>BCJJ01000018.1:370268-933034 GCA_039545355.1 Trichosporon coremiiforme
GGGGGGCGCAAAGCGACGCCGCAGGCCGCAAGCCTCATCCTCTTTGACCCGGTGAAGGCTTCCACAGAGGTTCTCGGGCTTGTGCATTCCGCAGCGCCATTGATCCCAACTTCGCCCTCCCTGGCCTTGCTTGCCGGGGATGCCGAGGCAATGCAAGGAATCGCAAGGAATTGCAAAGGAGTCTCCGCTATTCCCCCTTCCGTCTCCTCCTCTGAGGCGCAAGTATCGATGTGCATGACATAGTCCCAGCGCGGTTAGAAGGCAGTGCAGACTCAAGTACCGTGCAACGTGGGTGCAAGCGTTTCGCCATACTGCACCAGGCACATCAAACCGGCTGCTGTTCCACAGAACATGTGCTAGCGTCTACGATGCGCTCGTATCGCACCCCGATACGCCCAAAGGGGACTGGGGAAGAGGTAAGTCTCGCCAACCCCCAGCCCGCCCCAGCCGCGTCTCGAGCTTTACCTGCCCTTGGTGCTGGGCAGGCGACGCACTCCCTCAACCTCGACTGGCCCCTTCAGTCACCGCGTGATCGCACCGCTTTCTGACAGTGGTTCGGTGCAACGTACCGTGTACCAATGTACCAGCATGACATCGTGCCGACTGGCTGCCGAAGGACGGCTACGCCTGTCCCAGTTTGGCATTCAGCGGTTCTGCCGTTCTGCAGCCAGGCCCCGGTGGAGTCGTTACCGACTGTCGCCAACAGTGGCACAGCCGGCACAGACGACTCCATGCCGTTCACAGCCCACTCGAGCACACCGAGACCGCCTCGCCTCACAACTCGCGGTCACTGTGGCAGCGCTCCAGCGCTCCAGAGGCTGTCTCCTTCCCCCTCACCAGCTGACCGTCCTCTGCCAGGCCAGGAGAATGCCATGTCACGTCACACGATCGTGTGAGAGTACATGCGCCCATGCAAGCTCACTTTCCGTCACAACTGACGTTGCGATCAAAGCAGCCTCGCCCGCCATTGAGAGCTTTCGAAAAGCACACCATCACGCAAGGCATGACCATTGAGCTGGCGATTGAGCGCCCCTCAGTGACTGGTGCAGGCCGTCGCCCATTCCACTGGCGTGCAAGGCGCGACGTCTTGCAAGCCTTGCCCTTCTTCCACGTCCAGACAAAGCAGATCGTGTAACCATGCATACATTGTGCGAAATGCACTCATACCAGACCCTTGGCTCGCCACTTTCTAAAACTCCAGGCCAGAGCTCTCGTCTGCTTTTCTTCCTTCTCGCGGTCGTTTAAGCATTATACTGAGCCTGAGATGGGCCGTCGTGTCGTTAAACTCCTGTATCGATACCAGAGGCAGCTGATACAGCTCACTCATTTCCTCCACCATCTTCGCCTTCAGATTCTCCCTCCCCTTCGTCGTTCCTCGGACGGCGCTAGTTCGTCAGCGACCTGTGGACCCCATCGTACTCACCCCTAGATGCCGTTCGCCTTGGCGCAAAAATTCAGCAGAGAGAGGCGTGATGGGAACTGGGCTGGGGAAATCTTGCGGAATGCTGTGACGCGTAAGAGAAACAACCAACAGACAACTGAGGAGCACGTACATTACATCAAACGGCTGTGTGCGACAGTACGCCAGTGGGTGTGTTACACCAATGGAAGTGCCAATATGAGGCGGTCTGCCAACGTTAGCGACATCAAATGCAGGCCATGCTTTACCGCTCCCGCACTGAACCCTCCTTTGTACTCACCCAGCTAGATCCAGAACCTTGCCATCCAGGGCGTACTTGCCTTCAGGCCGCACGACCTTTCCGTAAGCATCAAGTATCACGGACACGACTGCACACAGCACTTGCGCACTGGGTCAGCTTCCTTTTACGTACCATATCTTGGAAGATGAAGTACAGCCCCTTGCGGTTTTCGCGAGTCAGAACTTGTGCTGTTCGCACGCTGGAACCGAGTAACGTGCGCTGCACAGAATACGGTGGGGGTGCTGATGCGGGATAGTAAGGCTGCACGTTGCCTCGAGCTGTCCATGTTAGTCGAGCGCTGGCGAGTAAAGAACAACTTACGGCTTGGGGGCCGAACGCGCATCATGGCTCGCGATTCTGAGCCGTCGGGTGACACCAGTTCCACACTCATCGTGAGATGCACCAGTCGGCGGGCAAGAGCAGGGTTGCTGTCCGTCAGGAGAAATTCAAGCAAACAGGCAGCTCTTGACGGCTGATACTCACTCTGTCGGGATCTCTTGGCCGTCCTGATCCTTGACAATGAGCTGTACGATCAGAGGGGGAGTCAGAGGGGGCCATCCCTGGGCCGTCAACAATACACCCTGCTTAGCTTGACCATGTATCGACTCACTCTCCGAAGTTGCTCAACTCCTAGAGCCTTGCCTCGCTCCGGATGTTGCAGTACTACCAGATTATAGCTCCTGCAAGCGTCAGCCCACTCTCTCATGATGTCTTACCATCCAGTAGAGTCCACGGCTTGCTGCGGATCTGTGGAAGGTGGCCATCCACCTCGCGGAACCCGGTGAGGGCGCAAGAGAAGGTACGCTTCGGTAGGTGGAGGGCGCACATCTGCCGATGTAGCATTGCCGGCTGGGGCAGCAACAGCACTGGCTGACTCTGCAGCTGCGCTCGTTGCCGAAGGTCGTCTAGTACTCCCTGCCCGAGCTCGAGCATAGTCGGGTTGGAACCCCGGCAGGTATCCCGCGGGAGGAGACGAAGCTCCTGACCTGGGCGGCGATGGCGCTGACGCGGGCGGCGGAGGCGCTCTGATCTGGGAGGGAGAGGCTGGAGGAGGCGGGGAAGGCGGCGGCCGAGATGGCGGCGGAAGCGAACCACGATGATGCGGGTGTCTCATGTTGCTGCTGTGAGGTGCTGAAGAGGTGGAAGGATAGGAGGGACCTGTGGGCCCGCCGTAACTGGGACTGTAACCGGGAGGAGGCGGAGGAGCCCAATGTTGTGAGCCCCAGGCACTCGGATGTGGAGGCGGCGCTGAGGATGTCGCAGGGGCATCGTTGGCGCGCGTGTGATGCGCTGAGGGCGGAGGCGGGGGGTAAGGGTAACTGTATGAGTAGTGCTGGTGGGATGGATGGCCGGAAGAGTGCGAGGAGTGATGACGACTGGAGCTTGACGGTCGTCCTGGCGGTTGCGACTGGCTCCAAGACGGCGGAGGACTCAGGTCTTCCCGACTGGGCCCGTAGTCATACCTCGAATCGTATCTGGATCTACTACTGGGACCGGCATATGCACGGTGGTGACTGTATCGGTCGTCATCGAGTCGCGGGTCGTTGCTACCGCTACCCGGAGTGCCACGCGCGCGGTCGCGGTCCATAGCGCAGCGGGTCGAACGTGACAATGGTTCAAATATCGTGAAGGGGAGAAAGGATCTAGGCAATCCCAGCTCACGTTGGAAGATACCGTGGTCGCGATAGACAGACACTGCGCCCCGGGCAGTGAAAGCGATGTTTTGGGAGAGAAGGGGAGATGTAAACTACGCCCTGCGTGTGTTGTTCAAGCCACGCGTGTGTGCTGGTAGCTGGCTCTGCCAATGCCGATGACACTCAACGAACTGATCGATGCAAAGTGCCTGTTCCAGCTGTACGTCGGCTGGGCGGGTCGCACGCGCTTGTGCTTGCTGTAGAATCTTCAAGCTAATGCCGGAAACGAGTAGGTGCAGGTATCAGTCTGTAGGACATGGCACGGAGGTTAACCCAGGCGTTGCTGTTGAAAAGTTAGACGCGACTCCGGAATGGGCGAACTCTTTTTGGGGCCAGCAGGGAGCCTCCAAATGGGGTTTGTGTGGGTGCGATGGCGATGGAGCAATAGGGCGGGGGCTGTGTTTGCCGCGCTATGCTAAGCGTCGTGACGAGTGTATGCAGTGTCGTATTGATGTGCAAGGCGTCGGCGGAGCCGGCGAGGAAGGGGCGGCGGCAAGAAGGTGGGGTGGGTGTGGTCGGTCGTGGTATACGGAGAAGATCGATCGGAGGGAAGGCGCGGTGAGGGTGAGGGCGGTGAGGGGTGCGGGCGGATGGAATGTGGTTGGGTATGTGGGAGGGTATGTGGGAGGGGGGATGGGCAGGGTGGGAGGGGAAGGGGAGTAGAGAAGGGAACGGGATCGATGGGAGATGGGCGAAGTCGGGAGAGAAGAATGGGTGGTTGGTGGTGTGAAAGGAAGATGAAGTGCTGGCGAGGTGACGATGGACGATGACTTGTGGGATGATTGTAGATGTGTGTGTGTCTTGACTGGGACTATCGAATGCGGGATTGGGTTTGGCTGGGTGTGAGTAAGTGTGAGGGCCGGTGGTGCGGGTGTGGGAGGGGGAGGAGAGGAGAGGAGGCAGAGTGGTGATGCCCGGTGTGGATCTGTGGTGGTGTGCTTAGTGTGTGGTTAGGTTTTGGTTTGTATGGAGTCGAGCAAAGTCTAAGTGGGAGTAGGTTACTCGTTGGTAGGGGACTGAATGCGAGGCAGGGCAAGGAACGCCCAAAAGTATGAAGTGAAATCCGAGCACCGTCTCAAACTCGAAAAGAGCCCAGGGCCCTCCAGGGAAATCCTCAGGGTCGCCCCCGTTACGTCCTTCATCATCCAGGGACTCCAGGGTCCGGGTCCTGACCCTGTTGGGCGTCCTGACACTCCTGAGCTCCTGACACTCCAGGATGTCCGCCCGGCTCCAGGCTGCAGCCTGCAGGCCGTCCATATTCTCTTGAGGGGTCGCACCATGCAAGCATGCTCCCAGCACTCGGCACCACCAGCGTCCTGGACAAACATCGGCAGCAGCGGGGTCTCATCTGCACGTTGCTCCTTTCTGGACCATAGCCCGCAGCTCAGCAGCATTAGCCCGGACGTGGTTGCATCATCGTCGTCATCAAACATCTTGGCTAGGTGCTATAGGCATGTCCCGAATGGCCGCCATAGGCAGCACTACGCCCCCCCCCACCTAGCCCAGGCAGTCCGCGCAGTCATTCGGTTCCCTCGCGCCAGACACTCCGCGACACCCGGTGCAGGCTTACGGCGTCAGATTCAGCCATGGGAGCCATTGCGGGCCCGGGTCGCCGAGCGCCGGAAGACTCCAATGCGCCAGGCGGGCAGTCGGGCAGCCGGGCGCATGGCGGTAGGGTATGCGAAGCAAGGTTTACGGCGGCTTGCTCGGTGTACCGAGTAGCGAGAGTATTCCATGGGCGTCTGCATAGTCACTGATTGTAGGCTTGCATGTCCAGGAGCCTGAGCAGGAGCCTGAGGAATTGGATGACTAGGATCGATCACTAAGCATGCCCTTCTAATGTCCAGCCTCCCATCCTGCGGTCCTGCCTGGCCTGATCGGCTGCATGCTTAGTGATCCGTGACGGCACCGCGAGGGTAACCACACACCGATGCCAAGCAGGCAAGCCAACGACGATTAACTTTTCCAACGATTAGCCGGTCAGGCGCATGCACCGGCTCCCTGATTGGCTGCTGGCTCGCTTCGTAGAGTTGCGCGTGCGGTTCCTGTAGTCAATTTTCAAATGCATCACTCCCCGATTTTGCTCATGTTGCATGAATGAAGAATGGAAATGACTGAATGCATAGAACGCTCCGCAGGACCGGAAACAGGAGAATGCTGCATCGACTTGAAGGGTAGGGCGGAAAGAGGGGGAGCATCGGAAACAGGAGGCGCAAAAGGAACCGTGGTAGCTCGCGCGATCGCGGCAGGCATCGATGTCGCATGTCAAGCCGGATCCCAGAGAGCGAGTGCGGCGCGTAGATTTACGTTTCAGTTGATGAGTGGAAAGCGCAATCAGCGAAGAATCGCAATCGGCAATCGGCGACGTGCATCAACTGGTGCGCGGTACGGCATCTCCACGTCTGCATGTCGTTCGGAAGTCTAAACAGTAAACAATGCGTTTTGCAAAGCAACTTTGCGCCGTTGCGAGGCTCCTAATGATCCGTCATCAAGGCGACACTGCTGGTGGCGAAGCGGGCAAGGATCCAAGCGATCAAGTTCATTCCGGCCGTCCGGGCCCTCGAGTTTGGAGCCAAACAGCTCAGTCGCTGCGACGGTGCCTATGCATGGTTGGCCGCGCCAACGAGGCCCGGTCGGCTTCGTCGGGGGCTTTGTGAGGGACAAGGGATAGGGATGACCTCGGACAGGGGTCTGGCGAATCTGTACGCGGTGCATGAGGCATGCGAAGAAGACGCGGCCCGTCGGGGACTTGGCGATGAACGGCCCAGTGGCCTGTCGTCCTGGTCCAGCCGCCCGCCCTCTGTGAGTAGTTGGACTAGCTCCCATCGCTCGCTCCGAGATTTCAGAGTAGCATGCGACATCCGCGAAACCAATCGAGTCTTGCGATTACCTGAGCCTGATACAGCCTACCAGGGAGGGCACGAGTGCCGTGAGTGCGAACGCGATCCGAACGATTCGTTATCCCTGCCCATCGTGCCTACGTGCGGGCGTCTGAGATCGGGAACCTGGGACAGTCACCGGTCACGAACGACGCACGCGTGCTCCCACCACGCACGCACGCACTCACGCACGCACGCGTGCGTGGCGGATCTCTTTGAGCTGAGAACTGAGGGCTAGGATGACAGGAAACAATATCAAGGTTGTGTCGGAACCCCAGCGACGATTGTCTGCGACCCTGACAAGCGTACCCTGTACGTGATCATCTGCGATTTCGCACCCTGGGCCGCTCACACACAATCCACGCAACCGGCCTGCCAAGGCAAGGACCTGAGCACTGTTGTAGCCGCATTTTGCTTTTCCGGAACCCATCACCCCTGGCGGTTTGTTTTCTGTCAGTCTCCGGCGTGCTGCAGGCGCATTACGCTTGATTCTGCTCCATACAGACTAGCACACTGATTACGAGGTAAAGAAGACATTGCTAGGCACGCACACCAGCCCAATGCAAGCGTCGAAGGGAGGGTGGAGGTGGAGGTGGAGGTGGAGGTGTCTTGGACTCAAGGCGCAGTGTTGGGACCGCCCAAGCAAGACGCGGGCAATCCTCCATCCCTGTCTGACGCTGCAGTAACAGCCCTGCAAAGCGAATTTCCCCAGCCTTTCCATCATCCATGCGCTCCGTCTAGTATCACAGAGCTCGACAGACGATTGCTGCGATCCAGGGCCCGGTCAGGCCACGTCTTGTTCACCCGACAGAGGTCATTGCCGATACTCTCTCCTTTGCCCTGAAAGGACCTACCTCCACGCTTTTCCTGGCTCTCTCACGTCACTGATTTCCATACCTCGCCCATCATTTATACGCCAGCGCAAGGTCAACGGGCGAGCGCGGCCGCTCGCTGCGCCATTCGACTGACTGCCCACCCGACAGACTGCGGTCTGTGTTGCTGGCTGCTGATGCTGTCATCGCGTGCTGCCGAGTCCTGTTTGGTCCTGTGGGCGGTGGTGAACTTGCAGACTTCACATTCCTCGCTGTCGCCCGCTCGTCCTGATCCAGTCTGAAATGCTGTGGTCAGAAGTGTCGTCATGTACAAAGGTATGGTCGGTCATGTCGCCGCCAGCACAGCAGCACCGTGATATCGGAGGTACGCACATGCGCGCATGCGCATGAGTGAATGCAACAGGTGCACCACAGTTTCTACATTCCCCTCCTGTCCGACTCCGCCTCCCCAATATCCGGCTATCCTTCCCCCAAACATGCGTCCTAATTCATGCCGACTGAATACCCGCACTCGGTCATGGCGGGAATCTGGAATCACTGACACGGCACGCTGCAAGGCGGAGAAACAATGCCAGCCTGTGGCAACCCGATGGCGTACGTCAGTGACGACGGCGCCAGCGATAGGCAGATTGCCCTTGTCAGCGTAATGACAAGTGGGGGCGGCGGGCGCCGCGTGTTTGCCATTGTCTGTCGAAACTGCCCAATCTGGACATCGCACCCTACCGAGGGGGATTGAGCGTGGCTGCGCACGGCTCCAACTGCACGCGTGTTATTTTCTTTCCAGGACTCCCCACAATTGTACCCCAGTTCAGCACCGCTGAGTGCGAACTGATGAGCAATACCATCCGATCAGCCTGCGTCTCAGTTCTATCCTTGTATGCTTTCCTACGCCCTTGCGAGACCTGCAGGGCTGAACCGGTTAGGCGGACTGTGCGTTCCAGATGACATACAGGTAAAACATCACGGACCTTCCAAACCCCGAAGGCTTCTTGGACCAGCGACACAAAACCGACCTCGACATGGTAGTACTGTAGCTTCCCGAGACAGGCAACACGGATCCTCCGTTGTGTTCGCAGGTAGACACCTGTCCGCCTGCACAAGTGCAGCCATACAGCCTGAGCTAAGACCGGCTGTCGGCGGCACATATAGAGATTGCGGCGCTGCGCCACCGCCAGAGGCGCATGTGAGGAGTTACCAGCGAGCAGCACCTCATATCCTGCGAGCTGGGGTAGGATATGCTACATCCGTCTTCGGCGCTGGGCGAGGATTGCGACGTACACAGTCTCCATGGCCGAGCTTGCATGATGCTCTGTCGCCATCGGCATTTGCGAGCACAAGTGTCTACAGCTAACAAGAAGCCAGAACTGGACTCCCTGAGCACTGATTCAAGTAAATAGCACAGCCGAGATCTCGAGGCCGAGGAGCCTGTCCGTGCATACCGGATGCCGGTCGGCTCATCTGGCCCTGCATTGCGACCTTGACCCCACTGCATTACTTGCCCGCTTTCGAGTCTTCCACAGGATCGGAGGCGCTTTAAAGTCCTGTATCCTGCACAGTTCCTGGCTGACCTACCCCATTGGACTTCACCCACTCTCCCTCACCCCAAAGATGTAGCTTCCTTAAGAATTCCACTTCCGATCCCACTGCCGAAGCCCTGGCGTGTCCGGCAAGCCTAGCCCTGTGGGCTATGCAGTCTCGAAGAGCAAGCTGTCCTTTGCTGTAGCAATGACAGAGTACAGTACGCACGCTCGAACGAAATGCAGGTCTCAGTGTCCAGCATCGGGCGGTTGGGAGGTTTCGCTTGCAAGCGGATGTCACCCTGGAACGCCGCGCGGCGGGGGTTGACCCCTAAAAATTGCAGTCTGTCGTCATCAGCCATATCATACATGAATTTTGCGTCCCGCAGTCCCGAAACTTCGGAACAATCGACCTCTCAACCCTGCGATGCCTACCAGCATTGCGGCCCTTGAAACCTCCGAGGTGGGCGGGTGAGCAATGCACAGCGTTGAACACCGGCGACCGCTTGCACACGCCGGCGACTTTCTGGTGCATGCATCACGGCTAGCATGAATTCGCCGGTGCATTGCAAGTGTTCCAGCAGTGGTTCACCCAACGTGCCCAATGGCGGTCACCAGGTTGACCGGTCGATTGAAATTACAGAGTGATGGAGACATGCCGTCAAGGAGTGACGAACGGGTGGTCTGTCACCAGCGACAGATTGCAAGTTCCCGGGACACATGACCCGTGGAATCCGCATTTGTTTTGGGACACGCGCGCTTATGTCGGAACAGTGGGTCAGCGGGAGAGTGGGCTTCGGACCAAAGTTTGGGAGAGTGAATGCTCGCCGGCGTCCGGCACATCTCTGGCGCCTGGTGGCTTCAGCCGCCCATAAGGAATTTCGGTCCGCGGTGTCACCAGTGAATCTTACTGCCTAAGGCTACGCTGTTGGGCTAAGACCGCCGCAATCAGTTGAAACATGAAGCAAGCGCCATACCTGGACGGGCTCCATCGGCATGTCCGTCTGGCTTGCCCTTGTTCGCGCAGACGAAACGGTCCAAACCACTTTCAGTACTACTCGCGTGCAATGATCACTCGAGGGACGGCCGTCTCCTGCCACCGTGTCTGTCTCTCTCCGCTGAAGGATGCACCAATACCTCGTACACCTCTGCGATGAAGCTCTCAACGACCGGAAAGGCACTGTATCTGTAACTGTGATCTGACCCACGCTGTTTCCACAGGAATGTGACCCGCTCTGCGATAAGGGGAGATGCTCCGTTGACGTCGGCAAGGGGCCGGCAGCACAAACGACTAGTGTCGAGACCGCGGAAACGCCGCTTAGAGTCAGTTAAGGCATTCTTCCACACTCACGATACACTCAGCTCCCCACATGTTGGAAACAGTCTAGCTTTCGTCGCATTCAATATTCGCTGAAGTCTGGGGAAGGGACTTTCGTCTGGAAACGGCCCATACTCCCCCCGTAAGGCCGCTGGGCCAATGCACCGCCAGTCCTGGTTGGATACCAGGGAACCGTGGTCTCTTCATTAGTGAGCCAGTTGCCTGGGTCAGCAGATAGTGAGACAGACGAAAAGATCGGCTTCACCGCGGTCTTGCTGACGAGAACATGAATGAGATGGTGTGCTGAACAACAACGGCGGTATCAGCCGGTTAACAGCGGCCCATTCGACTTCGTATATGGCGAGGTTTACGAGGTGTGAATGCATGGATCCGACGCTAGTGGCAATTCACTGCGCGACCCAAACGTAATTGTCTCACCTAAATTGCCCAGTCGTCATGGCACTTCGCACTGTGATCTAACACGCAGTCTCTCCGCGCCTCCGCTGTCCGACAACCGCTGGAGGCCTCGCAGGAGATTCAAGGGCTTAGACTGCTGGGATGTGGAGTGGAGCCGAGGTACGAAGCCACGGGCGTCTTGCGTCGCTTAGGGAGACCCTTCCTCAGGACGAAACGTCAGCCCGTTAGTCAAACTGACCGCGAATTCCATACACGGTTCATCGGTTCTGCAGTCGTAATCAGTGCAGAAGGAATGCTCCTGTGCCATGCTGTCATGCTGACTTAGTGAGTGCTGTCAGCGCTGTTTTCAATCGACACATCCGAGCGGCCAGCAATCCCATACACCCTGCATCATGAAACGCAATTTATTTCGCACACTGGCACCCCTAAACGGACAAACTTCGCATATGACGCCGTCGTGCCGTCGCATCAGCCGTACTCGCACAACATGCGAATTGAGATGCGAGACCTGAGCGACGTCCGCAATACTCACCAACCCGTCAGCTGATGCGACGTGTTTGTTGCGCCGGATTGTGCCTAAGAGCAGAACGCGGAAGTGAACCGATAGCATCGTGGCCGATAGAGGGAGGAGCTTCGAAACCTGAGGGCTCAACGAACGAGACAGGAGTTACCATGCATGAACATGACGGTGGTCGTTGAGCCGCACCGTCCACTAACAGCCGAGGGCCGGCAAGGAGCATATGGGGAACAACTCCCAGACGCCCAAGCCTCTCGTCTGCCGCTGTCCCTTCGCCCAGACCGGGACAGGCTAAGCTCGGTTTGGGTTGATCGGTTTAGGAATTCAGGGACAGGTGACAGGGTTATCAGGGTCGCGTCAGAGTTTGAGAGTTTGCCCGCGGGTCTGCGACTCTGATTAGCCTGATTAAGGTACCACTGCACCACTCCTTCGTTCTTGGTCCGCTGCATGCCCTTGTGCCTTCCCCCCTCCTCACTCCATACTGTTCCTCCTACTCACACCTGGCTGCTTTCAACATACAACTTCACCATCAGGTCTTATGTTTACCGCTTGCAACCCCTTCAACATTCCCCTGTTCCATCGACTACACCAGTTCCCGGCGCCCCATTCCGAGCGGCCAGAGAGTCCTCTGACGTCAACGGCGTTTGCCGCATCCCTCCGGGCCTCCTCAAAACGAGATCAGTGCTCATCGCACACTTCGACGCATAACTTCACTCACACTTCCTGACCTCTGGTCACTACTGGTGACTTCCTTCCTACCCATTGCGCAGTAGGAGACGAAATCGCTCGGCCGTGTCACTGCAGCGCCTAACCAGTTTCGGCGCCAGAAGCTCCCCTCCCTCTACAAACCTGTGACCAAGGGGACTAGCAAAGGTCAAGATCGAACTGCAAACGCAAGGGTCAGTGGGTGTAAAACACTCCGTGAATACAGGCCCAGGGAGTAGTGTTGTGTGATTAGAGCACTCTGACGGCTTCAGCACAGTTGGAAAGCGCACTACGGTTCGGCGACCGACTGGACTAACCCCGTTGACCAGTCTCCTACTCACCGGAGAGAAAGACTCTTGAACGTGAAACCCACCTGTTGTGTCACGGATGCGCAGAGACGTGAATGAACACGTCTTTCTCTTTCTTACTACCCCGGTGAAGCACCTTGACATCACACACTGTGCGTCATGCCGAAAAGTTCTTGAGGTCAACTGACTGTTGAAGGTGTGGCCACGATCAGGAAGCTTCGAAAATGACAGCAGCCGACGAGTGTCGCTACGCTCCAACGAAACGCAGCGAGGGAGGCACGCGGAGCCCTCAAGTGGTGGCTATACGGTGGCCCCCACCGCTATGTCCAGCATCAGAACGCCAGGGGTGACCACCACGACTACGCGCAAGTCTGACCCGTCTAGCTCATGATGCCCCGAGCACACCTCCCTGGCATTCACTCTGTAATTGGCAGCCACAATCGTCTGGCTTGATCAGTATGGACGTCGATGAGCGGCCAAGTGCAGGGAAAGTTCCCCGGCTTTGTGGGTATCCAAGTGTCTGAGTGCTCACCATGTCAAGTGTTCACTGGTGTGCCACACACCACGATCTCGTCGACGGGTCATAGGCTCCCGTCTTCTCGGCCATTGACCCCTCGCAGCCTGTAATAGAACGTGGCAAAGTGGTGCGGTGGCACTCGCTTGTCGCTAATCGGCTGTCACTGAAGTGTAACGCAGGCTTGTCCCATGTGACGACAATGGACCTGATCCAGATTCTTGGCTCTAAAGTCATCCACCACCGAGATCCTTGCTGCGAACGCTACTGGGCGGGTTTCCTGTGCATCACACGCCACGAAAGATCCACGGGTGGAGTCAGTCACACTCCATTAATGAATAAGGGATGGTGGCGTAAATGAGGCGTGCCGAGCAGTCGTCTATGAATAGTGGGGGAAAGAAAAACCTCCGCGGTTGATAGGTGGGTAATTGCCTGCTCGGCCAAGTTAGTCGTATCAAGTGCGCATCCTTCGGCCTGAAGGCGCCAAAGCGCTCCTGTTGCTCGGCGCAAGAGATCTGCGAGAGAAGCAGCCTGGCGCGCAGAGCTCAGGATCGTGCTGTGACCGAGGCACAGAGGAACGGAGGAATATGCAGGGCTCTCGACGAAAGGGGTTTCATGCAAGGGTACTAGAGGCCCGACGAGATCTCAATCCATTGGGGGCAAGCAGCTTTGAAGCGACGCCTTGCAGCGTTCGTTAAAGCGAGCGCAGGCCGCACGAGAGAGCGTCCGTGCCGTTCTCAAGGGTCGGCAGGGCTATGAGGGACGACGGCAGGGCCAGCGTGAGGGAAACAAGGTTAAGACGACACGGGTGGACGACGGATTCCCCCAAAACTGAATCGGATAAACTGCGCGAAAACTTACGACCCAGGTCACTTTGTGCAGGAGGCAGTCACCGCGTGCAAGTGTTGGGCACGGGGGCGTTACGCTTTCCAATCGACGCCATTGCCTGTCGTTGTTTGCATGCGGCGCCCTCTTCCTCGCCAGATCGGTCTTTGCTCGCCCTAGCAGCCCTGTCCTTTGGAGAGCAAGCATAAGCTTGGCTGCCCTGCATGTGTGACCATGCAAAAAGCCTAGTGGGCACGGAGACTGAAGGATAGCGTAAACTCTATTTCTCCTGTCCGACCGAACGAGTAACCGTGCTTGCTGTGTCTCGTCCGAACCTGGTATATTCTACGCTGCCGCAGCGTCGTGCTGCCACAGCAGCCCCCCAAGCTTGTGGCACGCCCTCTAGGTGGAACCGAGGTTTGTTGGCAGAGGTGTGCGTGTTGTGCCGTCTCTAGGCTCGGCTGATGGCAGCCGACTAGCGGATACATGACTGGATCGTCTTACTGGGTTGCAAACTCTATCCTCTCATTCAAATGCCTTCAGGTCGCGCCTGCAGTAACAGCAAGGCGTTTTGGCATCCTCTCCCGTGTTCACCCCGGCCGCCGATAGCCACATGGTACAGTACCTGCATTGCCATGAGAGGGTATGGCTCGGCTCGGCGGCACTGCCGCCTGCGACCGACGCAAGGCGTGGTGCCGGCTGCATTCCACACAGAGATTTGATCGTCACGGATGTTCAGATCAGATCTGAACAAACAAACAAAGAACTCAGCAACAGCTCGCACCAGGGTCCCTACTGCCTTACCTGGACTGGGGCATTCCCCTGACGGCGACTGACGCACAGTCGTGGCCGCGCTGATGACTACAGATCCTTACGAAGTCAGTGCACTCGGCCCGACGGCAGGGCAACGCGAGATCGCCCCGCCGAATATTCCAAGGGTGGAAAGGCAACGAGGCAACGAGATTGAAGATAGCAAGCAGGGTCTAGTTGGCCAGGAGAGGTGATCAAGTGAGAATCTGGTCGAAGGGTCGGAATGGATCATTGCCAAGCGATCTGGACTGGGGCGAGGAGGACAGGGCGAGACGCCAGAGACCATGCAAACAGCGTGTGGCGCCCCGAGTGCGGGCAACGTTGTCCTACGCGGTCTTTGACCACCTTCTCCTCATACCGGGAAGGGCAGGCAGAGCCCCCGCACAGACGAGCGGGCAAGCAACGGCGCCTTCGTGAACCGTGGAGGGTTGGATATCCGGCTCTATCATTGTGCGTTGGGGATCTGCATGCCCAGCAGCTAGCGACTGTCAAGGACGCGGGCTCTACCGATGTGCTAGGATCGACGCTCGGTCCACTGATCCAGCCACGCTCGCCCACGCCCCCGCAGCCGCCAGCCGCCCAACCTCCATGGCACTGTGCGCTGCGCAGACTGTACTGCGCAAGTGACACCGAGCACCGGGCGCAGTGCCTCGTCCATCGCCGGGCATGCACCCTCGAAATCCCATGAGCCGTCGGTTGGAAGCTTTGGAAGCTTCACACTTCTCAGTCCCGGTGGTCCGCGCGGGTATGTGGCGCTGACTCATAGCCCGACTCTTGCAGTCTCCGCGCTAATCGCTGCGGGGTTGCAGGTCGCGCATCGCCGAACATTGCTTCTCGGAAGCGGCCGCAACCCCAGCCTGAGTCCATGCCGATGACCAGGCCCCGGAAGGTTATTTGTTGTGAATTCCTGGTTTCCACAGCGCCTCACCCTTCCTTCCCAACGACAGCCTTCTATGCCCACCAGCCCCAATCACAGTTAACGAGCCAGCAGCGGGCGGTCGTGACATGGGCACAATGGCACAGACTACCTCCAGACAAAGGGATACTTTACAGTTTTGCTCGAGGAAGCGCCACGGCGTTGCGCCGTCCAGTTCAGCTATTCAACTAACACTGCGGCTTGTGTCTCCTGGGCACACTGGGAGAGGATACGCGGGGCGTGAGGCTGAACCGCCAGACTAGGACCGAGCGCAAGCGAGCAACCTCGGGGCTTGAATTTGGTTGGTAGGGTTGGACTGAGTTCCGGGGGTGCGAACGCGAGTTTTCCTCATGCATGCGGCGTCCGATCGCGGGCGCTGTAACGTGTCGCAGGTCCTATGCTCATCGAGCGGCGGAGCCGAGCTTTACAGGCACATGAACAGGAAGACTGGTAGCCAACCAGAGTGGCAGAGCGCGTTGCTGGTTAGCAAGCGGACAGTCTGACAGGCCGTGGCTGTGGCGGCGGCGTCGAGTCCTGAGTCCTGGGAGCTGCGACGTGGGAACACTGTCCACCCGACATCGGGTTGTTTATGTCGGAGCATCGGATGCGTCGGTTGCATCGTCTGCCAACAGACATACACCGATTTGCAGACTTCGGCGGCATACCGAATCCGACTTTGCCTCGAAGTAGCCCACCCGGCCGCAATGATCGACATACTCACCTAAGAACCGAAATACTCATCGCTTTGGCAAGCAGGGAGTTTCGAACCGAAACCAGCTAGTCGGGGAAAGGTGAACATACCCACTGTTACCAGAGAATCTCACTGCACTGTGCCCAAGAACATTCGATGGAAGAGCCGCCGGGAGGAAAGAGTGGAGGCGGAGGTGGAGGCGAGTGGGCAAGGAAGACCCCGAAGTCCCCGAGTTCTGCCCGTAGGTTCCAATCAACGTCGGAAGAGACCAGTGCGGTGCTTATCGGGCGGCTGTGCTGAGGTGGCGGCGAGGGAGGGTTGCACGACGTCTTCCCTATGTATGGGGCAGCGCAGTCGGGCGTCCAGGTCGCGTTGGCGGATGGAAAGCTGGCGTCGAGGGCGACTCACAGGGTCAAAGCATCCTGATTTTGAGCAGGTGCAGGGCTGTAAGACAGCGATCGGATGGCAGTAAATGCAAGCCCTGGTTTTGTACTGATTGCCCGCCGCCCGCTGATGCGGTGATGGCGGCGAGCAATGTCTCGGCGCAGTCATTCATCGGCGGCGCCGAAAACGCCACCGCGTCTCACATCAACTGAGACGCGTTGGGACAGTAGGAAGCTCCAGGGAGAAGAAAAGAATGAAAGCATGGAGTCCGTGGGCACGTTGGACTTTCTGGTGATACATGCTCTGTCCTCGGACAAGCTGGTCCCTCATGACGAAGCATGAAATGCTTCCAGTGCTGCGCTGGCACCCCATACCGCCCGCGAATGCGCATTGACAGCTACTTGTTGATCATAGTTAAGCGCGTCTCTATCTGGACGTGGACACCGCAGTCGGGGATCGAGTGATCATCACGACCGAGAGAAGGTGAGAAGTCTGGGGGACATGCGATGTCAGATTTTTTGTTACTGTGTACATGTCCGCATATCAGCCCCAAAACCTCTTACTGTTTCTTGCAGTGACTGATCAAGTGGTATACTGGTCTGTGCACGGCGGAAAGCAAGATCTACTTCTCCCTAGACAGCGCAGTACGATGCACTCTCGGAGCGTGGCAGACAACCAGCTGGATGGACTCGGGAGATTTGGAAATCTGCCAATGATATATTAAGCCAAACCCCTTCTGCACGATACACTGGTGTGCCGTAGACCGAAGCATGCATGCCTTTGAACACGTAGTTTCAACTTGCGTCCATCTTGTCGCGCGTCGCAAACGTCGATTGCCAATGGTGCGTAGGTTGAATGCCGACCCCGGCCCGATGGTGTAGTGTGACTCAGGCACGATGCCGGGTTCAGAAACTAGGCTGTCGATCGACCTATGCCGGACCAACGAAGACAGACGGACCACATCCGACGGCGGAGATGCATGCATGGTGAATGAGCAGCTGGAGACGAATCCGGTTCATCGGCGGTGTCCGCGGACGCACCCTGGTCGAGGATCAGGAGGCTTGAGCAAGCGTCAGGATCTGTGGAATGTGCAGTCTCCTTGGCGTCGGAATTCCTCGAACGCGGACCCGCAAACTCGGCTTCGCTAAGATCGACAGCAGCGAACATGGCCGCGGCGTATCCGACCCCAAGGCTTCCCCACGAGGGCTCAGAAGATTGTTGGTAGCGAGGCTCGGCCGAGTGCTCGGGATCTGACCGTCGCAAGGTAGAACGGGATCCGGGCTTCGCTGCACCCCGTGCATTCCGAACACTGCGCACTAGAGCGTTCGCCGATGGCATAAACCGCAGTGAGGCCCGAGAGCTCAGCAGGATGAGCAGGCATTTTGGTTGGGCCGTGAAATTACGGCGGGCGAGAACGCTATGATCAGCCCTGGAGCTTGGCGGGCGTGGATTTACTTGAAGCGTCAGCTGCACAGAGGCTGAAGGCTCTTTGGTTAGTGAGCTCGTCGCGTTTCCATGCAGAGAAATGGGGCATTCGTGGAACGAAGAGCTCGCATAGTCTCGACTTCGGGAGTAAGTAAGAATGATTAGGAGGCAGGAACCGAGGGTCACCTGGGAAGAGGTTTGGTTGGCATTGGCCAGTCAGTTATTCAAGGGTGAGGGGTGTGCAGGCTGCTAGTAGCCGGGCCCATCGGAAGCGCTCATGGCCTCCAAAGCGTTGGTTCAAGTTGCCAGTCCTAGAAAATCACAAGCAGTTGCGCTGGAGTATACTTCGAATCGGGCATAACAGACCCTTAGCCGCTGTTTGCCTGTGTGTCTTCGGAGGCAAGATATCGCTCAGCCAGTCAGCTTTTGCGTAGTGGGCAGTATTTTGTCCCGTATCTCGGATATCCCTGGTCAACCCAAAGCCCAAGGTGGACTCGGATCCGCGTCGCTGTTCTCACAAAGCTGCCCATGCAGTCTGTCTGTAGCTGCTGAGCAGCACTGCTCGCTATCGAACGTTGGTACTCGGTCGTTCGTTCGAGGCGCTACTGGTGGCAATTGCGTCACATGGCCAATTGATGTTTCTCCGAGGCCGTACCTGATTAGCCACTAAGTCGTCGAAACAGCTAACAGTGGGGTGTGGCTACGCCAGCCAGCACAGTATGTAGCCGTGAAGAGATGCAAAGGAGTCGATGAGCTGTTGGAGATGAAGTTACGGTGGGATGGTAGTGAAACATTTCGAAGATGTTGACGGGCAGTCTGCAGGGCAGAGAGCGGTCATTGCACCATGGCCGCAACGGAACTTGATCGGATGCCCAAGCCATGGTTGGGTGATCGATTCCGACTAGGCTCGGAGAGAAACAGACCCACCGATTGGGCTCCAGTCCCAGGAGACTGTGCAGAACTCCTTGCGGTGAGAACTGCAAACCAAGGTGTCGCAGGCTGGTGCACAGGTCCTTTCTGACCGGAGTCGTCGCCGACTGAGCAACACGAATAACGCGCTGGTTCCCACGGGCCAGTTCCGTACCATGACTTCCTCTAGCATGTGCGTACTCGCTCCTTCGTTCGACCGAACATTCCAAAGCTTCTCAACCTCGGCTGTCACAAACCGCAGCAGTTCTATCTGAAGACTGCAGTGATTCTCATTGTTTCCGGACGGACAGCACGTCGCAATTGCCCAGCATCCGGGCACAACAAGCTGGTTGTTTCCTCGGAAATGCTGAGCGAAATGTTTTAAGAACCTGTAGTCCGCCAGTCAGGAATTCGAGGGCCGCGGCGCCACCACACAGTATGACCTCGGTGGCCTCTATGCAGCGATCGTGTCGGCTTGTCAGCGATCGGAGGGTAATCGGCAAAGACTAGCTTGCCAGTTAGACGGTATGCCATCCTTACCTTCATAGTTCAGTTGCCGCAGTCTGGCGTGCCATCGTTGGCATTCTGGAGTTAAAGAAAGCAAAACGAACGGGGATGATGATGAATGAAAACGATCGACAGCGAGCACTCGATGGCGCAGACTCTCCTCTAAGCTGGACGGCCCTTGTTTTTCGTAATCGCGGCCATCCGGCCTCATATCAGCGCCAGCGGGGCGTTGGTTTCCTAAGGTCGTCTGGGATGGTTTAACGGGTCCCATTCTGCCGACGAGACTTCGTTCGGCAACGGTATTCCGAATTGAGCATTGCTGAGAACCGAGAATTCTGTCTGTGAGAAAGGAAGGCGAACGGCCTTGGACCGCAATGAGTATGTTATGAACCGTCGGTGAACACGGATAGACGTCGAGTGAGGGAGTAAGAGTACAGAGTTGACGTGCAGGTTGACGCAGGGAATCTCTGGGCCCTCCACATACTCGGCAATGAGCACGTCGTACGTCCCTCGGGCAATGGAGGGAAGGCGCTGGCGGTGGTTCTCAGTGACACTTGTGAGCAGTGATTTTGGCTATGCAAGCCCTCGAAAGCAACGACATACCGTTGTCCCTGTGCCCCACTGCGGCAGAACCGGCATAAAGCGGGCAAAGCTTGGAGATGATTCATAGGCGCATTCAGGATAACGAAAAGGGTGCCTCCGTTAGTTGGCACAAGAAGGGAGGGCCCAGGTATCTGGAGTGGAGAGATCGAATGATAGAGTAAGAGCATCGCACCCGAACGACGAGTGACCAACCCTTCCCTCAGAATGTCAGCCGCCGCATTTCGCTTTGTAGACCGCGTGAGACAGTTTCTCATAATGATGACTACTCGCACCGCTGCGACGAGGCGATACTGTTAGCCAGGAGGCTCGACTTTTCTCAGGGACATCGAGCAAAGCAACTGACAAGTCTGCTGCGCGCTTATAGCCGATCCGGCGACTGAAATACACAACTATGCCATCTGACATTACATCCCGGTACACCGCATGGGTGATTGCCCACCCCGATCTGTGAACGGCGCGAGCAATGGGCATAGTGTTTTCACAAAGAAGCTGCCCCAACGGCCAGTGCACAGAACTGGTAGTGCGCTTGTTTGTAGGCTTACGTTTAGGCTGCGATGCGACTATGACTGAGACGATTTCTCGGAATTGAGTTGTGGGAATCAGTGGGCTTGTCCTGAATGTCGTAATGGACCAACGCCGACGAAGACGACACGGTAGCCAGGGCCATCTAACTTTGGCGTACGTGCCGAGGCATGTACCGTTGTTTCAGTCCAGTTACGAAAGATCACAGCCTGATAATAATGAATGCTAAGTCCAAAGCAACGGTAATGAGTAGTGATGATGACGGGTTGGTGAGCAACGGTGCAAGACGTGGTTGGGGTTAGCAAACAGTGTGTCACGCTGCTCGGCGACGTGCATGGCTGAGCCGTCTGAGATGGGGGGCAGGCACCGGCGATGAGGAGTGTCACGAGAATGGAATTTTATTTTTACGTTTAAAGTGTAGAGTGTGGCTTGCGACCTCCCAAAGTCTTGCGCTCCAAGAGAACGGATCCTTTTTGTCCGAGCGAGCGGACCTGAGGGGACCTGGGGACCTGAGTGCAACCTGGCCCGGGCTCGGTTGCTGACACATTCATTCCGCCCATCGCCTCATTATCTCATTCACGCCGGGCCCTACGCAGACGGCATCGCTGCATCATCCCTATAGTCGGATCTCCACGACCATCTTGCACACTATATCATCTTCCACCCTGTCTCCACCTCCCCACTTTCGATCTCTGTCTTTACTGTCTCGTCTGACTGTCATGGTCCGCGGCTGACACTGATCGCACTGCTGCGGAACAGGTGAACCGGGAAGCGTCAAAGACTCGTGTGATGTCTCAACCCTGCTCCCCGCACCCAGTGCTAAAGACTGACCGTCCTCACTGATCAACAAAGGCATCATCTACCCCATGAACGCGCCTTCCTCATCATCGCAGGGCTGTTTGTTACTTACCCATTTGTCGCCGGCCCACGAACATCCCGCAGTGTCCTTCACCTAAAGGACCGTGTGCAACACCGCTATTACGCAACTCCTGCCTGACCGCGGGGGAAGCTCTTAGATCACTCTCGTCAGCCCTTACGACGCACGGTGCAAAGGTGCTGATCGAAGACTTCCGCGGCACTGCTTCCCCGCTCACGGCACACTGGACCTTGCGATGAACGTCCTTGAAGGTCAGTGTGGTGTGGTGGAAAACCGGGACGGGTCGCAGCCACCAAGAACGCTTCGGCCGAGGCCCGCTCACCTGGCCCAGACTTGCCGAATGTCTCACCCGGTCTCAGTTGTCGGCAAGTCTGAACCGATCTCGAAGACGACTCGCAGCAAATGCCACTGCTTGCAGCCGAGTGTGGATGCCGACTTCTCCATCCGCAAAGCACGGTGCACTGCAGCGCCGAGGAAGGTTCTTGCTCGTCAGAAATGCTTAGTACTCATCACAGGCACAATATTGTCCCACCCCAGATTGCCTCGCTCAACAGTTCAACAAGACCAAGTCGCATGCGGTTGCCATTACGGATGAAGTCGGACGGCATGCAGACGCCATGCCGGTATCCGGCAAACCGGTCTCAGCAAAGAGCGTCATGAGGACGACGTCTGCTTATTTGCCCACGGCCTGTGTCGTTCTACAGAATCGACTGTGAGGAGCTTCGTTACCGCCCCGCGTTGACACTCAAGGACTTCGTCGCGGAACTCTCTGCGTTCTTTCGACAAGATAATCTATCGTGGACCCCAGAGGTTCGCCGAAGTGTCGACAACGGTGGTGATGACACTTTCGGAAGCTGCAGCCCGAGGTTTTGGGGGGTGGAGCCGAACCGCAAGAGTGGCTACAGATCAAGCGGCCTGGGCACTAGCAAACACCTGTCGAAAGCTCTCTTCTCGGCTATGTTCGCTTGTCGCCTGGCACGACGGTGAGTCCAGCTTCCTTACAAATTCGTGACCGACGTTCGCAACGCCGCCTGACTCGAAGTCGATGCAATAATGTGATGTACATTGTCTCTATGTCATGGTAATGTGTCCAATGCTGCCCCCCGCGCTTCCAGAAAACTACAATTTCAGGCGCTTTCCGTCCTGCTCCCCCTCGTCGCGTTTGCGCTTCTTGCCCTCCTCCTTCGCCCCCTTTCCGAGGACGGTGACGCCCTTGCCGCTCTTGACGAGCTGGTTCAGGGCCGCGTCCTTCTCCTCGCGGACGGTCATCTTCTTCTTGCCGTACAGCTGCGCCGTGGCGTCGATGCGCTGGCGCGTCGCCTTGCGCGCCTTGCGTGCCTTGGAGCGCGCACGCTTCGCCTCCTCGGGCGTCTGCTCGCTGCGTGCCTGCAGGTCCGCGGAAGACGGGCCTGCGAACAGCTCCTGCGGCGCAAGCATCGAGGTCGCCCGCTGCTGCGCGGGAAGTGCTGTCTCCATGCTCGCCGTCGCGATGTTGTCCACCGTCGTGATCGCCGCCTTCGGCGCCTTCGGGACAAAGTGCAGCGAGCTGAGCGCGTCGAGCTTGTAGCACACCTCGTCCCACAGCCGGTCGATCTCCTGGTGCTCCTTCGCGAGCTTGTCGTCTCGCGGATCCCGGGCTGTTGTGCCCGACGCCTCGGCGGTGTACTCGTCTTCGTAGATCTGAGCCAGCGACTTGGCGCTCTGCTTGTCGTCAAGCTCGAAGAAGCGCGAGGGCAGGAATGCTGTCGGTTCGTATGCCCTTACGCGGACCGGCGAGTCGAAGTTGCCCTGAATGTCAGTTGATGCGCTAGTAGTTGGAAAATGTGGGTGCTCACGTCAAGAATGCGCTTCTTGATGAGCTCCTCGAGAGTCGCGACGCTCTCCTCCGTAATGACGGGGATAGCCTTGGCGACGTGCTCGAAGTCAAGGTTCTCCTCAAGGAGAGAGTTCTCGGGTCGGGCGCGCGATGACGCCTCACCCATAAGCGTCCAGTCCTTGGGTCCGATGGCCTGCTGCTCGAGCTCAGCGATCTGCTCGGCGAGCTCGCGCTGCCGCTTCTCATGCGTTGAGAGAGCGACCTCGTCGCCCTCGTCCTCGCTGTCCTCGAACAGGTCCGTCTTCACCCGGTCCATGACGCCGTGCACCTCCTCTCCCTCGTCCTCGTCATCCTCTTCCGGCTCCTCCTCATCTTCAGACTCCTCGAATCGCGCGGCCTTCTTCTTCTTCTTGCCAGCGTCCTTGCCCTTGCCCTTCTTTGACGGCGCGGCGTCGCGAGTAGGCGGCGCGAAAAAGTCGGCATAAGTCATTTCGGCCGGGTTGTCGTTCGACGCGAGGAACATGGAGCCAAAGTCGTCAAGCTCGGGTTCGTCGTCCTCCTCGTCGCCGCCGAGGCGTCCAGACGTCACGCGCTCCGCCTCCTGCTCTTCCGTCATGCGGTTGAAGTCGTCGATTGAGAAGAACTCGTCGTCGAGGGTCGGGTGCTTCGCCTTCTTTCGCTTGCTGGGACCAGCAGTCGGGAACAGACCGTCCTCGTCGTCCATGTCGACATCGGGGTTGGCCGAGTCGTCCTCGTCCTCGTCCTCATCCTCCTCATCGTCGTCGTCCTCATCGTCGTCCTCCTCATCCTCTTCATCCTCGTCGTCGTCCTCATCGTCATCCTCCTCGTCGTCGTCCTCATCCATCTCAGAGTCGGAGTCGCCGATCTTCGTGCCGTCCTCGAACTGGACGGTATCGTCATCCTCCTCGTCGCTGTCTTCCTCGGAGTCACCCTCCTCGTCGGATCCGCTAGCGCTGTCTCCCTCCTCATACCCTCCATCGGCCATCATGCGGTTCCACTCCTCGATGCTCATCTCCTCGTCGCTTCCCATCTCCTCGCTGTCCTCCTCGCTGTCCCCCTCCTCGTCATCGTCATCGTCGGCCTCGGGCTCCTCGCCCGTGCCGACCTCCTTGACGACCTTGCACACGCCCTCGTTGCGGAGCTCGAGCTGGGCCCAGATCTGTTCCGGGTCCAGGCCGTCGACGGTCAGGACACTGAGGGGCGTGTAGGGGAGAACCTCTTCCGGCTTGGCCGGCTCGGACTCCTCCTGTTGCCGTGTCGAGGAGCGCAGGCCGATGGACGGGGGCTGCAGAATCGAGACGAGGAAGGGGTGCAGGTGAGGGTGCGACTCGGGCTCGAGCGAGATAGCTACGAGTCAGCTTAATCACATTGGCAACATCTTGGGCCGGCACATTGGAGAAAAGGCGGCCCGGGGTCAGAAAAACATACCGTGGTCAAAGATGTCCTTCGTCGCGGCGCGCGCGCCCTCGGCGAGCTGCGAGTCGCCGTCGAGCGCGAGCAGGTGCTCCCTGTTCTCGAGCAGGGAGGCGAGCTTGTCCAGGCTCTGAGGGATGGCGGCCGCGGCGGCCTGCGTCTCTGTCGTCGACATCGCGGCGGCTCGAGAGGCGTGGGTCGTGGGTGTGGTAGGTGGTGTTGTGCAGGTGGAGGCGATCACAGAATTTTGAATCTATGATACAAACCCATCGAAGGCCTCACCACCCACGTGACTATCTGGGTGGATCACTTAACCTCCACATTCCAGCAACAACATCGCTGCCCAGTGTGGCCATGCATCGCGTCCAACTGGAGTGCAGAACATTCGAGGCAGTATGATGGGGTTCATGCACACATGATATGCAGGGATAATACAATAAGACTATCTATATGAACAAGGCAGTCGTGATTCTATGATTGCGGCTACGGGCCGCGCGTGCTGACGCTCTGTCCCGAGCCCGTCGGCATCGGCGCGAGCTCCACCTGCTTGCGCCAGTGGTCAATGTTGCTTCCCGGGTCCTCGAACGAGGGCATGCCCATGCCCCCTCCCATACCGCCCATGCCTCCCATACCAGGCATACCCATGCCGCCCATGCCCATACCGGGCATGCCGCCCATCATCTGGGGCGGCATCATGGGCTGCTGCATCGGCATGCCCATCATTGGCGGCTGCATCATGCCGTACGCCGACATGGTCATCCCCGGCATGCCGTTCATCCCGTACGGCGAGCCGTAGAACGAGGGCATGTGCTGCATGCCCGGCTGCATTCCGGGCTGAGGCGAGGTGCCCTTCCGCGCCTCATGCTGACGCTGTGCGGCGCCGGCGTGCTTCCACGCAAGAGGCAGGTCGTCCTCGATCTCCTCAACGGTCTGGCTCGCTCCGGCGTTCGAGCCGGAGGCAGACTCGCCACCCACAGGCGACATAACCATGCGCGACCGGCGCGCCTGTCGGATGAGCAGCGGCTCGTCGTCATCATCGTCGTCGTTGGCCGGCTTTGAGATCGAGGGAACGGTAACGGGCGTCTTGGCTTCCGTAGCATCTCCGGATCGCTCGCCGGAGCCCTCAGCTGGTGACGTTGGGGAGGCCTGGCTGGGGAGTAACCCGAGAGATCCCGTGGCAGCTCCAGTGTCGAGTGCGAGAGGGGGCAATCCACCCTTCTTCAGCTGGGACAGGGGCACCTCCTCGTCGCTGTCAGCCACCTGAGCCTTGATACGGCTGAGGGGCACGTCCTCGTCCGAGCTGCTGTCGTCGTCATCGACCTGCACCCTTCGGAGGCGAGACAGGGGCAACTCCTCCTCAGAGGACTCGGCATCGGACACAGGCGCGACGAGTCGCGGCGGCTGGGATGATGCAGGCCGGTTCTTGCGTCGTCCGCCGTTCCCTCCGTCCTCCTCGTCGCTGCTCTGGAACCAGTCATCGACACCTAAGCGGCTTCCGGGGCGGCGCTCAGGCGGGGGCGCCGGACGCTCAGGCTCGATAGATCCGATCGCGGGGTTCTCCGGCTCGAATGAAAGCGTCGGCGGGCGGACGGGCACGCGCTCGGCCATGCTCGCGTTCGAGCCGTCGAACTGTCCGTCGTACCGGCCGTCCAGCTCCTCAACATCGTCGCTGCCCATACGAGGATCCATCATGCTGAGGCGGCTCATGCGGGAGTCGCTATTCATCGAGTTCAGCGAGCCCATCCTGCTCGTGTCGGGCATCATCGAGATCGGGCGGCCATCCTCGTCGAACTGCGGCGCCTCCGAGGCATCAAGCATCTTACTCTTGCGTCCCCAGCGGCTCTTGCGCTTCTCGGCACGCTCGGCTTTCTTGCGCTCCCTTGCGGCCTCCTTCTCAGCTGCCTCGGCGTCCGCTTTCGACTGCGCCTCCTGGATGCCCTTGAGTCTGACCATCTCGCGCTCCCACACGGTATCGACACCGAATACGGAGCGCGACTTGGCCATTCGCTGGGCGGCACTGTCGCCTCCCTCGCCGTCTGGCAAGTTCAGGGCTGGCACGTCGTGCATGGTGTTCGGGCGCTTGTTAAGCGACCCGGGCACAGAGCGCGGGTGCGGGCTCAGCAGATCGTCATCGTTCTGGACGGGCGGCTGGAGCGGGGCATTGAGAGCGTTCTGATCGATCAGTGTCGACTGGCGCGCCATCATCGAGGGACGGTTGTCACCCCAGAACTGGCGCTGCTTGCTGTGCATTTGTTCCTTTCGCAACTCGAGTTGGTCGATAAGACTGGTACCCTGTCATGTCAGTTATACCACAAAGGGGTCTTAACTCACGTAGAGCTTGCCCGGCTTGCGGCGCATGTGCATGTCCTCTTCCTCCTCGTCGTCCTCTCCTTCGTATCCAGCGATGATCTCACCCTCGGCCGCCGTGCCCGCGAAGTACTCAGCGTCCTCGCGATGTCCACCAACCATGAGTGAGGAGCGGAACGTCTTCTGAGCCATAGACATAGGCACACCGTGACCGAGGTTGAGCACTGATGCACGCGCGTCTTCGGGCAAAGGCTTCTCGCCCAGAGTGAAGCCCTCCGGGACATGCACCGAGTGCTTCTGCTTCTCGGTGCCCTCGAGTACGGACGGCATGACGAGGGTCTTGGGGCGGATGAGCTCGCGACGCTTGACGTGCAGTACGCGGTCGGTGTATCTCGGTGCGCGCAGGGGGCGCCCGTACTCCGCGGCGGTCGGAATCTCGTTCCACACACGCGACGTGCGGCGCAGATCCTCCAACGTAAGGTTCTCAGAAGGCGCGGCGCCCACAAATGACGGCGCGCCCTGCTCGCCGTCGTCCGAGTAGATCAAGGACGCGCGGCGCTCAAGGCGGGGCGTCGCGGCATCGCCGTACGAGCCCATGTCGCCCGACATGGCGCTGCTCGCGCGCTGGCCCATGCTGCTAACTGTGCTGAGCGGGCGAGAGCCGGGAAGATCGATGGAGCGACGCTGCGCCTCTATTGTCTTGGGGTCGAAGCGAGAGCCGAACTCGGGCGGAGGGGCTGGGAGCTCGAACGGGTTGCGGAGAACTTCCTGGTCGTGCTCGTCCTGGTTCATCGGCGGGTTTGAGTACGCGCTCATCGCGGACTGCGATCGGCTGTGAGGGCGGTCGAACGTCGGACTCAGGGGTGACTCGAGGGCGATCCCAGACCCAGGTCGTGATCCGGGCATCTGGGGGAAGGCCATCTTCGGGGGTGACTCGGGCAGCGGCACCATGACCGGCTCGCCCATGTCGTTGCGTACCTCGAGCGCGCCGATGGCGCTAATAGAACGCCTTCCCTCGAGCATGTCGCGCACGCGCTGCGCCTCGCTCAGCGCCCGCTCGGCGTGGTCGTAGCTTCCCCAGCTTTGTCGGCTGTCGATGCTGGGACGGTGATACCGCCCGTCTCGGCCCTCGTACTTGCCGTCATAGTAGTCCTCGTCCTCGACGCTCTCAAGATTGATCGACCGAGGGCCCGTGTTGGTGGAAAAGGCCACTGACCGGGTGCGAGCCCTGTGCCGCGGGTCGCGCATGGTCGCGTCAGCGGAAAGGCGCGACTCGAACTCGGGGTCGTAGTCCCTGTGCTGGCCAGTCGACGATCGCGGGTCTCCGATGTCTCCGGTATCTTCGCTATCGATGCCGAGTGGTGGAATGTAGGGCGCGTTGTGAGCCTCAAACTGCCTGAACATCGCCGACTTCTTGTGGTCGACGATCTGCTGTGGGTCGACATTGTCGTTGTCATATTCTGGTTATCAGTGGCTGGCAGCAAGCAAGAGTCCAGGTTGTTGTGTACACACCGAGGAGCGCGGCGGCGAGCGCCATGCGCGAGAACGTAGGTCCCGACATGGCTCTAGACGCTCGTGAGCATACGCTGTTGGCGTTGTGTGTCGACTGTGAAGAAGTGCGAGTGTTGAAAGTACACAGGAACCGTTACTCACACTTGGCGGCGTGGACAGATGGACAGGGCCCAGGACCAAGAATGGCACTATGCCTCCGCCAGCCCTGTCTGGACAGCAATCTGGGATCCGGTCTTAGCCTCGCAACCAACGTGCCTCGCTGGCTCCTCTATGCATGGGTACATCCTCGACTTCCACCACAATGCTAACACTGAGGCGCCTTCTTGTGCATGTCCGCAGCCATGCGGTTATTGTCCTCCGCGCAGAGCTATGCTCACGAAAAGCTGCCCGAGCATGGCGCTGAAGACCATTTGTTTACACAGCCTTCTCAGGTGATAAAAACAAATTAGGTTTCAGGTTTCGAGATCGCTCACGATATGGTGCGGAGAGACTGCGGTCGCCAGACGCTGACGGGCCGACATTGATTCCCAGATACCCAGTCGCGTCTCGATAGTGAACCGACTGTTCCCACCTCGCATTGATGTACTCAGCATGCCACGGTGTCGTTTCTCGGCTGCATACACAAGTTCGGTCATCTGCGGAGCCGTCGCGTCCGCTTCGTGACGCTTCCTACATTAATACGGGGTCCACTATCCGTTAACATCTCATTGAGAGTTCCTAACACATCGATTACAACAACATGAGAGCCGCACCTACTCTCAATTCACTACTTTGCTCACGTCCGCACTTCTTGATCACCTCTACTCCAAGATTGGGGCCAGTTTCAAGCGTGCTGTGAAGCATCAGCTGCAGCAGTTCTGGAAATGGGAGGACTTTGGAAAGTTCATATACATGGCGGCCTCTCTCACTTCCATCCGAGTTTCGTCTCATCTTCGCTAGTATATCGGTTAGTATAATCGCCTCTCAAACGAGAGTTCTTCACCTCCAGTGATCGCGATAGAGCAGGGTTCGACTCCCTGGCGGAGAATATCTTTTGGCCGTTCGATGGCCATCTCTTTCTTTTGTCGCTGATCGCTCGCGATGTCGAGCGAAGGTGATGGAGTGGTGGAAGTAACAATGCCAAGATAGGGATGAGGAGGAGGACATTTGGGTGCCAGACAAGCGTGAGACTAGACCGGCGCTAGCCGCCATCCCGTGACCATGGTCTGATCGGCGATTGCCGAGACGGGCCTCGACTTCGTAGTCTCCGCAGCTGACAGCATTCTTATGGGGCACGAAACGTGACGCGTGGGAGCGCTGGGATGCTGGGAGCTGAACAAAATATACATTCTCAGAGAGCACACAAAGATCCAAAGGCATGTCTAGAAAGGGGTATCGTGCTGGTTGATGCAGTGTAAAGGATTATAGGCGGCTGGGAGGGGCTTGGCTTGAAACCGAGCGCCGCCGGGGAAGGGGGCTCGCTCCCTTCCCTGAGGAAAAGTGTCTTGCGCCCTTGTTGCGGCGTGTCAAAGATGAAGTTTGTTTGAAGTACAAGAGACAGAAACTCTTGCTGCGAAGGCAAGCGCACTTTGCGGCGGCCGCTTGATCCACGGTACAGGTCGCCCCATCGAAATCCCGATGTCCGACGCCGAGGAATTTGCCACCTGCCGCTGCAAACGGGATGCTCGGTTCATCGCAGTCGCGGTCGTCTTACACCTGCGACTTCTTCGCGATGACGCCGAGACCGTCGACCTCGTGTCGCGAGATGAGATGCTGCCACTCTTTGTCGTAGAGTTGGCCCGTGCTGAAAATGTTAGCCCCGTCACTCGTTACTCGGCGCCCGGAATCGGCTACCCTGTTAGCCGGCTTTTCAACACTCACGAGATGATGGCCGCCATGAGACCAGCGATGCACTGGACGGGCTCCTTCGCCCACGAAAAGCCAAAGATGTCGTAAGCTGAGGAGAGGTTAGCGTCTGCTGCGACAGTGATCATGCATGGCGAGGTCCACCATGAAATCAGTACTCACAAACAAAGGTCAGGTCGCACAGATACTTGACGCGCTTCCAGTCGTCCTTGCGCTCCTCCTCCGGGTCGCGCTCCTTAAAGGAGTTGACGTACAGGCCGTACAGACCCGTCAGCGTCGTGGTGAACCATAGTCGGCTAGAGAGATAGTGTCAGCACTAGCAGCGGATTGGGGGAGGGGCGGAATGTGGCCACTCACTTGGCCCAGTTGTCGGCAATGACTCCTTTTCGTCGCGAAAGGAGTCCGAGCTTGGACAGACAAAAAATGTCATCGGCGATGGCACCAGCGAGATCGACGATGTGGCCCAGGAAGTCCCGAGCGCTGGTCGGCTCCGGCGAGATCAGAGCTCCAATCGGTCGGAGCGGGTTCAGGAGGAGCAGACATTTGCGCGTCAGACTCAGTCCAGCGACCGATTGCCTCGTGCGCTTCTCGCTCGCAAGGAACCATCGAGACAGCGGTCGTACCGATGCGATCAGACCGAGAACGTAGAGATACGTTCGGAACGTGTACTGGACGGTTTTCTGGGAGGTCAGCTGACTGCTCGCCTTTCGACGGTGGAGTAGACGCACGAGAACCTTGTCTCGCCCTTTGCTCTTGTCCATGAGACTGGCCCATGTCTCTAGCGTGTAGGGCGCCGGCAGCTTCTTGAGGGCCTTGTGATTGTGCGATGATGTTCGGATCATGGGGCCCATTGGCGGGATGATGTGTTTGTGTGAAGGTGATGAGAAACTGTTGTTTCGGGCGGCGTAGTCGTCGTAGTCGCCATTTTGATAGTGTTTGCTGTGGCCGTTTGACCAGTCGTGATTGGCCCCGTCGTCCGAGGGGCTTGTCATCCTGTCAGAAGCACCGGAGTTCCACGGGTCAGGCGGCATGGCGGACGTCGAAAGAGGCGGGGAGGGGAGATCGGATCCTCGGAAGCCGCCTCCGCTGGAATGAGAGTAGGAGTACTGTGAATGGGAGGAAGAGAACGTGGATTGCTGGTGGTAGGGGTTCGGGTGATGCAGGTGGTGGGTGTTTAGATACTGGGGGTGATGGCTGTAAAGGTTTGAAGAAGAGGAGAAGGGATGATGCAAAGTTGAGGATGACGATGGAGATCCGAGGGACGAGCCGTAATACCCAGTCCCACTCCCACCTGGTGCACCCCCACCTGCAGCACCTGCACCATACGCGTGGAAAGGGTAAGAGTGCGCGCGGACAGGCGACGGGTGCACAATGTGTGCGTGAGTGTCTCGGTGGTGCAGCCACGCGTCCGGCATCGGGGGAGATGGCGTCGGAGGGTCAAGGCCAGTGCAGTGCGACGCGGTTTTGTGACAGGATGAACAAGGAGTGCAGGAGCGAAAGACGGTCGGTAGTGAGAAGAGGGATACTGGTCCTGTGGGCGGGGTCTCGAGATATTTAGGTGACTAGTCGCCCAGTCGCCCAGTCATGGATTTGGATTTCGCGTTTTCGAGGGACCAGGCTAGACAGAAGCTAGGTCTGGCTAGGGCTCATGGGCCATGTACGGCTCGCGCGATATGCGATTTGTTTAGATTCCGGCGCGTCCCAGGGCATCCAGGGCGCGTACTCATTCAATCGGCTGTCGGTCATGAGCGAGGCGCACCCAGATACCACCTCGAGCAGTGCGTACGGTGCGTGACCACCGCCGCCGCCGCCGGCGCCTGCCGCGCCAGTCGCAGCCTCGCAGTCCTTCCTTCGTTGTCGTCCACACGTCCGTTCCTTGTCCCTTGCTTCAGCTCAGCCAGGCTGGCTTCCAGTCTATCGACCTACTGCGCAGACGTTGGGTATCATCGATCTCGACCACCTGCACAGCGGTGCAGCCATCGTCATAAATCCCTAGGCTAGCCTGCTCCTGCTCCTAGTGGGTTCTTGGCTCATTACAGGTCGTCATCCTCTCTTGCGCCGATTCCAGCTTGGGCGCCGCTTCCGTCTCTCCTCTCTCGATCTCCCGTCTCCTACTCTTCTACTCCTCTTCTATCTCCCAGATCTACCACATACCACACGGCCCAGCACATCACTTGTATTTGCACCGACCTGCGCACGATACTCCCGTCGCATCGCACCGCCGTCACTTTCACCTTCCCTCACCTTGTCTCCTCCTTCCTCTTGTCTTCCATTCGCCTGTTCCCCTCGTCGCCCTTCGTCCACGTCCAGGCTTGTCACCGCCTCCCCCTACCCACGTCCACGCACGACCTTGCGCAGCGCTCAGTCCCCTGGCTTCACCTCTCGCCTGTCGTCCCGACATAAATGGTCTTCGACGTCTTCAAGCTCCGTTCCTCGTCGCAACCCTCAGCCGACACGGAACATTACACAAAGACTCTGCGCGGACGCCTCGACGAGCTTGGCGCCCTCAACACCGCGAATCCTTCCAGCAAACCGCTTTCGTTCTCCTCGCTCGGCCGCCATAGGAGGTCCACCAGTTCGAGCGCGAACTCGTCGCACAGCGGCAGCTACGGAAGCATGTCGCGACAGCCGTCCGGGGCGTCCACGCCTCCCCGCGCGGGGCAGTATTCGACCGCCGCATACAACTACTACTACGCGAACCGCTCAAAGTAAGCTTCCTCACGACCTGGTGTGCCATTCTTCAAGGCTCCTTCCCAATAACGATGGGGGTCCTAGGGCAGCGTGACATGGACCGTTTCCCGCTGGAACAGGAGCTGGCAGAGGGGCACGGACCCGATGAGACACACATGACTCGAGCTGACATCAGGTTCCCTGCGGACCAGCTGCGACCGTACATCAAGGCTCTTCTGACAGCAATGCTGAACGGTGTGCAGTGGGAGAACGACCGCGCGCGTATGGGCGCGCTGAGTAAAGAGATCTGCGAGGTGAGTTCTTCTCACGCGCCATGTCGGTGTGTTCGGCGCCCTGCTGTTGGGGGTGATAGGTCCGAGCCCCATCAGCCCGTGCCCCCACGCTCAGAGCTGGTAGAGACGAGGGTCCGTGCTCTCCCAGCTCCAATGAGATTGCACTCGAAGGCGTCTCTGTGTGCGGCGATGGACTCCACATTGCGAAGTATCGATCCAGACAAGCTAACATACCAGCGTATCAAGCAGCGCATGATCGAGATCGAGGGCAAGGGGTTCAAGTACATCGTGAACACCACTTTCAGCGAGAACCTCGGCCAGGCTGGCCGCGCTGACATGTCGTGCCACTGGGAGGACACGGACGCCGCGGTGCAGGAGATGTTCTCGAACGTGAGTGTACCCGATCCCCTTGAAGTACAGGCTGACCAGGCAGGATACCATGATTGTTGTCTGCCTCGCGTACGCCGTGCGCGTGTGAGCAGCCGATCGGATCGGCCTCCGCGCACAGCACACGACCGAATTCCCCACGCCTTGCAATCCGAACCCTGCTCTGTCATGCCACTCACAACACGCCATAACGTCAAAGATCACCCACAGCTCACTTGCCGACCAGCTTACTCAACCATACGCAACTCGACTCAACAACACTCATAGTACCGTAGCCTGTATCCTGCATAACCAGTAATAACCGATGTATATATTGTGCCTTTGCGAGTACTAGCGCAAAAGGATGTTTAGGCTCATGCGGTCGGCTGTCCCCATTCGGATTGAGAGCTATCCAAAGTCTGATATGCTCGATGTGGAGCGTGTTGCGCCCGCATGGACTGGGGCAATGATAGGCCATCAGAGGTGACCGCAAATTTGCGGGCAGACTCGCATTTGAGAAGACAACGGACGTCACTTCACTTGCGCCAGTCGCAACCCGAAACGTGCGTTTCGCGCAGGTGAGACGTTATCACGCAATCTCATCTGTAATCTTCGGCGTCATCCGATCCGCCCACTCCCCTCGGCTACTTAACCTTGTGCTTGTTTCAACGTTCCACTGGACTTTCCCAACTTACGCTCGAAACGCCTCCTATCATCACTCTCGACTGTACAATCAAGCACCCCATAGACAGCAACGTCGTCAACAAACGCAGGATCAAGCGAATTGGAGATCATGACGCAAGACCTCTCCGCCCTCCCGATCCTCGACCTGAGTCTCCTCGACTCGACGCCAGAGGACGCCGCCCGCTTCCGCACCCAACTAGCGAAAGCAACGCACGAGATCGGCTTCTTCTACCTCGTCAACACCTCTCTCCCGCCCTCGCTCGAGAAGAGGATGCACGACGCCGCGCGCGCTTTCTTCGCGCTGCCCCTCGAATCCAAGCTGTCGATCGCGAACACGAACTCTCCCCAGTTCCGGGGCTACACGGCCCTGGGGTTGGAGCGGACGCGCGGCGCCGTCGACCTGCGGGAACAGATCGACATTTGTCCCGAAGGGGTCGCATTCAGCGGCGCCGAGCTGGAAGGTCGGGAGGCGTTCTGGCGCCTGGTGGGGCCGAATCAGTGGCCCGATGCTCTGCCCGAATTGAGGCAGGTCAGTGGGGAGTGGCAAGCACACTGTGAGCGCATCAGCCGCAAACTCCTGCGTGCGTGGGCAGTGGCCCTCGGCGAGGCGGAGGAGTACTTTGAGCGTTCGTTCGGGGACCCATTCACGCTCCTCAAGATTGTGCGATACCCGCCCACATCAACCTCGGCCGGCTCGCAGGGGGTGGGGAAACACAAGGACGCGGGCGTCCTGACGCTGCTCTGGATCGATGGCTCGGCCGGCCTCCAGGTCGAGAAAGGGGACGGAGAGTGGATCGACGTCCCGCCCCTCCAGAACGGGTTCGTCGTCAATATTGGCGAGATGCTCGAGTACGCTACCCAGGGATACTTGAAGGCAACGTCGCACCGCGTCACACTCAATGAGGGCACGGGGGACCGCATCAGCGTGCCGTACTTCTTCAATCCGGCGCTTGATGCTAGATTGCCCCTGATCAAAATTCCGAGAGAGCTGGGCGACTACAAGGTCAGCGACGACCCGGAGAACCCTATATTTTCGCTTTATGGCGAGAACTGCCTCAAGTCGAGGTTGAGGAGTCACCCCGACGTCGCTGAGCGGCACCATAGAGACCTTGTCGGGTCGCCACCTCTCCCGGCGTAGACTTCCGCATCTCTCCTCGGTTCATCCTATCTCCACACATTGCATAATCTATCCTTCTCCTACATTAGTGTCATAACCACCCACAGCATGCAGCTCTGTCGTAACCGATCCGATACATTTTAAAAGCCTCTTTTACTTCTGTACAATCACAACTCTAGACGTTTCTCCTTGCTACACTCGAAGTGCACTTAGAGCTTGGACTTGAGCTCGCCCTGGGGGACGAGAGTGACAGCGGCGTTGGAGATGGCCGGCGCCTTGCGCTCCTTGACCGAGGTGCGGAAGATGACCTTGTCGCCCTCCTTCCACATCTCCGTGACGAGGGTCTCGCCGGGGATGACGATACCGGCGAAGCGGACCTTGATGTCCTTGTAAGGACCGAAGGTCTGGTAGACGTGGCGGCCGGCGAAGCCCATCGAGCAGAGGCCGTGGAGGATGGGCTTGGGGAAGCCGCCGATGGCCGAGAACTGGGGGTCGATGTGCAGGGGGTTGTAGTCGCCCGAGAGACGGTAGAGGGCAGCCTGGTCCTCCGAGGTCTTCTCCTCGATGACGGCGTCGGGGCCGCGCTTGGGGGGCTCGTTGGTAGCGGTGGCAGCACCACGGTCCTTGCCAGTACGGGGGCCGTCGAAGCCGCCCGAGCCGCGGATGAAGGTGGTCGACGAGGTGTCGAAGACGACCTCGCCGTTGGCCTTGTTCACACCCTGGATGGCAGTGGTGACCGAGGCAGCCTTGCCCTTGTCGAGAACCTCGACGAGACGGGGGCGGAGCTCGAGAGTGGCGTCAACGGGGATCGGAGCCTTGAGCTCGAGGTACTGCTCGCCGTGGAGGAGCTTGGCGGGGTTGAAGTTGGGGACGATGGCGTTGAGGTCGACACCGTTGTCAGCCATGAACTGCGACAGGACGGGGAACGTGGGGTACGACTCGAAGTTGTCGGCGCCCTCGTAGGTGTGGTCAAGGTCGGTGGCCTTGGCACCAATGCCGAGGTTGTAGAGCATGACGTCGCGCTCAGAGTAGGTCCAGTCAGAGGGCGCGGGAGCGTTCTGCTTGGCCTCCTTGACGGCGTCCGAGTCCTTGGGGTCAATGTCGACAGCAGGGGCGTCGCCGCCAGAGCCGGCACCGGCCTTGTTCTCAAAGTTCTCCATGATGGCCATGAACGACTCCTGGGTAGAAGTGGGGTTGGTGGCGCGGTCGTCAAACTTGGTGAGCTCAGCGAGCTTGGAAGCGACTTCCTCAGGGGTCGCGGGCTTGTCGTTGGGGAGGGCAATACCGCCCGAACGCTGCCAGCGGAGCTGGGCAGCGTATCCACCGAAGGTCTCGTAGAAGGTGCCGGTCTGCTCGCAACGGTCCGAAACGAGGTAGGCGACAATCGGGGCAATGAAGTCGGGCTTGAAGGTCTCGAGCATCTCCTTGGTCCAGACGGTGGCGGTCATAGCGGTACCGGCACGGGGGGCGATGGTGTTGACGAAGATGTTGTGCTTCTGGCCCTCAATGGCAAGGGCGCGCATGAAGCCGATGAGACCAGACTTGGCCGTGGCGTAGTTGCACTGGCCGTGGCAGCCGTAGACACCGTTGGGCGAGGCGGTGGTCATGATACGGCCGTACTTCTGCTTGTAGAAGATGGGCCAGGCAGCCTTGCACACCTTGAAGGTGCCGGTAAGGTGAACGTCGATGACGGCGTCCCACATGTCGTCGGTCATGTTAACAAAGGCCTTGTCGCGGAGGATACCGGCGTTGCAGATGACACCGTGGAGGCCGCCGAAGTTGTCGAGGGCAGTCTTGACGATAGCCTCACCGTCGGTGGCCGAGCAGATGGCAGCGGCAGCCTTGCCGCCAGCGGCCTTGATCTCGTCAACGACAGCCTGGGCAGCCTTCTCGGAGACGTCGTTGATGACAACGTTGGCGCCGCCACGGGCGAGCTCGATGGCGTACGAGCGGCCAAGACCGTTACCGGCGCCGGTGATGATGATGGTCTGGTCCTTGAACGAAACAGTGGGGCCCTGCTCGTTGGGCTGGAGAGTGGGCTGGGCCTCGAGGACGCGGATCATGTCCTGAGGAACAGCATCGGTGGGGTACTCGGGGTGCGAGAAGTCCATGACCTTGTCCCACTTGGAGGCGACGGCAGAGGGGGTGAACGACTTGTCGGTCTTCCAGATGTAACCCTGCGAGCGCTCCCAGCGGACCTCGGAGAAGAAGCCTCCTCCGAGCTCGAAGATGCGGCCGCCAACGTCGGGTCCGTTCTTGGCGGTGAGGACACCGACGAGAGGGGCGATGTGCTCAGCGGTGAGCGACTTGAGGACGTCAGGGGGCATGACAGTCTCAGTCATGGCCGAAGCGGCGAGAGGGACGATGGTGTTGGCCTTGATGTTGTACTTGGGGCCCTCACGGGTAAGCGACATCGAGAAGGCGATGAGCGCAGCCTTGGCGGCACTGTCGTTAGCTCTAGCCTCCACTGCGATCATCTAAACCACCAAAAACGGTGCCACACTGCTACACCGCCACACCACCAAACCACACATCCACCCGTCGACCTCTTCACGACCCCCCGACCTTCTACAACGCTCTTCCTACGCATTTCTGCACGTGAAACGCCCAAAAACGATGCTCACCTGTAGTTCACCTGGCCGCGGTTTCCATAAACGCCAGCAGGCGAAGCAGTGTTGATGACACGACCGAACTTCTGCTTGCGGAAGAGGGGCCAGCAGGCCTTGGTCATGGAGTAGGCACCCTTGAGGTGGACGGCGATGATGGCATCCCACTCGGCGTCGCTCATCTTGGCGAACGACTTGTCGCGGAGGATGCCGGCGTTGTTGATGAGGACGTGGACGGTGCCGAAGGCCTTGACGGCCTGGTCGACGATCTGCTGGCCATCGGTGACAGAGCCGATAGCGAAGGCAGCCTGTCCGCCGTCTGTTTCGTTAGAACGATCGCACTCCCACGCATGCGCAGGGCTACTCACTGGCAATGATCTCGTCGGCAACCGCCTGGGCAGCCTTCTCAGAGACATCGTTGACAACGACCTTGGAGCCGCGCGAGCCGAAGAGGTGGCAGTAACTGTAGTTTCAAAACAGGCGAGGTACGGGTTCCCACGAGAACGCATGTCAGCACCGTCACGCTTCCGCCGCTTCGCCGTCGGATCTGCACGATCCTGCGGGTTCAGATCTACTCACGCCTTGCCGATACCACCACCGGCACCGGTGATGAGGACGACGAGGTCCTTGAAGTCGAGCTGGGGAGCCATAGCTGCGGGAGTCGATTGAAGGGTGGAGGAGCGGGTGAGGGGGGTTCTAGAGGTGTTTTAAACTAAAATTTCAGTGGGTATGGGGACTAGACGTCTAAGCCTCGATGCTGATCGTGTGGGAGGCGAGTTGGTTACAGTTGATGTTGCGTTGAGAGAGAGAAAGCGATAGAGAAAAAGCGGCAGGACGCTCGGTGAGGCTAGCCGGTGCAGTAGATGTACGGTCACGGGCGAAGTGGTGGTGCCAGCAGACTGTGCTACGACCCGCTTGATCCGGTAGGGCGGTAGCCGGATACCCGGCCCGCGGTGGCTGCATTATCTCAATGACGTGGATGTGCCGGACCGCGGGTGCGCGTGGGTCCGCCTTCCAGGCATGTAATAGGTCCACCCAGCTCCCATTACAACGCCCATTACAAACTGATTATCGGCACGGGGGTATATCGGGGCCCGGTCACCATATGCTGACGCATGGTGGGAGCGTCCGCGATTGACGGCCCCGGACATGTGCCTCCACCTAAGCCCACCCATCCCCTTTCCCCACTTCCCCGCCCGGGCGTCTCCAGGCGCGGCCTCCCATCTCCACGCGCATCGACCCATGCCCAGGCGATGTTGCCGAGTTCGTGCTCTACCGTCGGCCTGCCTGCCCATCGGCCGGTCGGCCATCATTATTCGGTCATCTAATGCATACACACGGCCCAATCGTGGTCCGCACACAACTGAGCACGCGCACCGGTTACGGAGCGTCTACCCGGCACACCAGCACGCAACGGTCACTCTGATAGTGATCGATCGGATCGAACAATCTACAAGCCGGTCAGGAGATCGCGCAGCGACTATAGGCGGTTGATTGTTTACAGGTCGAAGTCGCTGTCATCGCTGTCGTCCTGCTTCCGTCCCGTGCCGGGTCCCCGACCGCCTCCACGGATACCTCCGGAGCGCGCGTTCACAGTGCCGACATCTCCGCCGTCAGAGTCCAGGTCTGAGTCGTCGCTGTTGTTGCTCCGGCGCAGGGCAGGTGACGGCTTCTCGATCGCACCGTAGTGCAGGAGGAGGTTCTCAACGTCTGCGGGTCAGCTCACATCCGATCACTATCGAGCTGGACATCATCGAACCATGGCATCAACACCCGCGACAGCGACAGCAGGTTGGCATCCGGAGGACTCCTAGAACTCTGCATGTCTTCCTGCTCACAAAGGCTTGGAGTTCGGCCAAACGCTAGCGCCACATCATGTTCCACTTACCCTTCGCTGTCGTCTTCATGCCCTTCAAACCCATGCCAGCAACGACGTTCCCAACCATGTCACCGTTGCGGTACACGAGAAGTGTGGGGACGTTGCGGTCAGGGTAGTTGGGGATGCACATCTGCGCCTGGATCGCAAGGAACTTGGTCTCCGGGTGCGCGGCGGCGACCTGCTGCAGGAGCGGACGGAGGTGCTGGGAGAGCGGAACACTGATGTCAGCTGTAGTTGGAGCCGATCGCAGCTGAACTCTTGGCCTCTGACCATTCGACAATTAAACCCCCGCTCCGTCCAGCTCCGGCCACACTACTCACGAGTCCTTGTACAGGAAGACGACGACACCAGTGCCCTTCAACCGCCTAGCCTGGACCATCTTGGGTCGCTCGTCCTCGTCGTCGCTGTCCTTGTTCTCCGGCTCCGAGTCGGACTCGACCTGTCCGTCGGCATTCAGCTTGCTCGCCTCAGTGACTTCGCGGACAAAGTCGTCCCGTCCGAGGGGCTCGAGCGAGCCGAACCGTCCGCGCTTTTCCTCACGCTGCATCTCCGCAAGTCGGCGACGGCGGTAGTCCTCGAACATGCGCTCATCGTCCGAGTCGAGGTTGTCACCCTCTAGCAGTGTGCCGAGCTGCTCCGCGTCTGCCGTTGACGCAATCGCTCGCACGGCGTCGGCCTGCGAGATGTGCGGCACATCGGGAGAGGGCGACCGCGATGGCGGCTTGGGCGGCAGAATACCGTGAGCGCGGAGCGCATCGTTGCTGTTGGTCAGCCACCTCCGTCTGTGCCACAACCTCACAATTCAGTGTCGGCGTTCGTATCGTTGATCATGGTGCTAGGCTGGAGAGTGTCGTTGCGTGCTCTCGCGCCGTGGCCCGTTCATGAGCTCGTGAGAGGTGACGTGCAGCTGGTACGGTGTGCGGTGGAGGGGAAATATTTGGGTCCGCCCCGGAGCCCCACATGACGACAGTCTAGAATGCACCATAACTTTGCGGAATGAGCGTTCGCCGCCGGCCAAGAGGCACAAACCTCGGCGGCGAACGGCTTACGGCGTGTGTGCGGCACGCGGGACGATCACCTGACATTGCGCGCAGCTCGTCAGATCTCGCCACATCGAGTCAGCAAACCCCACGAAACACGATAACAACAACTGCACGGTGACAGTTGCCCGCGACACGTCACATTGCAAGCCGAACACGTTTGCGGTGCTGCACTTTATAACACCAACTGCTCCGCGGCTTCAACTCCGCAACCCCACATACGGACAATAACAATGGTAGACGCCCAGCGGTCCCTGGACGTGGTAGACTCCAACGCCAAAGCCCTGCTCGACTGGCTCTCGACGTTCAAGGGCTTCTACAACAAGCTCGAGCTGCAAGACGCCGACGCGGCTGGTCGTGGTCTGTTCGCGTACGGCAAGGCCCTCAACGTAAGCCAGCTTCAGCTTCACAGTGAGACAGGAAGGCTGACCTCAGCCCGGCGAGCCAGTGCTGCGCATTCCGGCGGCGAGCCTCTTGAACCCACTGACGTTGGCCAAGTCGCCTCTGAACACGATCCCATTGGAACTTTTCCCGGCTCTCGCGTCTTCGGACTCGCCCCCGCGCTCGCCGACTTCCGCTGTCCCGAGGCTCACGACAACGCAGCTCCTCGCCCTCCACCTCGCTTTGACCCATGATGCGCGCGGCAGGCACCGCTCCGAGTGGCAGACTTTCCTCGACAGCATTGAGACAGACTTCACCCCATGGCACCCCCTGACGTGGTCGCTCTCCAAGGACGACTTCTGGAAGACGCTTGAGAGCAGGCTCTCTCGTAGCGTGCGCGTCAAGATCGACGCCGTCCGGCGGCGATACGAGGCCGACCTCGCTGTGCTCAAGCGAGTGCTTGTGAGTTGCCCACATGCCTTCCCTCGGACCACGCTAACAGGGTTCAGACGACGGTGGAGCCGTTCAAGTCGCAAGGCGTCATCGATGCCATCCCCGAGAACGCCCTGCTCTGGGCGTGGCTGAATGGTGAATACCAACGTGATGGCCACTCTAACGCCCAGTGAACACGCGTACGGTCGCGATGCCCCTTGGGCTCTCGGAGCCGGCGGATGCCAAGTGGCCCGTGAACAACCACTCGTTCATCCCGCTGCTCGATATGATCAACCACTCGTCGCTGCAGGAGTTCAATTGTCCCAAACCGGAACCGATTCCGAGCGCAACGCTGAATGGCAAGCTGTACTACCGCGGTGGCAAGCCGCCGGTCGGCAAGCTGCAGCCGGGCAAGGTCGACCTCATGCTCTTCGCCCCGCTGCGCGGTTTGAACGAGAACGAGGAAGTCAAGTTCCTCTACGGTCCGCACTCGAACGCAATGCTCTTCGCCGAGTACGGATTCACGGAAACCCACGATGACAGCGAGGATGGTGCGGGCGTGTTCTGGCCGAACGGAGATGTCGACGTCAACCCCTGGGTCGAGGCAATGTGGGAGAGCCAGCTCGGCGGGACGGAGGAGGGCGAGCGTAAGCGCGCCTTCCTCGAGGACCAGGGCATGTGGGGACACAACCGCCTGGCCGCGAACGGTGGCGAGCCTGCCCCCAGCACTGGCCTGATGCTCACGCTCCTGGTCATGGTCACGCCCGAGGAGGAGTTCCCGACTATCGTTGCGACCAGCCGCCACGGAGGCCTCAAGAGCCGTGCCTTTACCCGACCCCTGAAGCAGGCAGCATACCGCCAGCTCGCGGGTATGTGCCAGGACGTACTGCTCGAAGCCCTCGAGTGCGGAAAGAAGGTCGACAAGCTCGCTAAGACGATCCGCGCCGATGAGGACGACAAGGTCAGCAAGGACATCGCCGTGCGCTCCGTCCGCGGCCTGATCCGGGAGCAGGAGAGCATCAGCAGGACGATCCTCGACGTCGTCGAGAGCGGCGCGGGCATCCCGGGTTTTTGAGAGGCTGCCAGCAAGAAGAGAAGTGTCGGAAGAAGAAAGAAGTGTTCCGAGAACTGCTTCGGTGTATTCCTAGTCTAGATATTACCTGTGTGAAACCAACGAACCAATAATAGCTGTAGATACGAAACCATAACCAACATCATTCATCGGCATCGAACAACACAACTCCATACACCCAACTCTATCAAATCAAAGTAGATCAACCAAGAAACGAAGAAGACATGATAACACGAAACACACAATCGAGGTTAGTACACCTGTGGTATATAGCAGTAGACTCGTAGAAGTGTTTATGTGACTGGTTCATCTTGACATGGCCCTGACTGTCTAGTACATCTAGTCTGACAATGGTACGAGTGGAGGCGGAGAAAGGCTAGACGGTCAAGTGGAGGTAGCCGAAACGAAGTGTGGATGACAGGGGCTTGCGTGCGCGGGCGCCTGGGCGTGAATGTCGTGAAAGCCGTGAGTCACCGATGGGGGGCGGGGCCAATCTGAACACAATCTCACCCAATGGTGGCACGTTGCTCGCCCGTCGCTGGACCGACAGGGCCGCGTATGGGTTGCCTGGCCTGCCAGGCTCCAGCTGCAGGCGGTGGATTCCGTGGAGCCCGTGCGTAACCTGTGAGGTGTGAGCTGAGAGGCGCGCGGCGCGCGGATCGTGTCGCGGCCGCAGCTCAAGTCCTCTACTTTGGCACGGCTGTCCGAAAAGCCGGTGAGGTCCGAAGACCGGTTAGAAGTAAGGCCGAGTTGGGTCCGGATGAAGGAACGCTGCAACACAGAGTGGAGGGCTCCGCTCCGCTGACTTGCTGCCCATACGCCCACCGCAGTGACACTGAGATTGGGGGCTGCTTGTTGTCGTGCCGTGCCGTGCATCAACTGAACTGTGGTGCCTGTGCAGAGCCTCAGCCTCCCACTCACCTCGACGCACCGACATTACCTCTCTTTCTTGTCGTCACAACGCCCTTCCCGTCCTTCTTCCCTTCTTCTTGCTCTTGTCGCTGTCAGCACCAAGCTCAGCTAGCACCCTTTTGCCCTATCGACCCGTCACTCTTTAACCTCTTCAACAACAATGGGAGACTCTGCAATCCACGCACTCGCCGGAGGTGTCGGCGGCGGCATCTCCATGGCCCTCACCTACCCCCTCGTCAACCTTTCGACCCGTGCCGCCGTTGCGACCAAGAAGTCTGACATGACCCTTGTCCAGGCTATCAAGAAGACGATCCACGACGAGGGTCTTTCGGGCCTGTACGCCGGTCTCGGCTCTTCGCTCGTCGGCATTGTCTTCTCCAACAGTGTCTACTACGTGAGTTGCAAAGACAGAGCAAGGCAACGGCTAGGATAACTTTTACGGCAATGCGCCAGCTGGCAGAGCGACTTTGCGCAGAGGTGTGCGATTTGCGCTCCGTGTTGTGGTGCTGTCCCAGGGCTTGAGTGAAATCTAAGGCCTTGCTATGCCAACCCGCTCTGCAATTATAAAGTTGGTTCAGGAACGTGGGCTGACCCTCAGGCTTTCTACGAGGAAACGCGCTCCAAGATCCTCCGTCGCCGCCCCGCCGGCAGCACCAACTCGGCGCTCACGACGGGCGAGGGTATCATCGCTGGTCTCATTGCCGGTATGTCATGAGTTTGTGGCCGAGCGCATGCTTGACTTCAAGCTGTGCAGTGCCTCAGCTTCGCATCTCTACGCGTATCAGAGCTAACTCACAGGCACCGTTACGACGCTCGTGACCAACCCGGTCTGGACGGTGCAGGCGTACCAGTCGACGCGAGGTGTCACGAACGAGTCGGGCAAGAAGGAGAAGCCGACGGCGTCGAGCGCGCTCAAGGCTATCCTGAAGCAGGACGGCATCAAGGGCCTGTGGCGCGGTATCGGCCCGGCGCTGATCCTCGTTATCAACCCTGTCATCCAGGTGAGTGGGAGTGCAGCGAGCGTCTCCGCGGCTTAATGAGCTACTCTGCGTGTTTCGACGAGCCCCATCAGTAGACGTTGTAATCGGGTTCTTCCCGACACCGCATAGGGTTGCAACGGCAATGCCCGCCTCAAAAGCCGAGGCGCGCTAGGCCGAGTTCGAGCTATGGACGAGACTGAGCTCGTCGGCAGAGACCGCAGTGCTCGTGCGCAAGAACATCAGCTGACAGCAGTACACCACCTTCGAGCGCCTTGTCAGCGCCGTCCTCTCGTGGCGCGCCAAGCGCTCCGGCACGACGAGCGTCGCCGGCCGCGGATCCCTCACCGACTGGGACTTCTTCATCCTCGGCGCCCTCTCCAAGCTCGTCGCCACAGGAGTGACCTACCCCTACGTGAGTGTTGCTTCGAAGGAGCCTATGCTTCTTCTGAGAGTTCTGTTGCTAACAACCAGCTTGTCGTCAAGTCCCGCCTCCAGGCCGCGACGCACAAGTACAAGTCGTCGATCACTGCCGTCATCCAGATCCTCAAGACCGAGGGCATCTCGGGCCTGTACGCCGGCATCGGCCCCAAGCTCCTCCAGTCGGCGCTCACTGCCGCGTTCATGTTCGTTGCTCAGCGCCGTATCTTCGAGCTCGTCAAGAGCCTCGTCGTCGCCGCCCAGCAGAAGAAGGCTGTCCGCGCCTAAGCGCGAAGGCGAGCCTAAGGCAGACCTGTCCCAATTATCGAGGGGCAGGCGAGTCCATAAACTAGAAAGCTATGCAAATCCCCCAATAGTTCTTGCTCTTCTTGTCTGTGTACTGGGAACAATGCGTGCATGATACGATCCTGATGACTAAACTCTGGGGTACAATTGCGTTGCGTAAAACCGTGACTGCTCTAAAACTCGTACAACCTAGACACCCTGGTAATCCTCCTTCTCCTGCTCATTCGTCTGCCGGACACGGATGGCCTCCTCGCACCAGCGCCAAAACTCGCTCTTGTCCTTGCCGAGCACCTCGAAGATGTCCCTGGTGTTCTCGACGCGCGTGCGGAGGATCATCTCCTTGACCTCGGCATCCTGGTGCATGCCGGGGTGCACTTCGTCTTCCTCGGCTTCGGTCTCGGTCGAGACGAAACCCCACGCCGGGCGCGAGTTGACGCCGCGACAGACGCGGAGCCAGGCGAGCACGGCGCACTCGTCGTCGGCGGGTGAGGAGCCGCGGAACTGCGCCCACGCCTTCAGGAGCTGGCACTTGAGCTTGGCGACGAGCTTCTCCTCGAGCAGGCTCGGCTGGGGGCTGGTGGACAGCGCGGCCGTCTGGGACGTGATGCTGTCGACGTCGGGGATGGCCTTCGGCGGCTCGGCGGCCGTGGGGGCAGTATAGGGGGCCGGGGAGGCTGCACGAGGCGAAGGCGCGTAGTCGGGCTGGGGCGGGCCGGCGCCGTACTGGGCCCAGTAGGCGTCCTCGTCCTCCTGCTCCTGGTCGTGGATGCCGGTACTGTCGCTCTCGGGGCTGCTCCATCCAGCCCAGTAATCCTTCACCTCGTCGCGCTCCTTCGCCTCGGGCTGGAGGGGCACCTCCTCCACGTCGCTGTACCACCCGTCGTCGTCGTCGTCGCCACCAATCGAAAACTTGGACCCGCGGTACACCCACCCCCGGTCCTGGTCTTGCTCGAAACCGATCTCGACCTTCCGATCCTCGGCGGCCGAGAGGTAGTCCGCCGGCTGGACTAGGGTGCGCGCCATCATCGTGCCGTCGTACGTGTACTGGGTGGCGGAAGGTGGGGAGAGTTCGCAAGCGGCTAGCGCTTCGGAGAGTGCGTTCGGGAATGGGGAGGTGAAGGGCGTGAGCTGGCCGTCAATGTCGTCGGGCGCGGGAGGGAGAAAGGCGAGGCGCTCCAGAAAGTCGCGGGAGAGGAGCTCAGGCGGCAAAGGAGGTGTGGGTGGGATGAGGTGGGATAGGATGCGATCGCGAATGTCGAGCGGCAGTGGTGTCCTCTGCACTGTCGGACTCGTTGGTGGTTCAGAGTTGGGATCGGGGGCAGACATGGTGCACGACAGGCTGGAGTCGGAGGGCTTATAGATCCTCCGAGAGCAAGCAGTGTGAGGGGCTGAGGGGGGGAAGTGGGGGTGGATCAGAATGCCGAGGTCTGGGAGGATTTACCCGCGCACATCACACGGCACGACACGGCAGGAGCTGGCTACGCTGGATACGCTGGCCGGTCCAGCCAGTGAGCGGCGGAGGTTGACTGGAAAACTCCTATTTCCCCGCCTCGCTTAATGTGGGGACAGGGCTGGGGCTCCGGCCAAACTGCGGGGGACCTTAAACTCTGCACTCAATGCGTTGTGTGTTTGCGTGCTTGCTGTGCGTTTGCTTCCTCTCGTCTGGTGTGCTGGTTTGTAGACCGTCAAGGTCAGGTGATGTGTGGTTTTGCGGTGTCCACTTTCGAAGTGGAAGAGTGGAGGTGGAAGACCAGCACAGACGACGAGATAAGATGAGCGCGCACGCGGAATGCGGTCATTGCTTCGGCATCCCTAGCCGCTCTGACCAGTGGTCGGGACTGACTTTCTCACTTTTGCCACCCGGCCGGCTCATGTTGCATGACCTCATTGGGATACCGACTTGCCTTCTCACTTGACCTGTGCGCAGGGCATGGTACTTCGACGTCGTGTGCTAGTTCGATCACGCGCAGAATGAATACCCACATACCCACACTCCAAGCTTGCGCGTACGCATTCCGCGACCGGCTCTGATGAAGTCATGGTGACAACTGTGTTACATCGGTCTGTGTCTATGTGCTCTACGGGCGGCAACGCCCTTCTTAAAATCTCTCTATGTGTCTATGTTGCTCACACCAGATTCCCCCATCGACATGACGTGCACTTGAAGTTGCTCAAGTGGTTAAGCACATGCTCGATCCCCTCGATCCTCGGCACTAGAAGTCTCCACGCCTGGCTCCCTTCTTCGCCTTCGCCTTCATCTTTAGGTCTTTCCTCCTCTCCTTATCGGCGGCGGCGAGAGCGGCGACGCGTTTCCTCTGCTCGGGGCTCGTTTCGCCTCGGATCAATGACCTAGCAGCGGTCACTATGGTCGAGTGCAGATTTGCCAGTGCCCGGTCCAGATTTTGCGGGGCTGAGCGTGAGGTCTGGCTCTGAAACAGCAGGTTCGGCGCGTGGTAATATTGCTGGGCGTTAGCTGACTTCAGTTTCTGAGATATCGGGGCGTAGAACGCTGAGAGCGATGGGGGCGGAACCGGCGGCGCCGGCGAGGGCGTTTGGGAACGCCATCCTCAGATGGCCCCGGAAGACCTGGAAGCATGGGGTACTCAGGCACCGCCTCCAACGATCGGCCTGGCAGACATGCCCGGGTAACTCACAGTCTTCTGCAGCGCCGGCAGCACGAACGGGGGCAGCCACTTGGCCTTGTGAACGTCGATGCGCACGACCGCCTTCGAGTTCGTCTTGTTCACGTGTTGTCCGCCCGGTCCACTTGAGCGCGCATACGAGATGTCCAGTTCCTCCTTCGGGACGTCTTCCAGAGTGAAGCCATCGACCCACGTTCGCGCGCTCTTGTGGTCGTCATCTGTCGAGAGAGTGCGTAAGGAGGCGAGCTCCTTCGAAACCTTCGAGGCTTTGCCGAGGCGCACGGCTGTCGAGGTGAAACCTCGCAGGCCACGCCCAAATGACAACCCCCAAGCCGAGAGGGTGTGTCGCAAAATCATACGGTGTCAGTTGTGTCGCCTAGCGCCGAGTTCGTGAACGCCGAGATGGTCGTGCATGGAGGTGTCACGGCCTGGACAAACAAAATCCGGGACGGCTGATATGAGAGTTGTTCCGAGATTGAAGCGATGCAAGCAGAGGCCAATCGCTACGCCGAGATTGCCACATGCGGAGTTATTAATGTGCCTGAGACAACAATAGGCATCGGAAGGGCGGCTTACGTATGGCGCACATGGCGCCTCCTGGCGGGCACCCGCGGATGTGAAATAGGCGTGCAAAGGTGTGCCCAATGTGGGTGGCGAAGGCCGCAGACGCCCAGCAGGCGAGTCGCTTTTCCCCGAAGAGCGTGCAGGGCTTCAGGGTCGGTAGCGTGGGCCGGGCTGTCGAGGCTCCCTTAGGTCCCCTATCCCTAGGTTTGGCCGCCGAAAAGACGGGAGCAAAAAAGAGTGAAAGAGAATGGTCAGGCAGCGTTGTCGTCATAGTCCCCCCGGTGCCCATGACGCAGCTTTCCACCATCTACTCATTTCGTCACCACCTCTGGACCATCCAACTGACCCAAGCGACCACCGCGACCGACCTCGCCGCAACCAACTCGTAAACACGACCCATCGCTCAGCTACTGCACATCGTTGCCCAACACGTTCTGCAGAGCCGATCTTTCCTGTGCATTCTCTACTGTGACCCCTCACTTTTTAGCGTCAGTATCTTTTCCCCCTCCTTCCGGCTTCCTTCCTCGTCCTCTCCTCCCCAGCCGGCCCGCGTCTCTCTACCCGAAATTTTGCCTTGGAACATCCTCGTCACGCGCAAGACATCCCGCTACATGGCATCGCGCAACTCGTTCAGACGTGCTGTCTAACGTGCTCAACGTCCTCTGCACGTCCCCGATCCACTCTCCGCATGCATGTAAGGGATGTTGGCTGACGCAGGCGGTTCATTATTTTCATTACTTTTCCCACATTTCCCTGTCCCGCTGGCTTAATCATCCGTACACTCGTTCTAAACCCACCTCCCCTTGCCCATATTCGCCTAAACCACTCCGAGCTTTCTTCTGCGAACCGATTGTGCCCCGCAGAACTGTGACTTACGCGTAGCAGAGTTCTGAGTCTGGTCACCGAGGCGCTTCGACTGTCCAACTTGCCACCAACAAAATCGGAAGCCGGCTATCATCCTGAGCCACGACCTGAACAACTACCCACTGTCATCCCGTCCCCCCGCGCACTCCACCCCGCTGTACAGATCTCGTAGCCTACTCGGCAAACTAACGTCCCGCGCGAATGGCTGCCGTTGCTCCCCCTCCTGGGTCCGTCTCGCAGCAGGCGGGCCCCTCAAATGGTGAGTCTCATGCAAGACCCACGTGAGATAGAGCCACACCGGCTGACGCCACAGCTCAGACCAAGCCTGAGCCTGCGGCCGATGAGAAACCCGCCGTTGCTGCTGAGAAGCCCAGTAGCCAAAAGGCAGCCGAAGTTAAGGCGGAGGCTGACGAGAAGGCGGAGGCCGATGGTGCCAACGACAATGGTGAGTACCGTTTCTGTTGGAACGCGTTGTTTGGTTAGGCGGTCTATTATAAGTGTGGAGCGTCATCTTTCCGACTACTCTCGGTTTTGACGTATGAGCGGTCCAGCCTTAAGGCTCGGCATCCTGGATTGCTGGATGGTGTCATTCAAATCTCCCTCGTCATGCATGCCTCTGCACACTCCGGCGGTAGCCCCATGCTATCGCCGAGGCGTGCACCAAGAGGCGAGACTCGGTGCATTGGAATTCGAGAGCTTGAATAGTAGCTGACTTTCGCCCCTTCCGGTCGTCCAACCGTCCATCGCCAACTACGTCACCGGTCATATATCGTCACTCCACCCCTATTGCACGCTGCCTCTCGCACGCTGTATAACCCATCATCACCACCACCGCTTCCCAACACCGTCATCCTTGCTTGCACTCCGCTCACTGCACGCACACCTCCGTACATTCCTCTCCCGTATCTTCCTTATTCTTTCCCCTCTTCCTCTCTACAGCAAAGTCACCTTCCCGAGGAAAGTCCGCAGAGGCAGGCGAAGAACGCGAACGTCCTGGTCTCCGCTCCGGGAACAAGTCCAACTTCGACCTTGAGCCGAACCCATTCGAACAATCGTTCTCCCGCGGTTCCCAGTCTGGACCGTCAGGTGGTGGTCCCCCGGTCGAAGACGAACGCACCACCCCTCCTCGAGGCGGAGATGCAACCAGCCTCAAGCACAACTCTCTTCCTCCTTTATCGTCTCTCACGAGTCCCGCGGCTGCTGATCCATCCCAATTCCCCTGGTTGGCTGGTCAGTCCTTACGCTCTGGTCCTTTAAGCCCTGCTATGCTAGCTGGGCCGCAACAAGGCAGCCAAGGACCTACAAACAACGCCAACGCCAACAGCAACAACAACGCTCCTGCCGGCGCCAATGCATGGGGACCTGCGGGCAACAACACTGAAGAAAACGCTGCCGGAGAAGAGAACTTCGAGCCGGGCAACTTCCGTACTGGCTTCACTCCTGGCACTGGTACCGGATTCACCCCCGGCTATAGTGCACTCCTCAACTCCAACTTCCCTATGCCGAGTCCGAACACTGCCGCTTTCTTAAATAGCATTACCAACGTCGATTCGGCCAACGACGCCAACCCCAACAACGGAGGCACCGCTCCTGGCAACAACTTTGCCAACGGTGAACCCCGTCAACCGCCTTCCGCCATCCCTCCCCATCTTCAGCACCAGCCTCACGGCATGTCACACCTGAATCCGGCGCACAACGCCAACGCCAACGCTGCTGCCGCTGCCGGCCCCACGGAGCCGACGATCACTCCCAACACTCTGAGTGCCCTCACCGGTGCCGTTGCTTCAGAGCTTAACCGGCAGCAACCGCCTCCAAACGGCATTCCCAATGCCTTCTACCCCCCTGGGCCTGTGCCTGGCGCACCGGGCGGCCCCATCCCTCCTCCGCAGATGGGTGGCCCCGTCGACTACGCCCAGCAGAACGCAAACGCCGCCAGCCAGGCAGCGAACGGCCTCTTCCTACTGTCACAGGCTCACCAGGAGCTGTCGAAGAGGGAAGAGGAGGCCAAGTCGTCTGGAAACACGCCGGTCATGAGCAAGCGTAACGTATCCAACCCGGGTCCGAAACCGCAGGCCGGCCAGAAGCGGAAGGACACTGGTGGTAACAAGGGTGGAGCGGCCAAGAAGGGCAAGAAGCAGGAGGAGAAGGATGACAGCAGTTCGGATGGGGAGAAGGACAAGAAGCCGGCGGGCAACCGGAACGAGACGGAGGAGGAGAAGCGGCGCAACTTCTTGGAGCGTAACCGACAGGCCGCGCTCAAGTGCCGACAGCGCAAGAAGGCTTGGCTGAATGAGTTGCAGAACAAGGTCGAGACGCTCAGCGTCGAGAACGAGCGTCTGCAGGGCCACTGCCGCCAGCTCGAGGACGAGCTGCAGCGCATGTCGTCAATCCTTGTTCAGCACCGCGACTGCGGCGTCGGCATGCCCCAAATGGCGCCGGCGTACGGTCGTCCGCTTCGCTAATCATGCCACAAAGCTGTTTCGTTTCTTCCACGATGACACCCAGAGCCATCGCCACGCGCATCATTCTACACATCCATCTGCCCCTACCCAGCATATCCCACCCACATACCATCATCCACTCGCACCACACTCAACTTATACAACAACCCCCACCATACGTACTTTTAACTTGACAGCGACTGTTTCTTCCTCCCTTTCGTATCTTGTCTACTATCTTTCCTCCCTTTCGTCGACCTACCACTTCTTGCTCTCGCAAACTCGGTTCGGTCCGAGTTCCGAGGCCGCGCATACTTCCATTCCCCCACCACACCACTTGCAATTCGCTTTCGCTCCTCCGTCGTTGAAATCTTTTTCTCTTTTTCGTTTCCTACCTTGTTGACAAGACTTGATTCATGTTGCGTGACAATCCTTTGTATCACCCAAACAAACCGATGCAGCCTATGTTTTCCACGACCGCAGCGGCGAGCAGTATCTCCCAGTGCGACGTCTCAGAGTTTTGGGATATACAGTCTTCTGACTGAATGATGGGATGTGCAATCCATCCTGGAACAAGTTCGCCATAGCCCATCTGCCCTCCCCGTGCATGCTGTGATGTTACAAGAGATCAAATTATACGACGTGTTGGTATGTGCGGCGAAGCAAAGTGTAACGGCGCACAAGCTGTCGATCGCAACCGGCAGGGTGTCGAGGTGTGATCGCCCCCGTGCCCGGGATCAACCTCGGCACGTCGGCAGACCATTAGCACGACGCGTCCCCAGTTCTAGTCCCGTCTACTGCGCCTACTGCGTCTCGCGCGTCTCCGCTGGCGTCTGCACTAGCACTGTCACTACCGCCTGTGCGTGCCCCCTCCTTGCGCCTGGTACGGAGGGCCGAATGGAGTTCCTAGCCCCAGGGGTTCGCCTCCGTCTCGAGCGGCACGGGCATGGGCGGCATGTTCATCGCCGCCGAGCCCTTCGGGCCCTCCTTTGGGCTGCTGGAGAAAGCGCCGGGCATTTCGCTTGCGCCCGTGTCGGGGCTGGGCTCGCGGCTGGGCGTGACGCTGCCCCCGCTACCTGCGCTGCCGCTACCGCTTCCGCCGTTGGCCTCGGACTCCCTGTCTCCTCCCGCGCTATCGGACCTGCCCAACGGGCTGGGGATCGGCATCGGCGACCCAACAGCGCTCGCGCTGTCCTTCGTCACCCTTCCGGCGGGCTGGGGTGTCCTCGCCCCGACTCGGTCGATGCCCGCACGAAGCGCGGCATAGTGCGCCGTCAGGTCCCCGCCCGTGCTGGAGCGCTCCGTCTCGTCGTCGCTGTTCGCCTCCGTGCCTGGCGCGCTGCCGCCGAGCACTTTGATTGTCGCCCGGAGGGCCTCGCGCTCGTCGCGCGCTTCGCGCAGGTTCTCCTCTAGCTCTGCCCGCCGCCTGCGCTCGTCCGCGACCATCTTGTTCGCCTCCTCGAACAGGGCTTGCGAGAGGCCCTCGAGCTCGGCTTCGATCTCGCGCTTGCCCTGCTTCAGCGTGTCGAGCTGCGTGGCTTGCGTCGCGACTTGCTCGCGCAGGCGGGTGAGCTCGTCGTCGTCGCTTGCGGTCGAGGGATTGCCGGAGGGTGAGGGAAGAGGGGACGCCTTGCGCGCCCAGAAGCCGAAGGACTTCTCCTTGACCAACGGGGGCGCGCGGGGGGAGGAGGCGTCGCCGGACGGTCGGCCCTCGAGGCTGGGTCGCGAGCGTGGAGCGGACGTGGGTGTAGAGGTGGTGGCATTGGCCGAAGCGGCAGAGGCTGCCTCGGCCTTGGCTCGGCGTAGCTCACTCTCGAGCATTTCCGTGTTCGCTTCGGCCATGACGAGGTTGGAGCGCGCGATCTTGAGCGACGTCAGGAGCGTCGAGTGCGAGTTGGTGAGTTCCTCATGCGATTTGGACTGCAGGGTCAGCTTTGGAAGCGTCCTGACAGCTTACCAGGGACGAGATCCGGCCCAGAACCTCCTTCAACAAGAGCCGCAGCTCTGGCTCGGACGCACCCGCCGCGACTGCGAGCGTCGGGTCATTCAGAGAGTTCGAAGACTGCGGCGGTCGAGCCTCAGACTCTGCGGACGTCTTCGTCTCATCCTTCGGTTGTGATTCGGGTTCGGGCTCGCGCTTCTTGAACACAATCGGCTTCTCCTCGAATGTGTCGTCGTCGTCTGGGCCCTCGTCCAGCTTCGCGTAGCCGGTCACGAGGTCATCGAGATCATCGTCGTCGCTGTCGTCCTGCTCACTCTTGCGAGAGAAGAAGCCGAAGCGGCCCTTATTCTTCGCTGCCGCCGACTTGCCCGAGGGAGGCGGCGGCGGCGCCAGAATCGGAATGGGTTTCGCAAAGTCTTTCGACTCATCCGGCACGGGTGCTGGAGTGGGGGAAGGAGGGGGGAGCTCGAGGCCGGCACGTTCAGACCAGCGCCTTATGTCGGCGGCGCTGATCCCGGCCGTCGTTGCGCTCGTCTCGGCCCCGTCGCCGCCCTGCACTGACTTTTGCAATCCCTCTGAAGCCTGCGGGTCGAGTTCCTCTGTCGAGCGGATCTGAGCCAGAAAGGAGGTAGGCAGCACCTCGTCACAGTACGGGCACCGCACGGAGCAGCCGCCTGCATGGACCGCTTCGCTCCCGTCCCTCGACGTTCCAGCAGCTGTTGCTGACGAGCTAGCTGCTGCGTTTCCTTCAGCCGCGGTCGTAAGTTTGGGCGAGAAGGCGGGGCCGAGTTTGGGGCTGCCCCCCGGCGTGGACGGGGCAGCCATGATGGTCGTGTGGTCCGCTGGGCGGGTAGCGGGGCGCGATGTCGCGATCGGTGTCGAGCGGGGGAGAGCGCCGGCTCGAGGTGGCGCGCTGAGAAGGCGTGTGTGTCGCTAATGCCGCTGGCTAACGTGAAGCAAGCAGACGATGTTGTGTTGACGAGTTCTGAGACGGCAGGAGCAACCTTGAATCGTCGTGGCTAGACCTGAGCTGAAGCCTGAAGCTGAAGCAGCAACACCTGACACCTGGATGCAAGGGACATGAGCGACAGGCTACTGTGGCGTACCATTGGTTGAGCGCTATTTGGTCCCCTCACCTTGAGTGCGTCATGATTGGCGCCTGTCCCCACGGAGACGGCCATCTGCGGATCGCGTCCACAGCCTTATGCAAGATCTGACCGTCCATTGCGCAGATGATCTGCATGCATTCAAGCTACTGCTCCCGGCGCAGTTGATAACCATGCACCTATGGCGAGATACGCGCTCCAAATGACGTGGTACCCCGCCTTCCAACAACTAAGCTCTAAGGTTGAGTGGCACGCCTCCACCCCGGACCGGAACACCGGAGCCCCCGCTTTCCGGAATGCTGGATGAGTTCGTCATGTTGTTGCCTGCCTCGCCTTCCCTCCATTACTCATCAAACACGCACGACCATGGCGGCGCAAGACGACCTGCTGCGCGTGTCCATTGACCGCGGAGGCACGTTCTGTGACTGCATCGGCTCCCGCAAGGGCAAGGACGACATTGTCATCAAGGTGAGTAGCTCGCATTGTGCCGTCTGCTGACATAGCAGCTCCTTTCAGTCGATCCTGCAAACTACAAGGATGCGCCCACAGAGGGGTGAGCCTTATTCCTCATCAGCCGAACTAATATCCAGAATCCGTCGCATTTTGAGCATCGCGGAGGGGCGTGAGATCCCCAAGAGCGAGAAGCTCAAGCTCGACGGCATCGAGAGCATCCGTATGGGCACGACTGTGTCGACGAATGCGCTGTTGGAGCGCCAGGGCGAGCGCTGCGCTCTTCTCACGAGTGAAGGGTGGGGCGACGTTCTTCTCATTGGCATGCAAGGTGGGCACCCTTCCTTCCTTCTCTAGCTACTGCCTTAGACAACTGACGCCTCGCAGCCCGACCGGACATTTTCGACCTTAGTATCCAGAAGTTGGCATTCCTCTATGACGAGGTTGTCGAGGTGTGTCTTTCGTCTCCGCCTCCTTCCGCTTGATTAAGTTGGTCCGGGAGAGCTGACACGCAGATCGGCGAGCGCATTACTCCTCTGCAGTCGCTCGTCAGCGCCCCTGTCCCCGTTCCCGAGTCCGCCGATATCATCAAGGATACAACCACAGGCGAGGTCGTTCGCATTCTCTCCCGCCCGGATGAGGACCAGGTCAAGGCCAAGCTCCAGGCACTTTGGGACAAAGGTATCCGTTCCGTCGCCGTTGCCTTCGTTCACTCGTATCTCTGGAATGAGCACGAGCAGTGCGTCGCCAAGATCGCACGCGAAATGGGCTTCCAGGTTTCGGTCTCGTCCGATCTTCAGCCGATGGTGAGTCACTGCCTACCCCAGCCCCTACGCCCCGGAATCGCCCTTTGACTGCGCTGGAATGAAGTCAGCTAACTGTGCAGATCAAGCTTGTGTCTCGCGCCAACTCGTCCATTGCTGATGCATACCTGACGCCTGTCACGCGACGGTACATCGAAGGCTTCGGTGCCGGCTTTGAGGGCGGTCTCGCCGCGTTCGGCTCTAAGTTGCTGTTCATGCAGAGCGACGGTGGACTTTGCGCTTGGGACCAGTTCTCCGGTCTCCGTGCCATCCTGTCTGGCCCCGCGGGTGGTGTCGTCGGTTACTCAAAGACGTGTTACGATGGGGAGCGTGGTCGCGCTCTGATTGCGGTCGACATGGGCGGTGAGCTTTCAAGGTGCCTGTAACTCTAGCTGACGGAAAGGAACCAGTACAGACGTCTCGCGTTACGACGGCAAGCTGGAGCATGTGTTCGAGACGACGACGGCTGAGGGTGTGTCGGGGTGTCGAGTTGGCAACTGACGGCAGTAATCATTCAGGCGCCGCAGCTCGACATCAACACTGTCGCGGCTGGAGGTGGCTCTCGACTCTTCTACAAGCATGGCATGTTTGTCGTTGGCCCCGAATCAGCAACGGCTCACCCCGGCCCCGCTTGCTACCGGAAGGGTGGCCCGTTGGCTGTAACTGACGCCAACCTGATCCTGGGACGTCTGCTCCCGGAACACTTGTAAGCTTGCCGGCTGGCCGCATGAGCTAATATCAGCCCGCATATCTTTGGACCGAACGAAGACGAGCCGCTGGACCTGGACGCGAGCCGCAGCCTGTTCGCCGAGCTTACGGAGGAGATCAACAAGGGCAAGAATGACAAGCTTAGCGTCGAGCAGGTCGCTGCCGGCTTCCTCCGCGTGGCGAACGAAACCATGTGTCGTCCTATCCGAACGTAAGCTTATGAAACTGTCATCAGCTGACATCAGCCTCACTGAGGCGCGTGGGTATGAAAGCGCCTCGCACCACCTCGTCATGTTCGGCGGTGCCGGTGGGCAACACGGCTGTGCGATTGCTAGTGCCCTTGGCATCAAGCGCATCATCATTCCGCGTCTCTCCTCGCTGCTGTCGGCGTATGGTATGGCACTCGCGGACGTCGTGCAGGAACTCAGCGAGCCGGCGGCCTACGTCGTTACGGGCAACCGCGAGGTCGGCAAGGTGTCTGAGCGCATGGGTGCGTTGGTCAAGCGTGCCGAGGAAGCTCTGCAGAAGCAGGGCTTCCCGTCTGAGCGCATTCAGTGCGAGCGATACCTGAACTGTCGCTACTCTGGATCGTCCACGCAGCTCATGGTCGAGCTTCCTGAGGATGGGGACGTCGAGAAGCGTTTCGTCGAAGAGCACCGCCGCGAGTTCGGCTTCAACCTGGACCGCGACATTGTCGTCGATGACCTGCGCGTGCGGGGAGTCGGCCACTCGCTCGGCTCCGCGACACGCTCGCCGTACGCGGACTTTGACGAGCTGAAGAAGACCGCTCATGATAAGAGCAGCCTCAAGCAGAAGCAGATCTACTTCGACAACCTCGGCTGGGTAGACGCTGTCGTCGTGCCCCTCGCGGATCTGAAGGATGGCGAGCAGGTAACCGGCCCCGCCGTCATCTTCGACAAGACGCAGACGATCCTCGTCGAGCCGGGACACGTCGCTACCTCACTCCCGGAGCACGTTGTCATTGATGCCGTTGATGCCGATGCAACGAAGAAGGGTGACGTGGAGGAGAACCTGGAGGATCTGGACCAGGTCGACCCTGTTCAGCTCTCTGTTTACGGCCACAGGCTCATGGGTATTGCCGAGCAGATGGGCAACGTTCTGCGTAAGATCAGTATCAGTATCAACATCAAGGAGCGTCTCGACTACTCGTGCGCGACCTTCGACGTTGACGGTGGACTAGTCGCAAACGCGCCGCACATCCCGTGCCACCTGGGTGCGATGTCACACGCGGTGCGTCATCAGGCCCGTATCCACGGCAACACGCTGCAGGAGGGCGATATCTTGCTATCAAACCATCCTGCTTCTGGTGGCTCGCACCTTCCCGACCTCACCGTGATCATGCCCACGTTCCATGAGGGCAAGATCATTTTCTGGACTGCTGCGCGTGCTCACCACGCCGACATCGGTGGAATCCGAGCCGGCTCGATGCCGCCTTTCTCCAAGGAGCTTTGGGAGGAGGGTGCGCAGTTCCGTTCGTTCAAGCTCGTCAAGGCGGGCAAGTTCGACGAGGAAGGTGTCACCGCTGCCCTGAACAAGCCCGGAGAGTACCCCGGCTGTGAGCCGACGCGCACCCTGCGCGACAACATCTCGGACCTGCACGCACAGGTCGCCGCGTGCCACCGCGGTGCAGTCCTAATCAACCAGCTTGTCGACGAGCAGGGCCTGCAGACGGTACAGTTCTACATGAAAGCTATTATGCACACAGCCGAGAAGGCTGTGCGCGCGCTTCTTCGCAAGGTCGCGGAGAAGTTTGGTGGCAAGCCGCTTGAGGCGGAGGACTTCCTTGACGATGGCACGAAGCTTCAGCTCAAGATCTCGATCGATGAAGAGAAGGGTGACGCGACGTTCGACTTTACGGGTACCAGCCCGCAGACGTGAGTTTGAAGTGCTAGCTTTGCTGGAGCCGTCGGCAGCTGACATCCAGATACAACAACCTGAACACGCCGACGGCGATTCTGTTTAGCAGTATCATCTACGTTCTGCGTTCTCTGATCGTGTCCGACCTGCCGCTGAATCAGGGCTGTCTGTCGCCCATCACGGTCATCGTGCCACCCGAGTCGCTGCTTGCGCCTGGAGACGGCGTCGCTGTCTGCGCTGGCAACGTCGAGTCGTCGCAGCGTGTTACGGACGTCATCCTGAAGGCGTTCCAGGCGTGCGCCGCCTCTCAGGGCTCTTGTAACAACCTCACGTTCGGCAAGGGCCCGACAGAGGTCAACGGCAAGACTCAGCCGGGCTTCGGCTACTACGAGACCATCGCCGGTGGATCGGGCGCGGGCCCGACGTGGGACGGCCAGTCGTGTGTACACGTGCACAGCACGAACACCTGCATCGTGAGTGCACCGACGATTAAACTCTACAAGGCTTCTTCCAGTCTAGCTGACACCCAGGGCGATGTCGAGATCACGGAGCGCCTGTACCCCGTGATCATCCGGCGGTTTGCGCGTCGCCCGCTCTCGGGTGGTACTGGCCAGCACCGCGGTGGCGACGGCTGCATACGTGACATCGAGTTCACGACCGACCTGGACGTGGCAATCCTGTCGCAGCGTCGCGTTGTGCCGCCCTACGGCATGGCGGGCGGCGAGCCAGGCAAGCGTGGCGAGAACCTCTGGTTCCGCAGGAAGCGCACGGAGACCAAGGACAAGGAGGCTGAGGGCGAGAAGTCTGAAGCGAATGCCGAAATTCCAGGCATCAAGGAGGCGTCCGAGGAGAACGGCAAGGACGAGAAGAAGAAGAAGGACGACTGGTTCAGCAGCACCGACTATGACGTGATCAACCTCGGCGGCAGCAACCAGTGCACGATGCACGCCGGGGACCGTATCGTCATCTGCACCCCGGGAGGAGGAGGCTACGGCCCCGCCGACGCCGACCCGGAGACGGAGGACGCGAAGGCGGACCGTCACATCCCTCGTGCCCAGGGCTCGCTCGCGAACTGGAACGCGGCGGCGCACTCAAACTAAAGCTGAAGTTTTGTACAGATCAGTAGCCATAGAATCTATATCTCAAATTGCAACTGAGTTCTGCGCGCAACGCCGCGTGGAAATCCTACTTCTCATGCATGTCTAAAAAGTCCTCTATCAATACAAATCTCTGCGCACACGTATGTGTCTAGCTATTAGCACATTGACGCGGCAGAAGCAAGGCAAGCGGGCTGCGAGTGGTTCCTCGCGTGACCGCCGGTATTCGCCTGGAAGATGCTCGTTGGCTGTCTGCAACGGAGGGGGGGGGAAGGCACTTAGGCACCACCACCGGAGCGCTCGACGGGGATGGCGGGGACGGCTTCCGGGTCGACCTTCTCGTCAAGTTTGGCGAGGTGAGTGAAGGCAGACTCGATCTGGAGCTCCTTGAGGCCGGCGGCAATGTCGAGGAAGTCCTGGAAGTCGAGGGATCCCTTGCGTCCAAAGTCGACCTCGGAGAGGATGCGCGCGGCGGTGGCGTCGGACGCGTCGTAGCCCATCTGCTTCATGGCGAACACGAGGTCGGCCTTGGTGATGCGGTTGTCGTTGTCAAAGTCAAGCGTGGCAAACTGCTCCTTGAGGCGCGCGAGCTCCTTGGGGCTGAACGCGGAGCGGGCGTAGAGCGCCGCCTCGGTGCTGTTGGTGAGGCCGAAGACGGGCACGTTTCCGCGGCGCTTCAGGTCGGACAGCTTGAGCTGCGTGTTCTCCGGCAGGCCCATCGACTTGAGGTACTGCAGGGCCTCGTCGAACTCCTGGTTCTTGCGCTGCTGGGACCAGTTCAGCTCCTCGCCCATAATGTCGATGATGGCGGGAAGGGCCTCGAGCGTCGCCTGCACGTTGAGGAAGGAAAGACGCGTGCGGCGGCCGATAAAGTCGGTCGCCTTGAGGGCGAACTCGTTGCGCACCGCGTAGCGCGCCTCGGCGTCGATGTAGGGGTAGAGCGGGGCGAGGCGCTCGCCGTGGATCGGCCACGAGAGTCCCGTCGGCTCAGCCATCGAGGCGACGGTCCACGCGCGGTCGCCGTAGGACTCGGCGAGGTGCTTGGCGACGGCCGTCTCGAGACCGAACTGCTGGATGAGCTTGATGTACATGGTGGGCGACCAGGCGTGGGAGCCGACGAGCTTGAGGTGCTCGGTCTGGCAAGGGCCGTTGGGGTGCAGGTCGAACTCCTTGATCGCCGCGTCGACAGTCTCCTCGGCCATGGCGCGGTACGTCGTCCACTTTCCGCCGGCAATCGTGAGCAGGCCGCCGGGGCTGATGTTGATCATGTGGTTGCGCACAAGCGACTCGGTGTTCTTAGCGTCCGGGTCGCGAACGAGGGGTCGGATACCCGACCACGCGGACAGAACGTCTCCGCGGCGCACCTTGATGTCGGGCGAGAGGTAGCGGCGCACCTCGTCGAGGATCCACTGAATCTCGTGCTCGGACGGGATCGGGTTCTGCGAGATCGACGACGGCGAGTCGGTCGTTCCCGCGATAACGTTGCCCTGCCACGGGAGGAAGAAGATGACACGGCCGTCAGAGGTCGCGGGGTCGAGGAGACCCATCGAGTTCGGGCCGTAGTAGTTCTGCTCATGTCAGCGATATAACCCATGGAAGTAGCCAATTTTTTGCTGGCTCGCTTATCAAGTCGCACCGCGGCTGTAGCGTCCGGCTATCGTTGCGGCCAGTGCTCCGCGCCACCCGGGACTAGCGGCAGGTAATTTTCTGGGTGACTCACGGGAAGGGTAATGTGGACTCCGGAGGAAGGGGCGACAATCTCCTGGGTCGTGGGCTCGTCGAGCTTGCGGAGGCCGTCAGAGAAGGGTCCAGTGGCGTTGATGACACCACGGCAGCGGATCGTGTACTCCTCGCCCGTCATGCGGTCGCGGACGGTGGCGGCGTAGATGCGGGGCTCGCCGTTGTGCTTCGGGTCGGGCTTCTTGTGGAGCTGGATAACGTCGGTCTGATTGGCGACGATGGCACCCTGCTGGACGGCAGTCGAGATGAGGGAGATGTTCATGCGCGAGTCGTTGTGCTGGCCGTCGTAGTAGACGACACCACCGACCAGGTTCTGGGGGTTGAGCATGGGGAAGGCCTCGAGAGCGCGGTTCTTGCCCATCCAGTAGGCGCCCTCCATGTTCTCGCCACCGGCAAGCAGGTCGTACATCTTGCAGCCGGCGTAGTAGTAGGGCAGCTGCCACCAGGTGTAGATCGGGAGGAGGATCGGCAGGGGCTTGGAGAGGTAAGGGGCAGTCTCGAGGAAGATCTTGCGCTCGTGCAGCGCCTCCTTGACGAGCTTGTACTGCTCGTAGTCAAGCTCCATGACCGCCTTCTGGAGGTAACGGACACCACCGTGGACGAGCTTGGTGCTCTTGGACGAAGTGCCGGAGGAGAAGTCGTCACGCTCGACGAGGGCGACCTTGAGACCGCGCGAAGCCGCGTCCACAGCGGTGCCGGAGCCGGTTGCTCCACCACCGACGATGAGGAGGTCGAACACGTCGTCGCCGTCCTGCGGGACGTAGTTGGGGTCAACGGGGCCGGGCTCGGGTCCACCCTCGCTTGTGCGCTTGATGAACACACCCGACGTGTGCAGGTGCGCCAGCATCTCGGCACGGGTCATGGGCGCCCACAACGGGCCGGGACGCTTCTTGTTGGCCGCTGCGCGGTTCGTCTCGAGCAGCGTCGTCGGTCGCACCTCGGACAGGGCGTAGGCGCCGACGACCGCCGAGGCAGCCGCCGCACCCATGAACGCTCGGCGCGCAATGGTGCCGCCGCGGAACATTGTTATTCAGTGGGATGTCTGGTCGAGAGTTAGCGGATTGTCTGACGTTGAAATTCTAAAGCCGAGGCGAGTCAGCCGTAGCCCGGTAAGGCGCTGTTGCCTGGTCGGCTCTGCCAAGTCGGCTGCCCGTCGTAAACCGCCGCAACACAGCGGAGGCATGCCACGACTCCCGCCTCCGATTCTGCGGGCACGCTCGGCGGAATGAAAAAGTTGACGACTCACGAAGGGGGAGAGTGGAGCTGTTGCCGTGAGGCGTGATACACTCAAATGTAAGCTTGCAGGTATGCACAAGACTTGGTGGTGGTAGGTGTGGAAGAGAGAGAGATGAGAGAGTCGAGAGGTGAAAAGCGTGTGCTCTGTTCTCGTTCGGCCGGTTTGTTGTTCTGGCTGGGCAGGCTGGCGGAGTGCTGACGGAGCTGCTGCGGGGCTGTCAGAGGAAAGGCACGGGGGGCTGCCAAAGACCCAGATGAGAAAACGCGTGTTGCGACTGCAGATGTGTCCCGCAGACATGACCCTGGGAAGGGCATAACCTCTCACAAGGCCCTGGGGGGCATGCTGCCGTGCCTGTGTTTTTTGCAGGTTTGCGGCGCTCGCCTCTTATGAAAATACAGAGTCGACGATCCCCAATCCGGCCCGCGCCGGCGCGCTCGTCTTGCCTCTCGGTTTTGCCAAAAGCCGCATACCTGGCGCATCCGTTCAGCCTGTCCGGCAACGGTGGGCGCAGCGGCCCGGGGCAGCCGGAACAGAGTTGGGGATGCACTGCGCTTGATTGGCGTCAGACCGCCGGCGGATTGGCGCATACGACAGGATCCATAGCATATCGCACCCAGGCGGGCAGAGTCAGATTCCCAACCTGGTGCAAGTTGGGAATCGGCCCAGTTGGTCGCTAGCGTCGCTGGCGGCCAGCGCCGGCGCAAGTCACCGGCAGCTCCGGCGGCATCACCGGGGAGAACCTGGCGAACCTGGGTCGAGAACCTGCGGGGAAGGCTATTTGGCGTCGTGTCGAATCTCGCATCGGGTGCGCTCGTTGGCTCGAATTGGCTCGCCGCCGTTGCGAGACTGTGGCCAGTGTGGGGGAGCACAGGGTGTGACGGCGGGGGTGGTTCAGCCACACCAGTCTGCTGCATCTGGTCCGCAGCGTCTGCATCTGAATCACCGCTTCGAGCCGCTGTGACGCTGCGTCGCTGGGATGATGCGAGGATTTGAGGACTTGAAGGGTGCAGAATGTCGTGCCCAGACACGTGCTCAGTTCCAACCCTTAGGCTCCCTTTCCCTAGACCCGCCCGTTATGCGCAAAGTCTGCGATGTCTGCGCGTCTGCCGCGGCGCGAAACCGAACTGCACCAGAGGCACCAGAGGTACCAGAGCCGACAGTGCCCATCGTCCCAACAGCGACCAAGACAGGCTAAATCAAAGGGAGGGCAAGGGGCTAAGGAAATCAGGGAGTTAGCCGGTAAGTCAGGCAAATGCAGGCAAAGCTTGCTTCGCCGCTGCGCCAGCGTTCGTCGGAGGCTTCAGCGGCGAGTCGCAGCGAGGTACCATCGAGTCGTGGCCAGTCAGCGGCGGCCCTGTCCGAAATTCCCAACTTTGGTCTGCCCAGGCACGTGCACGCTGCGCAGTCGTTCGCCGCAGCCCTCAGCGCTGTCTGTTATACGCCGACAGACGCACCGTCGACCGGCCGTAACGTCATACGACTGCGTTCGACTCGGATTGGACATTGCACATGCAGGAGAGATGCAGGACATATGTAGGACCGTTGCAGGACAAACAGGACAGATGCAGGACATGCAGGAGGTTGCAGGATAGATGCAGGATAATCACAAGCATCACACGCAAGCGGCGTCCCCTCACCATGTCATACAGTCTAGTGTGCCGAGGTTGTGGGACGGCGCGGAAGGGACGCACATCACCATATGTCATCGTCGGCTCCCTCGCCTATCCCTCACCGCTTCGCCGCCCCGACGCTGGAGCTTATTCGCGTCGCAACACATCGGCTGCTAGTGACGCATTGGACCGCCAGTGGGTCTGAACTGATCCGAACCCTTCGGTGCTCCCGACTCGGCCCGCACTCTCGGGCCACGGCGGACCCACGTCTGGCCGCGGCACGTGAAGCTGGTTGCAAGTTGCACGGTGACATCTGACACTACTGAAACTGCCACGGTACGTACGTCTATTACACTTCTCCCTGTATATGTACTCCTCTACGCCTAGAAGAACGCTGACATGGCGCTGAGCTGCTTGTAGACGTCGGGTCCGAGGCGGAGACGCAGCGTGCTCGCGAACTGGATGAGACACTGGGCCATGTGCTTGTAGCTCGCGAGGGTCTGCATGCGGCCGTGGTCGCCGTACGGGCTCTCCTTGAGCGCGGCCGTGAGGTCGTGTAGGCATCGCATGGTCGTGACAATGACCGTGTCGAGGTTGCTGACGACGGGGGCGTCCAGGAGCTCGCGGAAGTTCTGCGCGTAGCGCGCCACGCCGCCGGTGTCGTTGTCGAGCGGGAGGAGGTTGGTCGACTGGAACGTCTGCAGCGCCAGGTCGGGCCGCTTGGCCGCGTACTGCTCCAGTCCGGCGCGCAGCTTGAGCAGCACCTCGAGCGTGTCCCAGCTCCGGTCCGATACGCGGCCGCGCTTCATCATGTCGCTGCCGTACACGTTGTACACTGCCGTCGCGAGCGTGTCGAGGTCGGCGGCACCGCCGAAAGCGCCGCTGAGCGACACAGGGGCAGAGGTGCGCTCGAAGTGGGAGGACGAGCCCGAGAGAGAGTGGCCGAGCGCGCGGGTCACGACCTCGACGACCTTGTCGTACGCGCCCGCGAGGTGGTAGAGCTCGACCGACTCGGCGAGCGACGAGTCGTTCGCCGCCTGATCCGCAGCCGCGAGCACAACCTCACGCAGGTAGTCCTCCTGGTCGGACAGGCTGAGGAGGGCGAGGTCGCGCTCGATGGGTCCAGTCTCCTTCGTACCATCGGCGCGCACGCTGCCGAGGAGCTTGGTCCACTGTCGCGAGCCAATGACAATGTCGCGCACGAGGTCGAGCGCCGCCTGCTTCTGCTGTCCGCCGATCGGCGCCGGGGCATCCGAAGCGAGCGAGACGAGGTACGCATACTGCAGCGCAGCCTGGGGCTCGACGCGGTAGAACGGCGCAACGTACAGCTGCGTCAGGCGAGCATAGTTGAGCGCCGGTCCGTTGTCCTCGACGAGAATTTCGCTCGTCGGCATATCCGGAACGCGGAGAGTGCCGTAGTACTGCATGGCGGCGGCGAAGTGCACCGCGTCCGCCTTGAGCGCCGGCTTCGAGTACAGGTATCCAACCGCACGCTCAAACTGGGCGGTGACAAGGAGCAGGTTGAACCACTTGAACGGGCGCTGGCCGTTGCTGTCGAAAGCGTCCGAACCGACCTTGAGCACATGCCGTCCGAGGTCGGCGAGGTCGTACTGCTCCTGCGGCGGGTCGCCGTCCTTGTTCTCCCGCGTCAGCGACAGCTGGAACCACACCCAGTCCTCCGTCGTGCCCGCAACCTTGACGTTCTTCTTGCTGAGCTCAAACCGCCCAATAAGCTTGTAGAGCGCGTACTTGAACTGGTCGACCTGCGGGTTGTTGCGGACGTGCGCGTTGAAGTCCGAGTACAGCTGGTCGCGCAGCGTCTTCGGGAGGCGCCGCTCGGGCGACGAGAAGAACGCCTTGAACGCGCCCGGGAACGACCAGTCGTCCTTCGTGATGTTCGCCTGGTTCTGCTCCACGAGCGTGAGGGCCTCTGACGGGTGTCCCGCACGCAGAAGGTAGTACACCTGCGCCCACAGCTTGATGCCGTTCACAGTCTCGGGCTTGTACGTGTCCTGCGCCTCCTTCGAGCGGAGCGTCACGTCTGTGAAAGCTCGGACCTTGTTCGTGATCCCTGGAATGCCTCCGAGCGCCGCCTCCTTCGGGTTGTTCGTGATCGTGTCGTTCATGTAGCGCTCAAAGTCACGCTCGAGGTACGCGCGCGAGCCGGAGACGAGACGCCCGTTCAGAAGCATCTTGGCGTTGCTGCCAGTCGGCGACAGGTACGCCTTGGCGTATTGGCGCTGGGTAACGGGGATAGCAGCCGAGGACGAGCCGTAACTGGAAGCGATGTGGAGCGACGGCTCCTGCATCATGTGCGCGAGGATGTTGAAGGCGTCCGGGAGAAGCGGGTATTTCGGATCGCCCTTCGTCGCCGCCTCGAAAGCGAGACAAAGCTCGTACGGTTCGCGACGCAGACGGTGCGCATTGAGCGCGCTTACGACCTTCTCGTATTTGATCGCCTTGTTGTGCATGACGAGGCCGCCCTCGCGCGACTCCAGCGTGCTCTTGCCAAGAGTCGAGGTGGCGAGAGGGAACCGGCGCACATCTGATCCACTTCCCAGGCGGCTCTTGCCGAGAACGCTTTCCCTCATGCCCTTGCTGCTTCCAGTCGTCATCTTCGCGAGCTCATCGTCCGTCACGCCCAGCTCGTCCTGAAGAACACGGCTCTTCTCGGTCTCCCAGTTCGACAGAATGCGCTTCTCGAACTGCTTCTGGAACGACTTGACCGTCTTCTGGCGCTGCACTTCGATGCCAGAAAGAATGACCATCTCGTGCCAGTTGCGACCCCACGCTCCGACGTCGGCGTCGCCGATCGCGTACGCCGGTCCGAGGTCTCCGAGCGGCGTCAGCTTGGCGTTCGCCTTCCGGCGGCGACGAGGCCGAGACGCCTCCGCGGCCTCTCCCGGCAGCTGAGCGATCTCGCGCTGCAGCTGGCTCGTGTTGATGCCGAGGTTCGAAAGGAGCGTGTGTCTGCTGTCAGCTACGCCAAGCAAACCTCTAACTCACCCCTCGCCGTTGGTTCCACGGACACGCTTTCCCTTGTTGGCAGCATGCTCAGACATGCGCTCAATCTCATCAATGCCGAATCGAATCTGCGGGAGCTCGGGGTCGTAGTCGACGTCGTTAAGGGCATTGGCGCGGGCGAGCAGCGACGTCAGCGTCGAACCGGCCGGTGGCCTGCCGACGCTGCCGCCGAAGCTGGAGCCGTACGTTCCGTACGTGCTCTTGGAGAGCGACTGGTCCCCGCCCTGCATCGTGATGGTTGGGTCGATTAGGTCGAAGGTGACTGTATTGTGTTGTTGGCTGTTGGCCAACCCGTTGTTCTGGAAATCGTCATTCTGCCCCCGCCACGTCACGTGGTCAGCCATTCTCCGTCATATCACCGTAGAGCACTGATAACCGCCTGTTTGACAATCACCTCTGTCGTGCATGCATGGTACAAGCCAAGGATGGGTAGATCACAGCGTCTATGCATCCGTGCATGCCGTGCATGGGTTCTTCCAGCTGCGCAGAATATGACTGGGAGGAAGACAGCACCGACCAGCGAAGTTGGCCGCGAAGTTGGCTTATGATGGAGTTCAGCCTGGAGGACACCGACGATCCTGAGCGCAGCCACATTACGGTGATGGAAGCTCTAACGGCAGCTGAGGCCACTCCGCCGCTGGTCTTGGTTCTCTACTGACTGCGAAGTGGTGGCAACCTACTGCGAGTGCTCCATGCCCCGGGGTATGTGCTTAGGCTTGTCCAGATGGCATTAAGCTCTCAGCATATCGCCTTCAGCCTCTCCTGTCTGCCACTGCCGTGGTGCTGTCGTCCAGCTAGCCAGCTCGATGTAGCGGCGGACGCGGTCGACGCAGGAGATTAGGTTCCGCGGGTGCAGTGCGTACAGGTCGCTGCAGTGCTGATGCGGTTGCAGGCGCGCGCCGGCTCCCGTTCCCCCTGCCCCTTCCTCACGTGGCCCTGAATGAGACAGCGGCCCACAACCCACAACCCCTCTCTGTGCTGGTGCGCTGGTGCCCTTCCCCGTCTCCTGGCTCCTGCACCCGCCGCCACCACCGTACGCACCTACGCACCGTACGACAACACATCGCTCACCTCCAACCCACCCGACGCCCGATCATCGACATCTTCCTTCCTCTCCGTCTCTCTCTCAGAGATCTTCTTTGATTCGCTTGCTTCACACACACCGCCTTGCCTGCAGCTCGACGACTTCGTACCGCCCTCGCCCTTCAGTCCTGTACGCGACCTGCCCATCGGCCTCACCGTCGACCTCTCCCTCTATCCCGACTAGACCTCCGCCCCGTGGCCACATCTAGATTTCGAATCGCCCAACATGGCCGGCCCTCACTACGACTTGTGCGTTGCTCTGTCCAGCTGTCAACTGACCCCAGCCTCATCAAGCTCCTTCTCATTGGCGACTCTGGTAAGTACGGGCGCTGCTTGGCATTGACACTGGCCGCTGACATGATTAGGTGTCGGCAAGTCGTGTCTTCTTCTCCGTTTCTGTGACGACTCGTGGACCCCGTCTTTCATCACCACCATCGGCATTGATTTGTGCGTATAGGTTCAAATCACTCGCTGCCGAAGCTGACCCCACTAGCAAGATCAGGACAATCGAGCTCGATGGCAAGCGCATTAAGCTTCAGATCGTAGGTCACCGGAATGTCCGAAGTCACGCTGACATTGCAAGTGGGACACTGCCGGACAGGAGCGTTTCCGCACCATCACGACGGCGTACTACCGCGGTGCCATGGGTATCCTCATCGTCTACGATGTCACCGACGAGAAGAGCTTCAACAGTGAGTGTTGACGGACTATCTCGCAAGACGCGCGCACTAACCTTCAGACGTCCGCACCTGGCACCAGCAGATCGAGCAGCACGCTTCCGCGGGAGTGAACAAGATCCTGATCGGAAACAAGTGCGACTGGGACGAGAAGCGTGTCGTCACTTTAGAGCAGGGTCGGGCGCTCGCGGACGAGTTCGGCCTTCGTTTCCTCGAGACTTCAGCCAAGGCTAACGAGGGTGTCGAGGAGGCCTTCTTCACGCTTGCTAGGTAAGTGCGATAGTCATGGGTTGCCCGTGTGCATCCTGTTTGGGTGCGAGAAGCAGCGCACGACGGACCGCGCAGGCCCTCGTCGGGCGTATCCATGCGTTTGTGCTGACGGTATTTAGGGACATCAAGACGCGTCTCATCGACTCGCAACCGCAGACCGAGCAGCCCGTCAAGCTCGGCGGAGCGGACAGCGGAAGTGTCAACGTCGCGAAGCAGAACCAGACCAACCAGAGCGGTGGCTGCTGTTAATTCGGTCTGACGACGACGACGCGCGAAGGAAGTGGGATGTGCTCGGGAACCGTGCGCTGCAAGCGAAAGCGCCGAGTGTACATGAAGGCGAAAGCAGAGCGCATGGTTGCCGAGGTTTGGGCCTTCCCTTTCTCTGAATTCGATATGACAATGATTCGAGTAGATGTTTTCCGGGCATAGCACCGGCACCCCGGCACAAGACCCATATTTCCGCCTCAACCCTCCCCACTTCCTTCCGGATGGAACGCTTTCTTCTCTGCGTCTGTTTGGTTGTTTTTCTCTTTCTTATTATCGCGCCATGTCGAGGCGATGTATTGTAGTGATACTGCGGGATGAAACATAGATTTATGGAATTGCAAAAGGTTGGCAAGAACATGCAATACTGATGACATACTAACACAACTACTCTCTATGTATGTGGATGAATGGATTGTGGATGGGTGCGGCTGACGCTATCTAATCTATGTGCTGCAAGGAAGCTAGTCAGACCACGCGCTCTTGATGCTCATGATCGCGGGCTCCCAGTTCTCTAGCCGTCCACGCTCGCTCTTCTCGATGACGTGCATGAGGCTTCCGTTCTCCTGGGCTATGTTGCGGACGCGCTGCTCGGCATCGCACCAGAACAGCTTCCAAACCCCGTTGTCGCCGCACGTCATGCTTCCGTTACTGCGCTCAAAGTACCACTTGTTGACGGGATTGTTGGAGCGGGAGCGCCAAACCAGGTCCTTGCCCTCTCCCACACCCTTCAGCGAGCCGATGCTGGGGTTCATGGCGTCGAGGAGACCGAGACCGTACGTCTCGTCGCGGAGCGCGACCCACAGGAAGTCGACGGTACCATCGCCCTGGTTCTCAGGGAGGACAGCAAACTTGTCGAGGTAACAAATGTCCTGGTTCGGGCCCTCCTTGGTGACGATGGCGGCCGCGACATAGTCGCCAATAACGATGATGAAGTCGAGGTCCTTCTCCAGCCGCGCCCAGTACTTCTCCTGGTTCAGCTTGCGGTTGAAGCTCCGCTCCAGGAGGCCAGTGAGGCGATCCTTGTCAATCTCGTCGAGGTTGCGCACAATCTTGACGGGGAGACCCTTACGGATGAGCGTGGGCGTGTCGGGCGAGATGCGCCCCTCGCTCTGCTCGAGGAGCGAGTGGGGGAGAGACGCAGAGTGCGCCGGCTTGTTTGTGATCAGGTTCGCGATGAGGGCGGCGGGCGAGCGATGCGACACGATGAGGGCACTAGCCCCTCGCGGCATGTGCGCCAGACACTCGTCGGCCAGGTTCAGGTTTGCGAGAGCGGTAGGATGCGTGTCACGCCACTCCTCGCGCCAGGTGTTGGAGATGAACTCGAGCTCCGAGGCAAGGTTGATGCTGAGATGCGGCAGACCACTGCGCGCATACGAGGGAATACCTCCCTCCCTGTTGATGACCAGCAGACGCACTGGCGTCAGGTCCATACCCTTCTTCTCTGTGCCCTCGGGAGCGGGAGCGCTCATGCTCTCGGCCAGAGCGGCGAGAACGCGGTTCGCATTGATGCGGCGAGAGCGGCAGCCAGTGTCAAGCGCGACGGGCATGAGCACGGGAATCTCGCCCTCCTCGACCGTACGCCTGATGTGGTCCAGGCCCTCGGCTTCGACACGAACGGTGCCGTCTTCGCCCATGCGCGCCACGGTCGAGAGGATAGGACGGGCGGGAGCGCGCGCCCGAGTCAGCATGTCGACACATCGCTCGACATCGCGGAGCATAAGTGTGCGCTGCGCCTCGGCCGCATCTGCGTCCTGACTCTCCGATGGCGGAACATCGTCCCTGTCAATGACCACGACGGAGACGAGACCCATACGCTGCAGGTACTGGATACCGCGGCAGACGGACTGGAGCTGGTGGTCCGTAAACGGCCCTTGAATCTTGACGAGGGCTGGCCGGCGCACGATCGGGTTCAGCAGCGAGCCGACTAGCGGGTTCGGGGCGGCCTCGGCTGTCTCACTCGGGGTTGGGGGTGTAGGCGGAGAATCGGGGGAGGTGGGAGGGGCGAAGCTCGCAATGTACGAGCGCGAGTCGCGCATGGAAGGGGAAGCTTGCAGAATGCTCAGCACGAAGTCCTATCGTCAGTCTTGGCGAGGAGATATGCTCACGGCATCGCTCTGCCCGTGCTCGAGCTCCTGGACCGTCTTCGGGCCATGATATGCTCGCACTGCTGAGATTGCTGAGGTTGAGCGGAGCACACGCAGTCCCGCCGAGCGGACCTGGCGGGCTCCACGGATGGCTGCGACGCTCATCGTGGAGGTGGGAGGGTGGGGAGGTGAAGGTGGTGGAACGTCGGGCGACGGGAGGTCAACAGGCGATAAGGACGGATAGGCGACAGGGGGAGACGAGATGGACTAGGCCAGAAATAATAATCACGACTCGGCACGGCAACTCTCGAATTCCGGCCCGATACGGCCGTCATACGCCACTGCGCCGTAAAGTGGGCCCGCTTCCGCTAATGTCGCCTGCGCCTATACGCTGCACGCCCAGTCCTTAGTTTCCGCTTGATTGTTCCTCTAACTCTTACTTGAACTGGTGTGTGCGTGTGTGTGCTCATGTGTACTTCTCTTCCCACGACCTTGTTTGTTTCGGGTTGTGCTGGGCGCTGCCTGGAAAGGTGAGGGGCATGGAAGTTTTCATCAAAATCCTAACAGTAGTGAGGAGTGGTAATAGGAAGCTCTAATTGGATTTGATACAATGGCGGAGCGAAAGCGAAGACGTCCAAACGTTCGAACGGGTTGATGCGGGTAGCAAGCCGTCTATGCGTCTAGAAGCACCCGCCACGGAGAGCGAGCACGAGGTGGATGGTGGTGCCGGGCGTGATCTTGAAGTCCTGTACCGTCTTGTCGTCGCTCCTGCGTTGTCAGCAAACTCGTCCAATTCAGACTCTCCGCCTCCGGCATGCTCTGCCGTCAACAACCAAAGACAACCACACACGGGGCAGCTTGTGAGCCTTAGACCTCCGAGCTATAGCCCGGTCGACTCCGTCTGTTGCTTGATGGTCTCTGGCAGCCCAGCCTCACTCACATGGCCTTTCCACCGAAAATCAACCGCTGCTGAACAGGAGGAATACCGGCCTTCTCCTCAACGCTCTCCTTGACCTTCGAGATCTGACTGTTAGTTTGAAAGTATGTGCTTTTAACTCACCTGCCACTCGGGCTGGACGTCAATCTCGACCTAGACGCGTTAGTTGCATGTTCTGAATAGCGCGTAGCGCCCGCGCCGTCATCAGCTCACCTCCTTTCCGGTCAGCGTCTGAAGTTAGCGTCATGCATCGCGTTTTTGGCAACTGTCGTCTAGTTTTACTCACGCGGACTTTGAGAATCATTTTGAGTGTGTGCTGTTCGGTTGTATGTATCTGACGAGAAGAGTGAAAGGGCAGTTGATGGGTGAGCCCGATGACGCGAGGACGGAGGGGCCTCTCGATCGATCTGCATCCGCTGGTGGAGGTCGTCCACCTCATCTCTGGTGGCAAAAAGTCGGCACGCTGTGACCTTCCTTCTCGTCTGCCTCGCAAGTCGCATACGCGCGCGCGCAGTCTGACTCACTCTCGACGATGGTTTTTCTCTACTTCTTCTCCGTCCTTTACGCTTCACACCATAGCTCAAAATCATGAGCCTATCCAACTCTCGGCGGCTCCCAACGCCATTCAACTCCAAACGATCAACCTCCACTCACCCATGCCCGACATCATCGCATCAGACGAAACGGCGGTACAACACCCGCCAAAGTGCAGTTATTCAACGGCAAGAAGAAGCAGTGAGCATGGGGACTCTTCGGAACACATGGGCAGCTGAGTCGCAGGGAGGTAAGTACAAAGCCTGAGTGCCTCCCGCTTATGAACCCGCCAGAGAATAGCACCACGTCTTCCTCGCTCACACCTCTGCCTGCGCAGGACGAACTGATTCCTCCTTCGTCTTCCCGACAGCCTTCCCTCGACCGAGAGCTGGAACACCTCGCCTTTGGTTCCTCGGTGTCTCCTTCTACCCCTGCATCGCTGCAGCACCAGCACCGTGTGTCATGCTCTGTGCCGTCCGGCAGCCAGCCAGGCGTCATCGATAATCGCTTCACCCCTCCTGTTCTGAATTTTCCTCTAACACACATTGGCGGGGATGGCTCCCAACAAGCACCTACAAGTGCCTCGTTCGAACCCCCGGCTGCACAGCCCAGGCATAACTCGTTCTTCCTGGACAAGCCTCTCCTCTCACCTCCGGAGGAGGGCGCTGGGCAACATCTTGCGGGCAGTGCCCACCCCCATGCCAGCTCTGATGCCCACGAAGGTTCACGTCTGATCAACCAGGCGGAACTCGCCAATCCATTTGTTCAGCAAACTGCTCTTCAGGGCTTGTTTGAGGAGTCGCAAGAGGACGAAGACACAGCTGCCACTAACCTTGCCCCTCTGTCCAGCCTGTTTAACATAGACGAGTACTCGATTCGTCGCCGGAGGAGGCACCGTCACTCGCAAGCACGGGGAGCCTCCAACCCAGACCTCGACAACTACCCTCGGCTGACTTTTACCACCGGCAGTACTCCCTCACCCTCGAAAAATGCTCAGTCTCGCAAGCCGTACGTGACTGTAGGTAGAGGATTTGGCTGACTGCAGTGCCACAAATAAACATGCGAAGACCTACACTCGTAGGATAAACCAGCTGAAGATTTTCCCCTTGCGGCTAAAGCCCATCAATCGCTCGACCGTGAAGATCAAGAAGGAGAGCATTAGGAGTAGTCAAGGCAGGAAAGTGGAGATCCAGTTTCATCAAGACGAGGCTGTTGAGCTTTTATCGCAACTGAAGAAGCGCCATCGACGCTCACAGTCCAGCCAAGGAGCCCGACCACCAGTTCACGCAGCTTTCGCGCCTTCTGACAATCCAGAGGCTATTCAAACCCCGCCATTACCGCCTACGCCCAGGCAGAATATAAGAGGTCACTCTCAGAGCGGAAAAGCGCCTCGCCTTCACTTCGCGCGTCCGGGCGTCGCTGAGCCAACCACCCCAGCTCTTCCCGCCCTGTCCAGGATACCTAACAGCTGCCCTTCGGAACCCTCTTCTGCGGCCACCCGCAATCTGGCAAGCCTCTGTGGCACCGCGAGCCTCAGACGCTACAACCTGCCGGCCCCTCCCTCCCTCCCAAGCGGCGTGAGCACCCCGCCTGTACTCGATGTGGATCAGGAGATCGAGATGTGGGAAGAAGAGGAGGAGAAGTGCACTCGAGAGCGAGAGATCACGCCGCCTGACAGCATCATGGATGGCACGGCAAGTTGGGGAGACATTCCCAACGAAAACCAGCCTCCTCGCCCTCAGCATTCATCCAGGCAGGACCGGACAACCCCCGCCACACGCCACGCCCTTGCCGACATTACGTCCCACTTTGCTCAGCCACTGCCTCCTTCTTTGTCCGGAGTTGACCTCACAGCTCATCTGATGTCTTTGGTTGAGCGGTTAGAGCCAGCCAGGGGAGCACCTCGTCGGCGCCGCCAAACAGTGCGTAGCTGTGAGACCCAGCAGCCTCCGCATCGCACTGTCCGGTCCAGCTCGTTCTCTTCAACCAAAACACCGGGCGCGCGTCTCACTCATACACAATCTGCCTCGCTGAGGAACGAGAGCATATCGCAAATCGTTCTCCGACCTTCAGCCGCCCAGGTACGAGGGGAAGCCCAGAATACCGTTCAGAGAGCACTCGGGTGTTCTGCGCCGCGGATACCGCAAGGCAGTCGTTCACGGAGGGCTGAGAGCACCGGTGCATGGTCTGGTACGTGCTTCGGTATTCTTTGGAACGCCCGTAGCAGTACTGACTCGGCAGAGTTCAAGCAGCCGTCGCGGGTAAATGCCACACCCCCACCCAAGCCAAGTGAGGTCGACATTCGGCACGCCGAGCTCGCAGAGAAGTTCGCCTCGTTCGCCGCCTACATCAAGCAGCACGAGGAGCGTGCCCCACCCCTTCCACTGCTCGGGACTCGTGTGCGCACGCTGTCGCTCCCAAGCACAAAGTCGCTCGGGCCCTTGGATAGCCACATGCTGGGTAAGCACTCGCAGCACGCTGTTACTCAAGGTCCCGGTCGGTGAGGCGTAGCCCGCCTACCAACCCTGTGCATAGAGATGAGTTGGTATCCAATGCTCATGCATCTCGACTCCAATATTCGTACAAACCCTCCTCCCCCCAAGCTATAAGACTAAGACTATCATTAAGTTATGTACGTGTACTCTAGAGACCGACCCAATAGTGCGTACCGCCGGCGTTATGCAGTACGGACTGTCCGATTTTGACGCGGCCGACATTTGGCGACTGCTGCTCGTGGGTGGAGTGGTGCACCTGGCTAGTGACGGGGAGATACACCTCTGCGTTCCACTCGTACCACACGCGCTTCATCTTGTGATCCGTGAGACGCCAGATGTTGACCTCGAGCTCAGCGCCGGAGGGGAGGTATAGCGCCTCGCGCAGCGGGAAGAAGAGGGGGAACCACGAGAACATGTCGGGGGAGACGCGGTGCGCCGTGTCGGGGTGGATACTGAGGCCGATGTTGCCGTACAGGTGCGCCTCAAAATATCCGGCAAAGCCGTGGCAAGACGACGCATGCGGGATGTGGAAGGTGAGCGTGGCCGAGCGCGTGTTGTGCGAGTTGGTGACTGGCAACCCGTTCGCGCCGAGGATCAAGTCGCGTCTCGGGTGCTCGAACTGCCAGCACTGCTGGATCCTCTCTCCGCAGCGGCCAGACGCACCGCCCCCGTCGCCTGAGAGCAGATTCACATTCTGCATCATGACGACGTAGGGCACCTCTGCCGCGCCCTCCTTGCGGCTCATGATGTCCTGGTGCAGCTTGGCGCTGGCGAGCGGGGCGAGGTGCGCCGTGTAGCTGGTGGGGATGGAGATGCCGTCCGGCTTCAGGAAGCGCATGCCGCCGTCAATGCACTCGGGGCTGAGCTCGTTGTCGCCAAAACTTCCGAGCAGCTCCGAGACGAGAATGTCCGCCAGCTCTGGGACGGGCAGCTCGCGCATGTCGCCGAAGAGAATGTCGACACTGTCGCCCCACTCGATCGCCTTGCGCTCCTGCAGCGTCGTGTAGGCGTTCGGGTTCTTCTCGACCGCGTACACGCGCGCAGGGCGCTTGGCGCGCTCCAGCGCCGCAAGCGTGCAGGTCACGAGGGGGCCGCGGCCAGCTCCGGCGATGACGATGACGAGGTCGGCCATCAGGCCCGCCGCCTCGGCGACGGCAATCTTGTCAATGACGGCGAGGTAGATCGCCTCCTCGTACTGGGCGTACTTGACGGGGTCGCGCTCGAAGACGTCGTACGTCGCCGCGCCCAGGTCGTCCATCAGCGGCTGCAAAGGCGCCTGCAGGAAGTCGCCGTACCCGCTCGCGACCTCGGCTGGGCCTTGCGGGCTGATCGACGACGCCGGCGCGCCCTGCGACGTAATGTGCCGCACGTACTGGAGGTACGCATTCGGTCCGCCCGAGGGGTGGCGGTGCGTGTCGGTCTCGCTAAGGATGAGCGTAGGCGATTGCCGCGTTAGGCCGCGCAAGAACGCCTGGCACGCCTTGCTCAGCACGGGATAGCCCTTGGCGTTCGGGATGAAACTGTTGGCAGGCAACCAGATGTGCTTGACCGGCTCGGCGGCCCAGCGTAATAACGCACCGACACTCGGCGGCAGCGGCGTGGTCAGGTCGAGCAGCACGGTCAATCTGGGGTTGTAGCCGCAGAGACTCCGGATCGCGTCCCACATTTCCCACGTCGACGACGGGTCGCCCGCGAGCGCGCTGTGCGTCATGCTTTTCGAACTGATGCCCGAGTTTTGGCTCGTCGTCGGCGCGATGCGAGCGCCAGGGGCCCCATTGCCATTCGGCGCACCGTTGCCGTTCGGGTTCGCGAGCTGCGTCAGCTGCGAGATGCTCAGCTGTGCCTGATGAATGCTCGGCGGTCGCGACGACAAGGACGAGATGCGCCGGTGGTGTTGTGGCCGCGCGGGACCCTCCATTGCCGGCCCCGGCACCAGCTCCAGCGGGTCCGACACTGGTATTCTGATGGCGATCTCCGTGAAGGCACTCGGTCCACCCATCGCCAGCAACCCCTGCACGGCGCGCGCATACGACGGCAGCCACGCCCGGTTCGCCAATTGCGGCGCAGGCAGCACAAGTACCGGCAGCGCAAGGTAGAGGGCGTGCTGCATCTCGGCACGAAGTCCCTGGTTGTCAGCGTTCTTTCTAACGACCCACCCGGCGACGGGGACGGCGCCAGGAGTTGAACTCTATTTGACTGAGCTGTTTCGCACAAGCTCGGCATCAGAACGTACCAGTTCAGAGTCAAAGCGGATGCCCTCGTCTGGCGAGTCGATCTCGAGCCACTCGCTCGCCAGCGCGATCACGCCCTGGCTCTCCTCGAGGCGTGTGATATTGCATTCGTCGCGGTTCAGGCTGGGCTCTTTCCTCCACTCGTCTGCCTCGCGGTCGGTGTCGAGGCGCTGCGGCCATGGGCTGCTCGCGCTATCCTGGCTGAGGCTGTCGTCGTCATCGGCGGGGCGCAGACACAGGCGTTCCCACCGATCCTGCCACAGGCCGTTGGTGAGCGGGACACAAACAGCATCATAGTCTGTCGCGGCGATAGTGTGCGCGACCAGCTGCTGAAGCGGCGAGGGCGAGGGGTGCGGCTGTGTCGGCAGCCCCGGGACCTCTTTCGGGACCACCGCGATCGGGAGGCGGGCCATGGCGCTGTGGGATGGCCGGGATGGAGGTGGATCCGTGTCGACAGTCGGACGAACGTAAGGTGGATTGAGGGAAATTCGACGATCTGTTGACGTCTGGGCGTTTGGCGCGGAAGCACTGAAATCAAGTGGACCAAGAGCAGACGCGCGCATCAGGCCAGGCGCAGTGCGCAGGGAGCCGCCATTGAACCAGCCCTCAGCCAGCCGTGCAGCCAGGCGAGCGAACACACTAACCCTGGGGCGCCGGCTCGCACGCGTCAAGGGTCAAGGGTTGTAGGCGCGTGACACATGGCGTTAGCACTTGCAGCACTGCGGACGCCTACTGCCGCGGTCACGCGCTGGCCTAAAGCCAGGGCTGGTCGCATGTGGCCGGGCTACGGGCCGATCCGGCGAGGTGGCCGCTCCGCACTGCACACGATCTGCTTCCGTCGGCCAGGACTGAATGCGGAGGTGCGGAGCAATGAGGGTCAGGCCGGTCAGGGGGGAACGACGAATCTGGTGCTACGATTGCATCATGCCCGTTGGCTGTCGGCTTCCAGACTGCTCTTTTCGTTCACCGAGACGAGCCAACAGCATCTGGAGACCGTGGCCGAGGCACGGAGACGAGGACTTTTGGGTTTCCATTTGCAAGACCCAAGATGTAAGCGATGCAAGAAAGAATCATAGAATACACCACCCCCTCCGTCGTCCCGGTTGCTTCCTATTTCGTGCGTGTCAGCCTCCAGCGTCATCTCCACTCTTCAAAGTCGCTCACACTTGCCTGATCGCCACAATACCCTCCGGTACTGCTCCGGTACTGCTGTCGCAGACCAGACTTCTACCTCGCACTTCGCCGCAGTCCGTCGCCTCTGCAAGTCTGACTGCTCGAGATCGGTGGCGTCTTACCCTCGTACGCCCGCTATTGAGCTTTGCCCCGGTCCACGCGATCACGAAATCGGTTGGCGCTGAACATTTTGCCACTAAAACACCGTTGACCCTGACGTAACCTCGGCAACGACTGGCACTACGCTCCCTTTTCCATACACAGGCAAAGACATTTCTAGACCACATTGTCTCCTCCACTCTCCACTCCATCACCACCACCACCACCCCCTCACCTGCCGCCATCATGGGTCTCTCCAGGCAGGCGCGTATCATCACCCTTCTGGTAATTGATACCGCGTTCTTCTTCCTCGTAAGTAATACCGGTCGGTGGCTACATCGGCCGGAGTCGCACTCTCGAGCGCCGCAGGGTCGGATACCGAGGCTGGAGCCATCGACATCATCACCTGAGAGCTTGGCGCTGACAAATCCCAGGAGCTCATCGTGGGCTATGCCGTCGGCTCGCTTGCCCTCGTCGCGGACTCGTTCCACATGCTCAAGTAAGTTGAAAGACAAGACCGGATCACTGACCATCAGCGATGTTCTGTCGTTGATCGTGGCGCTTTACACCATCAAGCTCGCGACCTCGCCGGCGTCTAGCGCCAACTCTTACGGATGGCAGCGGGCAGAGGTTCTCGGTGCTCTCATCAACGGTGTTTTCCTGGTCGCCCTCTGCGTGACTATTGGACTGGAGGCGATCGGCCGCTGCATTTCGCCGCCCGAGATCACCAACCCCAAGCTCATCGTCCTTGTCGGTTCGCTTGGTCTCGCGTCGAATATTGTTGGCCTCTTCCTCTTCCACGAGCATGGTCACTCCCATGGCGGTCACTCGCACGGCCCCATCGCCCTGCCTGAGGACGACGAGGAGGATGAGCAGACGACCGCGACCGGCCCGAAGCGCGCACGTGCTGATTCGAGGAGCTCGCTGTACCAGCACCCGGCCGAAACCCGCGCTCAGATCATTGAGGCTGCTCGTCTGGGACAGAGCATTGACGGTGACTCGTTCCTCGGCCGCTCGCCGCCCGTCCACGCCCGCATGCCCTCGGTCAGCCGCCGCAGGACCCGCAACCGTGTCTCGCGACTCTCGGGTGTCCCTGGTTCTAACGAGACCTTCTCCCCCAGCTCCGCTTCCGCCGTCGAGGTCCCTGCCGCCCCCAGTAACACTGAGGGCGCTGCTGCCGCCTCCCCGGCTTCGTCCCCTGCTGACTTGACGTCTCCCCGCGCTTCGCAGCGCCCGATCACCGACTCCACCGACAGCCCGCGCCATTCGCACGACATCAGCACTGCTGAGCGCGGAGGCGTCGATGCCCACGGCCACAGCCACGATGATGGACACGCCCATGACCACGACGACGGTCACGACCACGACCACGACAATGGTCACTCGCACGGCAAGGAGGTCGGCGGCCACGGACACTCTCACGGCAACATGAACATGCACGGCGTCTTCCTCCACGTCCTCGGCGATGCTCTCGGCAACGTCGGTGTCATTGCGACCGGCCTCGTCATTTGGTTGTGAGTACCACGCCAGCTAAGATTAGACCATATTGCTGACCCGTGCAGCTGCAAGGGCAAGTGGACCTTGTACTTCGACCCTGGTGTGTCGTTCCTCATCTGTATCATCATCTTCAACACGGCCATCCCTCTTGGTGAGTAACCGCGATTGCGAGCTCACAGATCACACGCTGACCGGGGCAGTCAAATCGGCGTCCATCATTCTGCTGCAGGGCGTTCCAAACCATGTGTCGCTGGAGGCGGTCCGCGAGTCGATCAAGCGAATCCCGGGAGTCGTGTCAGTGCACGAGCTGCACGTCTGGCAGCTGTCCGAGACGACGACGGTGGCCTCGGTGCACGTCCTCATCCGCCCCGAGGCCGACTACATGGAGGTCGCGAACCAGATCCGCGAGGCGCTCCACGCCCAGGGCATTCACAGCGTCACGATCCAGCCTGAGTTCACGGACCATGACGAGGAGGAGGAGATTGCCGAGCAGAGCTGCATGATCCGCTGCCCGCCCGAGCTCTGCAACACCAACACGTGCTGCCCGCCGCAGCTCGAGAACGTCTCGGAGAACGATGGGTCCGAGGCTGCCTCGGCCAACGGAAACGGGTCGTCGCACAACCACTAGAGCTGGCCAGCTGGCCTTGACTATTCTAACAAGACAAGTCTTTCGACCAGACTTAAACGACATGCGTGCTCACTGTACACTTTGGACCGTAGCTATCTATCACAGCAGCGCGCGCAGAGACACCTCCTCAGCGTCAAGCGAGATAGATGTGTATATTTGCTAGATGCATATAATTTGAAAACGGCACAGAGAGCCGGAGCGGTGCGCCGCCGCAAATCTGTTGATGGGATCCAAGAGAAACGAAAAAAGATGCGATGCGGTATGTGATTTGTGGAGACTAGTCACTTTTGTGGCAAGCCTTAGCCATTACGCTTAGGCCGAGCGCTGCCAGCGGCCCATGAGGGCGTTGAAGACGGAGAGGATTGTCCACTTGCGGTTCTCGGCCTCGGGGAAGACGACGGAGCGGGGTCCGTAGAAGACCTCGTCATCGACCTCGTCCTTGTGACGGGGGAGGCAGTGCATGAACTTCCAATCGGGCTTGGCGCCAGAGCTCTCGATGAGCTGGTTCGTGAGCTGGTAGCCCTTGAAGGCTTCGAGACGCTTGGCCGTCTCCTCCTCCTGGCCCATCGAGATCCAGGTGTCGGTCACGACGAGGTCGGCGTCCTTGAGCGCCTCCTCGGGCTTGGTCGTGAGCTGGATCTGGCCCTCGGTGCCGGCCTCCTGGACGCGCTTCCAGACGACGGGGTCAATCATGTTGTAGCCCTCGGGAGAGGCAATGGCGACCTGCATGCCGAGACGGGGGAGCGAGACGATGAACTCGTTCGACATGTTGTTGGTGTCACCGACGTAGGCAAACTTCTTGCCCTTGAGGAGAGCAGAGATGTCGATCTCGGCAGCACGCTTGCGGACGACGCTGTAGGGGTTGCGGGCGCCGGCGATGTCCTCGGTCAGGTACGAGAGGTCGGGGTGGTACATCTCGACGAGGGTGAGGAGGTCGGCGAGGATCTGGGTGGGGTGGTACAGGTCGCTGAGGGCGTTGACAATGGGAACGGGAGAGTACTTGGCGAGGGTCTCGACCTCGTCGTGACCCTTGACACGGGCCATGACACCGTCGACCATGCTTCCGACAACGGTGGCAGTGTCACGGAGGCTCTCGTTTACGCCGAGCTGAATGTCCTGCGAGCCGAGGAACATGGCGTGTCCGCCGAGCATGGCAACGGAAGTCTCCGAAGCGACACGGGTACGAGTCGAGCGCTTGCTGAACATGAGGGCGACGGTGCGGTTCTGCAGCGAGTTGGGGACCTCGGTGTTGCCCCACTTCTTAGCGACAACCTTGAAGGCAAGCGCGGACTGGACGAGGTCCGTAATCTCCTCGGCGCTGTAGTCGGCCAGCGTCAGGAGGTGCGGGGGGCCGCGCTGCTGACGAGCCGCCAGCCACTCAGCCGTGCGCTCGCGGCGCTGGTCGCGGACCTCCTGAGCCGAGGGGCGGGCGTTCTGGACGGGGCCGGCGCCGCGCTGCTGCTGGACACGAGGGCGCTGCGGGCGACGGTCACCAGCCTCGGCGCGGGCGGTCTGGCGGTCCCAGGTCTGGTGGTAGTCGTTGGAGCGGATCGACGAGGTCGAGAGGGCGCGGACGGCGGGCGCGGCGGCCTTGGCCGCACGCACGGGGGCGGAGCGGAGAGCAAGCATTCTAAAAGATCGAGAAGGGGAAGGAGGTGAAGCTCGCGATCTTGCCCGAGTTTTATGACGCTCCGGACTATAGTAGCGAACAGTCCGAATCGCTGAAACCTCGTCCGACTCGGGTCCCACACGTAATAAAATTCGCGGTGATAAGCGATCCCCGGCCAAAAGTCGAGTCTCGCCTGACTAGGTCGATCGTCGCGAGTTGAGTACTCTGTTCGACTCACACACACACCACCCTTGCTTACGTCCACGACCCCGCGAGCGACGCACGCCGACCGAAAGCTACGATTCGACCCACGAAAGCACCATGTTCCCGACACTCGCCCGCATGAACGCCGCCGCGCCCGGCGCCAAGACGCACTACCTCATCCGTCTCGTGCGCTCCCCCATCGGTCTCCCCGCGCGCTCAAAGGCAAACCTCGAGGCCCTCGGTCTCTACCGTCTGCACCAGAAGGTGCTCCAGAAGCACGACGTGACCTCTGCCGGAAAGATCCTCAAGGTCAAGGAGCTTGTTGTTGTCGAGAACGTCGAGTACGAGGAGGGCCTTAAGGCGCTCGCCAGGAGACGGCCCGAGGGCTCCGGCGTCGAGGTCATCGGCAAGTACTAGGCATCTCATTAGGATCGAGATGATAGTCATAGGATATCCAGGACGGCGGAGGGAGACGGGGAAGACCATGGCAGCAGAGTTCATCGATTAGGAGGTACGTCTGCGCCGCCGATCGCTTGGCGAGAATTCGCGCTGACACACACAGTAACATCATTGTTCTAGACACATGCACTGCATCATTTCTCACACGAACACAGCTCGGTACTGGCATTAGGAGCGCACACTAGGTCATGAGAAGGAAAACAGGAGGAAGAGCTGAGGTTGTGCACACCGTTCGCTCGAAAAAAACAAGGAGACTTGTGTATATAGATGTGCGGGGCGCTCCCATCCGCACGTGTAATCCACTACCCTGAAAATCGGGGGGAAATCGTCTAGTGGTAAGACACAGACTTTGCATCTAACGAGCAACATGTCTGCAACCGGTGTTCGATTCACCGTTTCTCCAACTTTTTCAACTCCTGAATGTGAAGCTTTTTCCCTCCCTCTTTTGAACGAGTAGCCTGTATGCATATGCTGTTGATTTATATACAAGAAAGAGAAGGTCGCAGACAAGCTCTGTGTGAGTCGTGTGTAGGGCGCAATGGGGAGGATGTCTGGGTGGCAACGGGGCCAAAATTACATTGGTTGACGCGACTGACATTTGTTTTGACGCGTCGTCTGGTGGACATTACATTACTCAACCGACCACCCGTCACCACCATCATGGACGACTACGACGACTCGAGCGCGCTGCTCGATGAAATTTTCGCGTCTGTCGACGCTGCCGAGAACCCGGATACGGTCGCGAACTCATGCGACGAAGAGAGCGACCTCGACGAGCCAAAGGAGCTCCCTCCCACACAGAGCGTGCCTGCGATCCCGATCGCGGCGCATACCCGTCTCGCAGGTCTCCCAAGAGGTACACCACTTCGCCGACCACTCGGACCAGCGACCACAACCAGAAGTCCGGGCTTATTAAGAACGCCTGTCAATGCACAGCGGCCGGCGCCACCAACGAGCATGGGCGGCGGCGGCGGAGGATATGAGTACTGGATGGTGCAATGGTGAGCTACTGGATGCAACCTCAGCTGACTGGACAGGAGGAAGCCGCAACAGAGAAAGGTGAGCATGACCGATTGCTCGACTGAGCTAACCATCAGCACAGTGAGTAAACATCATTCTGTGCGTATGAGTCTAACCCGAGCAGAGACATGGGACGGCGACGCCTTTCTGAGGATCTCCGGCCAGAAGGCGACGATGTACTCGGAGGAAGGCAAATTGTGGGTACCGCAGCCGTGATACGTCTGCTAACCTCCAGTCTAGGCTCTTCCATGTTTGCGAGAGGTCGACCATCACCAGGAATGGAGTTCAAGCTCGGCGGCATGGATTGTGAGATCGACCGTCCCAGTTCGCAAGAAGAGTCAGTGATGCCTCGAGTGCTGTCAAGCTGACGACAGGTTCGACAGAGCGATCGGTGGTAGCGGGCAGAGCGGTTCACGCGAAGACGAGACGCCTAAGAAGACATCCGTCGCCATCGCGCGCACACCTCGACCAGCCTTCAAGTCACCCCTCATGCAGCGCCCCTTCACCGTGCCGATCCAGAGCTCGCGGCTACGCGGCGACTCGCAGACTTCCGAAGCTCCGACATCATCTCCCGCTCCTGGGCCATCGACGCCCCGAGCTGCCGCCCCGAAAACGGTTGCCTCTGCCCCATCTCACACGAAACTTGCAGCGGCACCGAAAGGAGTGCCCGCAGAGGTGTTCTACGGCGCCTCGGCCACGAAGAGATCGCCGAGGAAGAAGCTGCATGTCGGCAGCGCGTCGTCAGGAAAGGACATCGAGGCGTGGGGAGGAGCATTATACGACCCGAAAGCTCCTGGAGCCGTCGTCATGGAGCGGCCACCTGTATCAGAGGCGGAGCAGAGGTGAGTTGGGTACCATTCCGCAAGAGCTAACTGAAGGGGGACCACGATCAACGACGTTGTCCTGAACCCATTGCTGTCGAAGAGGATGCGAGAGCACCAGAAGGAAGGCGTCAAGGTTCGTCCCTTGCCGGTCAAAGCTGACGCCAGTTTATGTACCGCTGCGTGATGGGAATGACTGGCTCGGCAGCGAACGGTTGCATCCTCGCGGATGAGATGGGCCTGGGGAAAACATTGCAAACAATCGCCCTGATCTCTACGCTGTGCAGTGAGCTCCTTCTTTGCCTCTTGAGCTGACGACCTAGAGCAGTCGCCGTTCCTCAATGAGAGCCAAGTGTTCGTTACAGGTGCCACGTGATTGTTGACGCTTCAGGATCGGTCGAGCGCTTGTTGTCTGTCCAGCGACACTGATCAAGAACTGGAAAAAGGAGTTCACGAAATGGTGAGCACGACATTGGAAGCCACTGACCCAAGGCTCGGGCCGACCTTTAGGGTGTTAGCCATGGACGAGAAGAACGACGCAAAGATCACGAACTTCGTAAGGGGGGGGCGACGACAGCTTCGGCTGACGACAGACACACAATCGCGGCGTCCAAGTTTTGATCATCAGCTATGAAAGGGTGAGTTGTGAGGGCTGTCACCGCTAACTCTGTCCAGCTTCGCAATGAGGTGTACGTTTTATGACGGTTGGTCGCGACTGACATTCAAGCAAACAACTCGCAGCCTGCCAGCCCAAGATCGACCTCATCGTGTGCGACGAAGGGCATCGCCTAAAGAAGTCTGGTGGCAACAAAACTTCGAAGATGTTCGACGAGCTCAGTACGAACCGACGAATCAGTGAGTGTCTGTACTTTGAACGCGAAGCTGATAGCAGTCTTGTCTGGCACCCCGGTCCAGAACGATCTCGGCGAGTATTGGGCCATGGCGAACTTTGTTTGCCCGGGCATCATGGGGACATACTCTCAGTTCCAAAAGCAATACGAGAATCCGATCGTCAGAGCACGGGCAGCAAGCTGCACCCAGGCAGTTGCAGAGAAGGGTAGACAACTGTCCAACGAGGTGAGTCATGTGCTGGCGCACTAGCTGACATACAGCTGCGAGACCTCTCCCTCGAGTTCCTTCTGCGTCGTACTGCCGATGTTCTCACAAACTATCTGCCCACAAAGACGGAGTATGTTGTGTTCGTCGCACCCACACAAGCCCAACTGGACGTGTATCGCACGCTACTTACTGGGGTGGGGATGGGAACTATGATGCGCGAGTTTCTTCCCATGAGTAGGTCGAGGCGAAGAGGCCAACTGACACAGCAGTTGCTGCGTTGAAGAAGGTCGCGAACTCCCCAGCCGTGAGTAAGCGCCGCACTCCGTAATGCTTACCGTCACAGCTCCTTCATAGCAAGAAGGACGATGAAGACGCCTTAGACGAGACAGGGCTCAACATGAGTGCTGCTCTTGCCGCAATTCCCCGAAGCCGCAATCTTGACATCTCGCTGAGCGGTTAGTGTAATGTTTAAGCGTTGACTAACCCAGCAGGCAAGTTGATGGCTCTCGACCGGATCCTGAAGCTTGTGCATGCCACGCGCGACGAGAAGGTTGTGGTGGTGTCAAGCTGGACCGCAACCTTGGATCTCATCGAGGAGCTCTGCAACATGCGCAAGTATAAGACGAGACGTCTCGACGGCAATACGCCGCAGAAACAGCGCCAAGATCTTGTCGACTCGTTTAACAGGGAGTCGAGGTTAGCCAGCATGGTGTTCCTCCTGAGTACCAAAGCGGGCGGAGCCGGTATAAATCTCATCGGAGCCTCCAGGCTGGTGCTCTTCGACAGCGACTGGTAAGTCACTCCCCGGAGTCGGGCTGACGGATAGGAACCCAGCCCATGATTTGCAGGCCATGGGCCGCATCCACCGGTAAGGGACATCGAGCGAAGCTCCATCTAACATGCAGTGATGGCCAGAAGAAGCAAGTCTATATCTATCGCCTGCTTACCACGAACACGATCGACGAGAAGATCTACCAGAGACAGTTGACGAAGGTGGGACTGTCCGATCAAATGATGGGTCAGGGCGTTGCGGCCGGCGGTAAAGACTCGAAGGATTGTAGGTCAGACTAGTTGCATCCAACTGACCTAAGCGTTCTCGAATGAGGAGCTGCGTGACATCTTCACCTTCAGGCCCTGGACGGGCGGGTGCCAAACTCGTAAGCTGATGGAGCGTTTACGGGAAGCTAACAAGCATAGATGACTTGCTCGAATGCAGCTGCCAGGGGAAGGGCATCATCGACCAGAGGCACAACTCTGGGAGCACCATCATGGCCGAAGAGGACTCAGAGGGCAGCGATGATGATAGCGATGATGATCCCATGGATAGATCCTTCGTGCTGGCGAGTCAGTACGATGGAGCGAGTGAACGACGGAAGGTCAGTACGAGTTTCCTGACTTCCTGACCAGAGCTGACTAGGCAGGAGGCGCGAGTCCAGAGGGCAAAGCTCGCCGCTCTCAAGGAATGGTCGCATGTCAACGCGCTCGACTATCAGTGTTTCAAGCACCTGAAAGATACGCTGCTGCACAACGATCTCAGCGAGCGCGCCACGGCTCTGCCGAAGGTCACCCCGAGCGTGACCACTCCCGCTAACGGCGACGCGGCGGACGACCCTCCCCCTCGCAAGAAGAGTCGCCGTGTCATCAGCGACTCGGAAGGCAGTGACACCGAGCCCATCGTTGCGGACAACGACGGCGCCAACGACAGCATCGATGAAGACGAAGACAGGAGCCGTTATTTACCTCCGATCGTCAAGACCGAAGGCGATGTCACCGATGCCAGCGACGATGAGGACGAGCTCCGTCCTTCGCTGCGCGTCAAGGTTAAGAACAGCGCATCGCGGGAGGGCAGCGTCGCCTCTGCTGGTCGCAAGCGCCGGGCCGAGTCGACCGAGTCCGGCAAGGCATCCGAAACGTACAACCTGCAGGAGCTCGCGGACCAAGGGCACGGCGGGCGAGTCCTGTTCGTGTTCGAGAAGGTCGCGAAGCCGCAATACGGCTAAGCGCTAGATCAGAACCTGTAAACTGTACATTACCACGGGGCATAGCAACACTGTGATCAGAAATGTGAATGATATGCCATGCTCTCTGTCCGTCTCGTGTCTAGAAATCACCCTTACTGCGCGGTCGTCTTGGCCTCAGCCTCGGCGGCCTGGACAGCCTCAGCATCCAGCTTGGCCTTCTCTCTCCTCATCTGCTCCATGATGCCGTTCGCCCTGCGCGAGATACGCTCAATCTCCGGCGCGGCCGGGACGTGCTCGAGCTCGGGACGGAAGTCGATCGAGCGCAGGGTGAAGTGCTTGCGCTTCGAGATTGGCCGTCCGTGGATGATCGTGACGTGGTCGCCGATGCGGCCCTCTGTGAAGTGTCAGCTGTTGTCTTCGGTTCCAGGATTGTAGCTGGGTCGGTTGGACCTCGAGGCACCTTGCAGGCGGGAGGTGCAGGGGTGTTGGGACCTGCACCGGCCTCGCGACAGTCCAATCTCGAAAGCTCCGTTGAAGCAGAGCATTACCGAGTTACTCACTCTCCTCCTCGTCGTGAACGAGCATCTTGTGCGTCTTGAACATCATCTTGAGGAGCTTGGGGTGCGGACGCTTGCTGCCGATCTGGATGTTAGCTCATGCAAGCGTATGAGAGCTGGGATGGGTGATTTAGGCGAGTCCGGCCGTTGGTGACGACGGCAGCGATGTTACAGCTTGGTATGTGCAATTGCAGCAGCGCCGAAGTCTTGTGCAGTGTTGAGCCGGCCGGAGGAAGGTGGTGATCGTCCTCGACATTTGCAGTCAAGCCGAGAGAGCAAAGAGGCGCTGGAAGGTCGAAGGAGATGTGGAGAGTCAACGCACAGTGACAGTGATCGTCTTGGACATAGCCCCCGTCTTCGTGACAACGCCAGTGAGAATGTTGGGCATGTTGTCGGGTGTGTGGTCGTGGTAGTCGTTGTTTTCAAGATGCTCAACGATTCCAAAAGTCGGCCAGTACTCGCTCACAAGAGTTCGGACGGAGGTCAAGGGACAATCTTGAAATCGCGAAATATTGCAACGTGCTTCTCGCATGGGTTTTGCGTGGCATATGTTATTTGATCCGCCCTGATTTTCTATCAGTGCCATTTTGTGACCCGTGATCTAGCGATCTGGCGATCAGGTCAAGTGAGGGCATTGCAGGCCATGCATGATGCAGGCCGGCCCTGCGGTACCGGCTGCGGCAGCCTGTGGGGATGCGGACGCGGACAGCAGCGCTGCGGTGCTGCTGGTGCTGTCCCGGCTGCCCATTCTGTCATAGCTGTCATGCTGCTAATGCCGAGATGCCCCGCATGCCGCATGGCTGCCTTCTTCCCCCTCGCTCAGTCTCATGCTCCCAGCGTTTCCGGGTCCGAAACGACAGGCGAACGGGCAGCGACGTACGACGCCGGATGCGACGTGCGTTTCATCACGTGCCGGTGCTACACACGCCTGCCGCATGATGCCATTCATGGTCTCACCAATGCGTCTCACTGCATCACTGGAGCGTTCTAGTCTGGACCGCCGTAAAAGTGCTTAGAATAGCGATGACACGTATCAAGGACTGAGCATTCAGGTCCTCCAGGTTCCTCCAGGTCCGGTGATCCCATAAACCTGTGTGCTGGATGTGGAGGGGGGCTGTGGAACGCAGCGTGCCTTTATTGAGAGCGACCAGTGCCGTGTGCCGAGGTTTGGAAGGGAGAGGAGGTCTGGAGTCTGCAGAGCATGCAGAGCCTGTGCGCATCGGTGATTGGGAACCCTGCAGGATGAAGGCAATGAAAAGGCTTCTGTCTGGACCGGCCTAGTACGCAGAGGAGTGTTCTTCGACCCGTCACCCGAGCCGTTAACCCGTCCACCCGTGAACCGCAGTTGCCGTGGCCCCGTAATAGGGTGCCCCTTACTCCTTGTCCCCTGGCGCGGTCCTGGCGCTCTCCTGGTTCTCCTGGCCCAGTCATTCACCCATTCACTCCTCGAACATCCGGGACTCCCAGATGCTCACGTAGCCCCGTACCTGCGGTTCCTTCTGATAGCGCAATCTCCTCTGTCACAGGCGTATAACCCACCCTACACCTCGTCGACGTTGATCACCATCTCACACTCCAACTCTATCTCATCCCTTCACCACACACGTCGCGTCACCACCCACAAGAGTCTGTCAGCACCCTCGATCGACTCTTCCTCACTCATCACCTGAACACCCTCCTTTCGGCGACGCTCGTTACGCATCCACCGATCTCGCAGCTTCCCGCGCGCTCCTCGTTGACGTTTGGCTTATCAGAAGAAGGACGGTAGAGCAGAGGCATCAGCCGTGCCGCCGCTTCGCTAGTGTCATTCCAGAGTCTCAGATCACCAGATCAAACTAGTCCTTCGCCGGCACGCCCCAAGCCAGCCTCGCTACCGCCTTGCACGCCTCGCTCGAGACCCGTGAACCCGTGAACTCGTGACAGCAGCGCCGCTAGCGACAGTCACAAGACGCAGACTCGACCTCCCCCAGCCATGACAATCATTCCAGCCGGCGCCAAGCTCGGTAAGTACTTAACCACGCCCCATCCTTCTTGCCTTTACAGCAAACTCACATCGTCATGGCCGCTATGGTCTCCCCTTTGCCGCCGAGGCTCGCCAACGCTACCCGGCTCCGCTTTACCAAGCTCACACCAGCCCCCGTTGACCTCCCCCCGCCTCCGCCCGGAGCTGATCCGCGCGAGCCCGAGCCGTCGTTCAGGCGCACGTCGCGCACGCCGCAGCGTGGTGCCGGTGCCCGCTCGCCGTTGTCTTCTCGTGCGTCATCACCCTGCCGCCCGCAGCGGGGAGATAGCACTAGCCCTCCTCCGCTTGTCGCGCCGACGGCCCGCAGTGCGTCGGCCGGCACAACTCTGAGCGTGCACGCGCCGGCATCGCCCCTGAAGAACTCATCGAGCTCGCACGCCCTTGGTCACGGATACCCGCACGCTCTGCACCACCCGCATGCCGGACACCCTCACCTCAGCCGCCCCGGATCGCCGGCGAGTATCCACTCGAGCGGCTCTGCGATCTTTGAGCGTGACATCGAGCTCCCCCTTGGCTCCCAGACGCTGAGCTCGAAGGCCTCGCGGATATTCCACCCGCACGGCTCGCAGCTCGAGCAGTCAGTTCCCGCCGTTCTCGACGATGCCGTGGAGGCGCTCACAAATGCGCCGGGCGAGATCAACCTGAACGCGTTCGAGATTGAGGCGCCGAGCGTCTCGAGCCATGTACTCGGCTCGCGGTCGCCTTCTGCGCAGCTGTCCCCTCAGACCCGCTCGCGCGTTATGAGCATGGAGCGCCCGCGTGCCTCCCGCTCTCCGAGTCCAGACCGCAACAACGCGCTCTTAAACTCTCCCCCGATTCTCGCCGCTCTCTCAACGCAGCTCCAGAATGTCGGCGGCGGCACGTCCATCGCCGGGTCTGTGCCCACGTTGTCGAACAGCTCTGTCGCGAGCCCGGACCAGCCCCTTTCTCCGATCAGCCCGATCGAGCCGATCGAGTCGCTCGGCAACTCGACCTCGCCGACGAAGCACCGACCCGCGCCGTTGCGCAAGATGTCGTCTGGTCCCCAGCTCCCCGGCGGATGGGCGTTCACGGACGAGGACGCCGAGGGCGCGACGGCCGTGAAGGACGAAGTTCCCGCCCCCCTCCCCGCGACGGCGCCGAACAGCCCTCCCTCCCAGCTTGTCCAGCACGGAGCGGCGCCCGGCGCGCTCCTGACCCCCACGACGAGCAATACGGCCACAGCAAAGGAGAAACGCCGCATCTCGTTCATCTCGTACAACGACCTCCTGCTCGGCGTGCCGACGAGTGTCGCCTCGCTCGGCGAGATTGCTAGCGGCAACCTCTCCCCCGACCACCTGCCGGGCACGCTGTCCCCGCCCCCCATTGCGGCGGGAAATCCCACCCGCTCGCCTGTCATTGGCGCCAGTGTCGCGAGCGTGGCCACGAGCCCCAGCATGCCGAATCGCGATAGCATGAGCCCCCAGCTTGAGGGGGAGTGGAGCCGCGAAGGGCTCGGACGCGGACTGGAGCAAAGGCTTGAGGACCTCGTGCTCCTGGACACGAATAAGGCGTGAGCGTGAGCGAGCGAGTTCGCGAGCGCAGGCCGCCGCAAGTGAGGCGCAGCGATGCTGTGGCCTTTTGTACAAATCTCAGTTCCCATTTTCAGTCGACTTCTTTGGATCCCTGGCCCCGGTGTGGGCAATTGACTTTTCTCTTTTTTCTTCTCTCGATTTCTGTGTGGATATATATCAAATCAGTAGGATCAGGAATGCGTGATGCGTGATGGCGAGGTGAGAGTTACAGACAATGCAAAGGATGTATGCTAGGAAACAACTATTGTACAAGTGATCTAAGGTGCTATTGCGGCGCCGAAGCGAGGGGATTGTGGCTCGCGCCGGCGGGGAGATAGACGTCGGGCGAGAGGAGGTTGGGCGTGCTGCTGCCCCGCTGCCCGTGTCTCGGAGACGGCAGCTCGAGCCTCACGAGCCCATCTATGCTGACCGTGCTCAAATTCACAGAACCTAGGTACTAGCTGGGCGACGCTGGTCTCGTTGCCGGCCGTGAAGTCGCAGGACTGACTAGCGGCGTGCGCTCATTCACCTCCTCGGAGACGCCTCGGAATTCTCTTCGCCGAAACTCCTCCCGGAACCGCTCGTCGCGAAACTCCTCCCCCTCCTCTGCTGCCTCGACGTGGTCGCCGAGCCGCACGTCGCGCGTCATGAAGATGCACAGCAGAGGCGGGATCACGGCGAGCACGGCCGCGTAGCACAGCAGCCGGGTCATGACGGACTCGTACGCCTCGGCGGCACCGATGCGGACGGGGTCATCCACCTCGAGCTCGAGGATGGCAGAGACGCTGCCGAACAGCTCCTCGACGAGCGTGCGGTTCATGTCTGCGCCGGGGACGAACTCGGACAGAGCCTTCGGCAGGCGCCGGTTCCAGACTGAGGTCGCGGCCGCGGAGCCGAGACAGTTGCCCAGCTCGGCGGCGAGGAGGACGAACGCCGTGGCACCCGCGACGTCGGTCGTTGAAGCCTGTGCGGAAACCTGGGAGGCGATAGAAGCAAAGCCGCCGCCCCAGCCCTGCAGAACCTGGGCCGTGATGAGAATGCCGGCGCTGATAGGTCCGCGAATGGCTGGGAACATCATCAGGACTCCGAGTAAACGGATAATGAGGCCGGAGAGGAGCGTCGGCTTGAACCGCCGCGTCGAGTGCAGAACCGCACCAGCCAAGACGCCGAAGACGGTGATAGCGAAGGCGTGCGTGTACAGCGCATAGGTCGCGCGCCGGGGCGACCAGTCCGTCACCACTAAAAGGAAGGGGTAGAGGTACACGAACTGAAGGTAGAACGATGCAAAGTCGACGGCGCTGATCAAGGCTGCCGCCAGGACTGGTGGGTTCTTGAGAAGAGCGACCGGGACGAGCGGGTGGGGCGCCGTCATCTCGTGCCAAACGAAGATGGCACACATCACCACGCCGAAGAAGTGGAATGGCGTCAGGAGCAGCAAGGTCAGGCCAATGCCGCCGAGGAAGATGCCAATCCAGTCCATGTCCTTCTTATCGCGCTGTTCCCGCGCACTAGGTGTCGGGTTGCGCTTCAAGACGAGTGCGACAGGGAGGAGCGACAAGGGCACCAGTACGGCGAGAATGGCGTAACCCTTCCTCCAGTCGGGGAGGACCCAGCCAAGCAGCTGTGCGCTGGCTGCGACGTTGATCAGGAACGGCGCCGCGAGGAGGGCATTGCTGAGTCCGCGGTATCGGAGGGATGTTGCGTCGGCGACAAGCAGCGCAAGGAGAATTTGGAGGGCGGTGTAGCCCGCGGCGTAGATTACACTGCCGGCGTAGATCGGCGGAAAGCTTGACGCGGTACCGACGAGGGCGTAGCCGAGTAAATATGTGCCGCCAACGAGGAGGAAGGTCATTCCGTGGCCTAATCTGGATTGTCAGTTCTCGATCCCGAGGCTGCCTCCAAACTCACCGCTCGACCACGGCGGCGACGACAGGTTTGCCAATAGCAATAACCAGAGCTTGCGCGGTTGCGAGGGTACCCGTTGAGGCATGTTGTCCGACGGATGAAGTTCTGACGTTAGCATATGGACGCAGCAGACGGAGTAGGGAAAGCAAACTTACGCATAGGGGAGTAGTTGGGGGGCCGTCATCCCATCAAGGGAGTAGGCGATGGCGGCGAGGGCGACACTGCTAGCGTCAGTAAAGGCGGCGACGGCCTGGGGCTAGTACGGACCATGCGAAGAGGACTGGTGATGATCTGATGTCAGCTTGGTCTAGTCTAGTGTGGGAGACTGGGTGTGGGGGGTGGCAAGCCCAAACACACACATACCAGACTGTGACTCACCTGGACTTGTCCTTCCTCGGTCGACCAGACTCTGCGTCCGTTTCGACCCCACTCGAAAGACGTTCGTATGGTGAAGCCATGTTGACCATGACTGGAATGATGTTGAGGAGAGAAGATGCGTTGATCACCCTTGAAGGTGTGGGCCGACGCAGCGCGATGTCACCCGTCACACCGGGCTTGAGGGCTGGCTGGCTAGTCGTATTTTCGACTGCAGGGTCTCGTGGCCCCTGTGATGCCCGCACCTGAAGCGATGCGGGCGGCTTATCAGATATGAGCTTGGTTTATCCTACCATTCGCCGCAAGGAGCCACCAAAGCCGACACACTCCGATCCCACCCTTTATCAGTCCCACCCCCTTAGCCATGCCGCGGCCACGCACCGACCATGACCATGACAGGCACTACCTGCACTGACCGCATCAACATGCATCATCGGGCCGCGTCTTGCCGCTGAGTAGCTTGATTGGAGTGCTAATGCGGCCGTAATGGGCGCGACATAATGACCGATCTAATGAATCGCACACCACACTAGGGCCCTGGTGACGACGAGCTTTGATTGAGCATGCACTCCTGGTGACGTCTTGAGATCTCACCTGCACATCTCCGCCGCGTTACTGCATTCGCATGGCATCGTTGCTCTTCTCTGCGCCTCATCGGAAGCTGCAGGAGCACATCTGTGCAGTGCTGACTCGGAGATTTCGCGAACACTGTTTCACGCTAGGTACTCCGCTGCGCGCGCCAGCCAAGTTCTTGTCACGTCGCGCGACAAGGCAGGCGCCCGGCGCTACAGTTGCATCCGGTAACTAGTTTTGATCTCTGCCCAGCTGAGCTCGGCGCGCCACCCACCTGCGCTCCAGACACCGCGTGAATTCCTTCCTCCGTGTGTCGTCTTCTTCACCATTCCTGTTCACACTACTTTCACTTCAAGCACACACATACACACCGCTTTTGTTCGAACAGTGAGTTCGCTGTGGAGCGCAGCTCTACTACGGCCCGCAGCACACCGGGACCGGCTCGTAACTGCGGTTTGCCGCGCTATCGAGATCCACACTGATCGTCCAGTGCCCCATGAGCGTTCCCGAGAAAAGGGGCGCGACAAAGAGCATTCAAGATCTCGCCGCCATCACCACCGCCATGCCGACGCCGGGCCCGAGTCGCCACCGTTGCCACAGGTGAACCGCAAGCACTCGGCTGCCTTTGCGCCGAACATGCCACCTCCGGCACGTCCGCGCTTCGTTGACCGTGCCTCGTATTTGAGCTCGGATACGATGATGAGCGACGAACTTTGGCCCGAGGATGAAGAGGCGGACGTCAGGAGGCGCCGAGACGAGCAGCCTATGAGCCCTTTCGTCGTCATTCGTAAGCTCCCCTGATGTTTCCGGAACTGACACCAGTCTACGTCGTTTTCTTCTACCTCGTGTGGCAAATCCTTACTCGTTCCGACGAGAACGAGATCCTGTCCCATCTGCCCTCGACCTCGCCGCTGCGCGGCCAGCAGGGCCACGCTGTTGAGCACTCTGCTTCGCAGCAGCAGCCGTACCAGTTCCCGTACCAGCTGCCCCACATTCCTTCCCCCATTCGCGACATGGAGGCCGCCGCGGCATCGGCATCGTCCTCGACGTGGCGCACCGTCCTGCAGACCATCCTGTATCCATTCTACCTCCTCTTGACGCTGGCCGTCATTCCGCTTCCGTTCCTGAACCAAGCTTTGACCTTGATCATGTCGATTATCGGTACGATCGTGTACCCGCTCACATCGACGACGCGCCTGCTTTCGCGCACCTTCATCGTGGCCCCGCTCCAGGTGGTGCAAGGTCTCTTCCAGGCGCTGTACCCCGTTTATGTCTTTGTCGGCGGCGTGCTCGGCCTCGGCTGCTTCCTCGGCATGTCCGCAGGCTGGATCGGGCAGTACTCGCTCGACCTGCTGCTGTCGCGCAGGAGTTCGAAGCGCAAGACCCGCCGCCACAAGACGAAGAAGCACCACTCACACTCCCATTCCTCGACGTCCTCACCCGAATCGATCGACGCCTCTGTCGCCGTGGAGCGCTCTGTCGCAGCGGCCGGCAGCTCGCGCCAGCCTCGTTCGCCAGAGATCCGCACGTTCCACGGGCGCTACGTTCCCGTCGCCGACATCTACGACGACCGAGACTTTGAGCTCGCCGGCAGCGGGGTCAAAGCCGGACGGACCTCGGCGCGTGAGCCCGTCGTCGTCGGCATCCGTCGCCGCGGCATGCGTTCCGACGTCTGACCTGTGCTCCTTGTGCAGGGCCGTGGGAGCGCGGCCAAGAGTAAGCCGGGGCCGGCGGAGTCAACCAACTCGGCAGACCCGCCAGCCAGCGCCGGTCGCAGCAGTGTAATGCCGTTGTGTTGTTGTAAGCTTTTTCTTTCAGGGAGCTAGCTCGCAAGGGAGCGGGCTCGTCTGACCCCATTGTTTGGTATTATTCTACTATCTGTTTCTTATATTTCATGCGTGGCATCGCACAAGTCTATGATAGGCGCTAGTGATGATGAACAGTTAATCAAAACATGATCTTGGCGTTCTCGTACATGGTGAGCATGGGGCTGAGTCCGTCGCGCATCCGCGTAGGCGCGAGGACCTTCTCGCCTCCAAACTCACGCACAAAGTCGGCCTGGTTGTAGACATTGACCTTGCGGCGGCGGAAACCCTGCACGCCCCGCGACGTGAAGAAGTCGTCTCCGAGCGCCTGCGCCGCCTTCTTCCCCTTCGGCCGCGGCTGCCCGCCCCTCGAGGGCGAGTTCATGATGAGCGAGTACGTGTCGCGGAGCAGGTCAAAGTCGGTCGGGAAGAAGATGTCGAAGTACCCCTGCTGGACGAGGAAGGTCTCGCAAGGCACCATGCTGTCCTTGTATCGTGTCTGGACAACTGGGCCGTTGCGTCCGGGCACGGCGTCGGGGAGGCTCGAGAAGTCGGCCACGAGCAGGCGGTGTGCGGGCAGCTGATCCCTCAGGCGCTCGAGGAAGGCGACGGCTTTGGTCGGCACAAAGTCCGGCGTCGGGGAGAGGTTCGGCGCAAAGGGCATGTTGGCGTAGACGCTGCGCAGCGTGCCGCTCGCGAGCAGCGGCTTGGCCATCGGCGGCTGCGTCGCGGGGCTCGGCGGGAGAAGTCTCCGGTACGCGAGGACGCGGCGGAGGAGGGGGTCGTTCAGCGGCTCGTACAGGAGGGAGTAGTCGCCCTGTGCGTCGATGGCGACGAACGCCTGCATCGGCTCGAGCGTCGCCATGTCGTACCGGATCATGTCGTGGGCGAGATTGTCAAACACCTCGAGCGCAACGACGAAGCAGGGGTCGTCGCTGTTGGCCGTCCACTCAAAGAAGTCCTTGTTGATCACCTCGACGTGCTCTCCCAGTCCGGCCGCTTCGGCGCGCGACCGCTGCTGCTTGCTCAGCATCGTCGAGATCTCGATGATCCGGTACTTGGTCCGGCGGAAGATCTCGGGATGCTCGGCCTGAATCCAGCGCAGGCAGTCGAGCATGAAGGAGCCGTTTCCGGCTCCGACCTCGTAGATGATCAGGTCGTTGTGCGGCCAGTCCGTCTTCTTGTAGCTCTGCACGATCGCGCTCGCGAGCGCGCGCGCATAGTACGGCTTGAACAGCTCCGTCGGCGTGTGCCACACCTGCCGCCCGACGCTGTCCGTGTCCTCCCCGTAGGCGTCAATGTAGCGCTGCGCCACGGCTTCCTGGAATGCGGCCTCGTTCCGGAACTCGGGGAAGGGGAAGCCGTCCGCTGTCGGCGGAGTGAAGATCTTGACGTTCTTCGAGAAGTAGCCGTATTGCGGCTGACGTTAGCTCCGGCGCAACGTCTCTACAGCTCGCGCATCACTCACATTGTACAGAGAATCATCGATGAAGTCGCGCACGAGCATCTTGACTCGCGTCGGTGGCTCGCGGTAGTGCGCGACCTCGGCGGCCGTGACTGTCCTGTAGCTTCCCGACTGATGTCAGCTGGTCGATCATGCGTAAGCTCTTCGCAAGCCGAGCAGGCCGCTCCGAGGAAGAGCTCACTTCCGGATCTCTGTCCGCCACAAAGTTCAGCGACGTGTTAAAGTTGAACGTGCCCTTGTCATAGATACGGTTCGACTTGCGCTTCTCCTTCTTTGCGGGCTTCTTCTCCTCGAGTCTCCGAGCCGACGTTGACAGTGTTCGTGCCGAGGACGAGGACGCCGTGGGGAGAGCGCGGAACGCACTCCGCGCACTTCCGGACGCAACGGCACGGGTGAGGGACATATCCGTGGGGGTGTGCTGTGTGTTGCAGTCGAGTCGGACGCTCTCGTCGACGCCGTTGGCCGGCTGCTACCGTTGTTGGACGGCCTCCACTGATCGAGCTGGACCTTTTCGCGTCACGTGAATGTTACGTAACAAATCAAATGGAGAAGGGGCTCTGTCCGCATAGCCGCGCTTATCACTATCAATATCCGAGACCGGGGATTGACCCCTCGATCAGCCACCGTGGGCGTGTTCTGCTTCGCTGGACGGAGTCCCCGCCCTAGTTGTTCTGCCCGCAGAGTCTGAGCACACTGCTGCGAAAGAGGTAGACTGCGCCATGTCGAGGGCAATAATGGAGGGCGAGGACATGGTGTGGTTCAGATACGTGTTCACCATGAGCTGTCTCTCGCGTTCAGGACCACTCTGACGACGAACCTGAAACGTTACTACAATTCTCACATATGGGCGCGGGGTGGTCGGACGACTACACCACCACCTGATGACCTCTCAGGTCCTCTTGACAGCGAACCGTGCCAAGCCTGGGTGGGCGTTCGACGCCATGAATCATGAAAGTGACACCCCCCACACCTGCCGACCAACAGGAGTCCGTACAATCCACATCAGAAGGCAAACCTCGTCGCATTATCTTGCCGAAGCATAACACGCGCTACTTTGGCCAGCGCCAAGGACAAGTGCGAGGCGTGTACGACCAAGGCTCATCATGTCACTGGTCCAGGTTCCAGACATGCCAGACAGTCCTCTCGCAGCAGCACAACGGAAAAGTCGATCGGCTCATCTCATTGCCCTACTGCCGACGATACCGGTCAGCGACATGAACGGATTCTGATAAAACACTACCCGCGCTAGTCTCCCCCATCCATGCTAGCCGAACACACCACCGATCCTTCGATCCACGGCATTGCAGCACACCGTGACCGAGCGCTACCCCTCCGCCTCCCCCTCCCTCTCTCCCCAGCAGCAACGGCTTCGACTTGACTCTGCTCATCATGTCTGCCGACATCGAGAAAGTCGAGCTCGAAAAGGTCGAGGTTCAGAAGATGCCGGCGCTGCACCCCGAAACCACCAACCTGACGTACCGCAAGCCGTCGTCATATGCTGCTCTCGACCCAGTCGAGCAACCCGAAGAGGACGACGATGACAAGCCCGCCTCCCCACAGGTGCGGACGAAGGATCTGACGCCGTTTGCACCCTTGGACATTCCGATGAAGTACCGACTCGTTGCCCTCGTCACCATCCTCTTCTATACGACCGGCGCAGCATTCGCCGAGTCCACTCTCGGACCGCTCAAGAGTACCTTCGTGAAGGAGCTCCATATCAACAGTGAGTCGACCTGCCCCACGCACTCGAACTTGTGTGATCGCCTCCTTCGGCCGAAAGATAGACGGTGTCAACGTCAGCCGTCACGCTGCTAACGCGTGCGCAACTGTACAATCTGCCCATGTGCGCACATTTGGTTCGCTAAACTGTGCGCTAAGTGGTGGCGGAGAAATCCTCCCAAACCCATGTGCATGCGCTTACCCCACAGATGCCCAGTTCGCCTCGATCTCGACGGCGAGCAACCTCGTGAACACTGTGCTGCCGCTGATTGGCGGCACGATCATGGATTACTATGGGACGCACTAGTGAGCTTCATTGATGCGGGATAGGCTGACCACAGTGCTGCGCTCGCGTCGTGTTTCTTCTGCATCCTCGGCAGCGCTATTGCTGCCGGGGCTGCGAGCACGAACAACTACACGCTGCTCATCGGAGGGAGGATCGTGATGGGTCTCGGGTCGATCGTGCTCGAGGGTGCGCAGTCTAAGCTTTACGCACACTGGTTCAATGGGCGATGGCTCGCGACTGTGATCGCTCTCGACCTGGCATGGGGCAGTGCCACCGTTGTCATCGCCAGAGTCAGCGCTGTACCCATGTCCCACCTCGGCGGGTGGTACGGGTGGGCGCTGTGGATCCCCGTCTTCGTCATTGCGGCGTGCACGCTGCTGGTGATCGGGTACACGATCTTCGAGCAGAAGTACCTTCCCAAAGAGTTCCGGCCGGTGACGGGTTACGAGCTCGAGCAGAAGCGCAAAGCTGCCGGAGAGCACACGCACAAAGGCGGGATGTGGGGTCGTCTCCAGATGAGCGTCCTCAGTGTCCTGCGACTGTGAGATGGGCGATGACTGATTACGAGGCTAACTACATACAGGCCTTCCTTCTACCTGATCATGGCCGGTGCGCACATCTTTCAGAACTCGGCGCGCACCGTCTACTCCTCAAACTTGACCGACATCCAGGAGCGTACGCGCGGCACGACGGCGCTCACGGGCGGATACTATTCGGCGCTGCTGAATGTGGTCGTCATCGTCGTAGTACCACTACTCGGTGTGTTCTTCGACAAGGTCGGCTGGCGCATGCCGTTCGGTACGTTTCTGTAGCTCACTGGTTGTGATCGCGAAGCTGATTGCAGTCTCACTCGGAGCCGCCACGTACGTTGTCGCGTTTGCGCTCATCGGCTTGACGAAGGTCAACGCTGTCGCACCGATTCTGCTCGCCTCGTTCGCTCTCTCGCTCAACGTCCTACCGTGGATCAGCTCGTTCCCCATCCTTGTCCCAGACCCGACGCTGATCGGAACGGCGTACGGGCTGTGGTCAGGCTTCATCGCGTGCAACAATGTGATCCTCGAGGTGTCATGCGGAGCTCTTGTGAGTGCTGGGACCATCTCTAGTCCTTCAGAGTGAGCCACCAGGTTAGCTAACGTATCAGCAAGACGCAACCCCTGGCCAGACCTATGACCGGGTGATTTACGTCTTGATCGCGATCAAGTCATGGCAGATCCTCGAGGGTCCGCTGTTCGACTTTCTTGACGGCAAGTTGCTGGGGCACACGCTGAGGATGAACGAGAAGCAGCGGCTCAAGTATGATGCCGAGCGCGAGGAGGCTGGCGTCGATGCCCCCGGATACCGCATAAAGAAGCCCGTAACCTGGGTTGTTGGGTTACAGTACGTGACCATGGTTATAATCTCATGGGTGGTGAGTAATATCTACTACATGGCGTGCACGCCTAGCCACAAGGTGCCCAGTTTGGGCACCATACGTCATGGCGTTATGGATTGTGGAAACAAGGGAATGTAACGCTGACACCGTTGCAGCTGTTCTTTATTTACTCGATGTAGCATATTGTACGAGACGGAGGTGCATGAATGCATGCGACTGTTTTTCATCTGGCAATGAGGCGTCGCGCTCGCGGCGCGCTCGCCTTGTGACCTTTGCGGCCAAGAGATCGGGCACAGGGCTGGCGGCGACCAAGATATAAGTGTGGGAACTCTCAGGCGTCCCAGGATCTGTCCCACATCCTAGCGATGCCTCGCTGCTGACGATATTCCCAAAGCTAGCGCCTCGTGCTCTTTCGGTCAACTCCACCACCGTCACCTTTCCCGCTTGCGATTCTTACGGCTTGGGACCTGGGGCCAGGACCGGGGATCCGGTGCGCTGCCGGAACGACCGGGCCTACCGGGCCTGTCACCGACTCCCAACGCGCCCCTGTTCTTCGCATGTGCTGTGCGGCTCCGACACTGAAGCCCCCCGATTCATTCATATACCGACTTGCGCTGTAAACAATACTCCAGGTTACGTCAGGCACCTGCTGAGAAAGTATGGAGCCTTCAGCACTTCAGCGTTGCGCCGGTGCTAGTGGGCTTTGTTGAATGCGATCCCAGGCACAGTTTACGGCGCATTTACGGTTCTGGCCGAGTCGGCCGGGTTAGGCACACTGTGCGAGGCAGCTTGAGACACAGCCAAGGACTGGGTTGCAGTGGGGTTTCGCTTGTCAATGAGCAGAGTTTGGGTAGCTGGTTCGCTGCGTTGCTCGCCCGAGGTTAAGCATCCTGGAGACAGGCTCAGGCGCCCTCTCAGGCCCTGCTCGCCAGCGGGCCTTCGCGCAGCGACGACTGTCAGCTGACTTGAGAAACATCCTTGGGTATATGTACTTTGAGCCGCCGTCTTCCCCCCTCCATACCGCTCACTGCTGCACGACCGTCTCGCGATACAACACTTGCGACTGCGCGACAAAACCAGCGACATCCACCTGCCAAACCTCGAAACGAGCCGTCGACACCGAACATGGGTAACACATTCAGCCTGTGCTCTCCGTTCCGGCGCCGTCTGCGCCTCCAAGACTCCGGACACGAGAAGCTCGAGGACCCCCTTCCTCAGCCCCAGTTTCTCTTCCCGTCGGAAGAGTACCCCAAGTACGCCCTTCTCACAACGTCGGAGGAGCCCTACGAAGTGCGCTTCTGCACGCACCTGCCCGAACCCGATTCGGGCCGCTGTGCGTGCGACGAGTGGACCGAGTCTCGACACTGGCGCCTGGTGGCGGGCCTGGACGACGCCGCGCAGCCCGGCACCATCGAAGCGCTGCAGCCCAGGCCGCGCAGCAATCCCTTCGAGAAGGCTGAGGTGCAGCTCGCACCTGACGTGATTCCGCCCCGCTATGCCCTGCTCTCTGCAGCCGAAATGCCGAATGCGGTGCGCAACTGCGTCCACGTGAGGTACGAGGGTGAGGAACGCTGTGACTGCGACCAGTGGCTCGAGAGCCGTCGTTTCCGAGTTCAGAATGGCCTGGACAATCCCGACGACCCCGAGGTTAAGCGCGGCCTGCAGCCCATTGCGCGCAAGACGCCTACTATCCGAGTCAAGCGCCGCAGGTATACGAGCTTCAGCGCGCCCAGGGACAACAGCGAGGACGAGCACAGCCCGAGCTCGACACATTCTCGCAACTCGAGCCGGAATGAGAAGCACTAGGGTGTCTACCGCGATGCCACGGGGCATCATGCCGAAGTAGGGAAGCCGCAGGAACGGCTGGCGAGGGAGAGGAAGCGCTGGAACACTCGGAAATTGCGACGGAGGCGCCGGCGCCAGTGTCAGCGCCGTGATCGCGATCAAACATGGCCTCTTCGCTAGTATATCGGTTAGTATAATCGCCTCTCAAGTCCGAGAGATTGCTTCGGCAGTGCGCGATAGAGCAGGGTTCGACTCCCTGGCGGAGAAGCACAACCTTGCGAGGTTGTCCACTCTTTTGGAAGTTCGAGGGTTGTAATTTTTACGCGAGAGGAGGGAGGAAGGGAGGTCTGGAGACGCCATTGGCATGGCGAGTTCCTGGAGTCGAGGTCTTCGTTGTAGATGTTGTTCATGAACATTGTTTCTTGTCTTAACACCAATGTGATGCGGTGCAGTGCTCTACGTGTCTTATCGTCGCAGTTGCTATGCAGAGGACAGTGGAAGGTTTGAGCGCAGAAGGAAGCAAGAATGGAGTCGATCCGAGTATCGCATGCTGCTCTTGAAGCAGGTAGCAGTATGCTCGGTCGGTCTAGTTCCGCACACGACGGTCATCAAGCACTAGCTTTCTCCTATCTTCGTGCATGGGCTTCGCGATAGTGACATAGCGACGTAGCGAAAGCCGACAGAGACGGTAGAGGAAACACATGAAGCTGGGGTGGGTGAGGTAATCTAACGTGTTTGGTTCCGTTCGGTCGCCACCAACGCGACTGAGTTTCATGAGCGGTTTTCATGACAACAACAGTCGAGACACTTCCCACATCGTCAATTTGCCGGCAGAAAGAGCATGCTGTTCGCCACTTGACATCCAAACCGGCATATAAGAACGATACGAACGCTCTCGCATGAGAGATATGTCGTCTCGCCAAAGTGCAACCCTACGAAACAACCTCTCCGAATTCCAGTCGCGTCGCGGGTCCAGTGTAGCAACTCCGATCAACCCATTCAAGGTGTGTCTATCCTTTCTCGAAATCCACTGATGTCAGCCTACCCAGACTGGAATAAAAGCGGCGCGAACCAAGTCCCCTCAACAACCAGCCGCTGGGCCCTTCTCGGGCATGCGGCGAGGAGAGCGTAAGTACTGCAGACTTCTCCATAACGGGCTGACAATGCTCAGCGGTGACCGTTAAGGCTGAGCCGCACACGCAAGCCGCAACGCCGCGTCCTTCCGGTTACCCCAGCTCTACCTCTTCATCCGCCACCACCGCGTCTCCTGCCCCTCTCCAGCCGCGTCGAACTGTGTCGAATGCTACGCCTGGAAGCTCGATAAAGCTTGCAGAGCAGCCCCGAGAACGCCTGCAAACATGGCTCGACAAGTACAAAGACGAAAAGATAGCCATTCGGGAACGACCGTCTAATGGTGAAGATTCGGAGGAGGACCCCGAGATGAGAGAAATGAAACTGTCAGATGATGTCTACCTCTAGAGCTGACAATCAGTGCACTCCTCACTAAGCGCATAGCGGATATCAAAGTTGCCTTGGCAGCCCAGAATCAGTCACCAACGGCCAGCACACCGACTGCTGAAGTCTATCTGAGTCGGACGGAGGGGTCGTATCCGTCGCCCATATCTGCGACCACCGACCGGGGCATCCGTTCACACCAACCTTCCTCGGATCCACCTGCTCCGTCAAGGCAATCACCCATCGCTCGCCAAGTCGAACAGCCTGTTGCTGGCCCGTCTCGACGCTCTCGCTTGGTGCCCGCCAGCCCGCCCCCAGACATCGATGACTTCGACATCGAGGAAGCCGAGGGGGACATCACAGATGTGGAGGAGTTAGTTCCCCCTTCGTCGCCTCCAATGCCAGAGCGTGCTCCGCCGCTGCCTCGGACCCCTCGCCGATTGGCGCCGCATCCAAGTGTCGAAGCCCAGGCTGAGGAGGCGATGCAGGGTGTTGATCTTGAAGCCTTCTGGTCCCCTTCTCCATCGCCTACCCGATCCCCACCACCGCCATCGGAGTTTGCCTGTCGACCTGCTAGGAACAAAGTCACCGCGCCATCTTCCACGTCAAGGCAGATCCTACCAACTGCTTCAGATTCGGGCGCAGTGACACCACGGATACATCATGTCGAGAAACAGTATGCCTGGAGCAAGGAGGTGAACCAGAAGCTTCGACAGGTATTCATGCTCCCCAACTTTCGAACGCACCAGAAGGAGGCGATCGACGAAACCATGGCCGGCAGGGACGGTAAGCTAAGCATTCGCATTTTGCATTCTAACAACAGTCTTCGTGCTCATGCCCACTGGTGGAGGGAAGAGTTTGACTTGTGAGTAGTTCTCAGGGTGTCTGTTGACGTTTGCAGACCAACTCCCCGCAATTTGCTCTACGGGGAAGACGAGAGGAGTGACTTTCGTCGTGTCACCGTTGATCTCGCTCATCAACGACCAGACGCGCCACCTTATCAAGCGCAACATCCCTGCCATTGCGTACACAGGAGACCTCACCCAAGCGGACAAGAACATTGCGCATGCGGAACTTGACCGCTCAGTTCCGTACACCAAGGTTGTGTACGTGACGCCAGAAATGTTGTCCATGGGTAGCCGGATCCAAGGCATTCTGCGAAGACTGGAGCAGAGGAAGCAGCTTGCGCGGTTCGTTATCGACGAGGCGCACTGCGTCAGCGGATGGGGTCATGATGTGAGTTCCCTGAGTGAGAGCACTGAGCTGACAGCAGTTCCGATCTGATTGTAAGCCGTTACTACCATCACCGATGACACTGACAAAGTCCAGACCTGAAATTGGGAGATCTGCGAAAAGACTATCCCAACATTCCGATCATGGCTCTCACAGCGACGGCTCCGGAGAAGGTGCAGGACGATATTATCCGTGTTCTGGGCATCAGAGGCTGCACAGTACTGAAACAGTCCTTCAACCGACCCAACTTGCACTACGAAGTAAGGCCGAAGACAAAGAAGGTTCTCGAGGAGATAGTGTCTTTCATTCGTACTCAGCCCTCCGGGGTAAGTGGTATCGTCTACTGCTCGTCCCGAGAGAAGTGTGAGATCATCGCCAAGGAGCTGCGCGACAAGGACATTCGGGCGTGGCACTACCACGCAGGCATGACCAAGGGTGACCGCCGCAAGATCCAGGAGGGATGGCAGGAGCACAAGTTTGAGGTTATCGTGGCCACGATTGCGTTCGGTATGGGCATCGACAAACCTGATGTTCGATATGTCATCCACCACAGCTTGCCGCGATCACTTGAGGGCTATTACCAGGAGACCGGTCGAGCCGGTCGCGACGGTAAAAACTCGACCTGCATTCTGTTCTACACGTATGCGGACTCAAAGACGGTGCTCAACTTGATCAACAACGACCAAAACTTGACGCGGCCGCAGAAGGAACGTCAAACGGACGCCTTGAAGGAGGTGCTGCGATTCTGCCACAATAAAACCGACTGTCGACGTACGCAAATCCTCGCCTTCTTCAACGAGAGCTTCAACGCAGCCAACTGCAACCAGGGGTGCGACGTGTGCCTCGGCCGGGAACAGAACGACGTTATCGTTGAAGACGTTTCTGCGGACGCTAGAGCGGTCGTCGAGATGATGAAAGCGTTCGGTAAGAGCGACAGGATCACAATCATCAACGCTGCCGACTGCTACCGTGGTGCAAAGGGCACTGCAGGCAAGGAGCTGGACCGGAACCCTCATCACGGAGCTGGTCAACATTGGGGCCGTGGTGACGCCGAACGCCTCATCCAGAATCTCATTATTGAAGGCTGTCTCAAGGAGTACATAACCGCCAACCGGAACGGCTGGAGCAACGCTTATGTCACGGTGAGTCAAGATGACGAAGCGACGGGAAGCTGACGCTGTAAGATTGGACCCCACGCCCAAGACTTTGTGAACGGTCGCCGAAAGCTGATGATGGACTTCCGTCAGTCAGCGGCGCTCAAGTCAAAGAAGACAACTAAAGCTGCTGCTGCCACTGCTACTGGTACTACAGGTCAAGCTCGGGTCGTGCCTCTGGCCCAGCTGAAACAAACCAAGCAGCCCGTTTCCAACCCACTCAGCCGGAAACGTTCCCGGCAACAGATCATTGAGGAGGAACAAGCGTTTGATGACTCGGCGTGGCCCAGCGACGACGACTACAGCCCTGGGGAGGAGCCGACAGCCGCCGGGCCAGTCGTCGCAGGATCGAGTACGAAGAAGCGGAAGTCCACCGGCAATGATGTACCCCTCGACCTGGAGCAACTGTGCTTCTCTGAGCTGCAGGCCCTTCAAAGTAAGGTAAGATCACTCCGTTCCCGTTCCCTCAATTGCCTCGAGCTACCGCTCTCCTGTCTTCGTCTCAGTCGCTCACGCTTTCCAGCACGGCTTCGCCCTTCCCAATGAACTCTTGCAGATGCTTGCGGCGATTATGCCTACCAGTGAGTTGAACCATGGCGCGCCGCACTTTACTCACCTGAAATTGCAGACATGCCAGCGCTCGGTCAAGTTGAGGGCCTGCCAGCGGGTTTGCTCAAGGTAAGTAAGGTTCAATGGCCCGCTGCACTGCCTGTCGGCCCACTCCGACATCTGGGGGCGATGGGGCGCGGGTGGGAGCGATGCGGCGGCCGTAGTGGACACTGTCGCGAGGCTTACGCACACCTCCAGGACTACGGAACGATGATACTCGGGATCACTGTCAAGTACCACGAACAGCGCAGCGGATCCAAACAGTGAGTGCAGTTCGGGTCAGGACAGATGTCAATTGCCAGGTACATGAAGCTTGCGTATGTGGTAGTGGTACCGGGGGCCTGCTATACGGGCATTTGGCAACACTGGGAGTACGACGCGTGCTCATGAATGCAGAACTCGGGGAACCCTGACCCAAAATCCGCGAGGCGCTGTTTCTGTCCAATCCTCGCGGCGGAACGTTAGAGACAGACTCGGCGGATTTGCATACGACGGTACCTCGAGCGCCCAACCGACTGCAGTCAAGTCCGCTTCTTCGACAAGCGGCGGCAACAGCGGCACAACAGGCGGCGGGTTGGGACGAAGTAGAGCGACTATTGGGAAGGGTAAAGCTGTCGCACGGCCCCGGTTTTAGAATAGTGCCACAAGCTTGACCCAGACGTATCTTGTTATCCATGTATCAATGCACGCTTCATCCGATGCCAGGCGCGGCAGAACACGCTACGCATGGGCTTGTCAGTGAAGGTCAGTAAAGCGTGAGATGAACCGCGGGAGGGGTGGCGCCGCTGGCTGAGACAGTTAAGAGCGACGATCCTCTGTTCTGAATTGAAAAGCGCCCATCGTCCCGGGCCAAGAGGGACGTAGGATGCCAGTGACAGCCTTTGGAATCACCAAGTCAGTGTTGTTCGGGCACAGCAGAGCCGGGCGGGCAATGACGCCGCGGCTCTGAGTCACTCAGGTCAGCCAGTCAGTCACTGTGCGCCTGATCGGAGCAAGGGCTCGAGGGTGTGTAGCGGATATATGAACCGTCCCTCAACGCCACCCAGGTCCAAGTCAGGGCGGGAGGATCAGCGTCGAGGCGTATGCGGGGTCGGTCAGATAGCACAAAAGTTGAGACCTCGACCATACGTGGCCCTACGCGACAGTAGTGGCCGCGCTCTTGCCGCGCCTGACGTACGCGCCGAGGTCTCGTCGATTGACGCAGTGGCCCCGCCGCGTACGTACTGCGCGTTGGGCGGAGAGCCAAGCGGGCTTGCAGGGGTGCCGAGGACGGGTCGTATGTAGGGGCTCGCTGAGTTCGTGGAAGGTTATAACCCCGGCGGGGTGCGACGCCCATTTCGAGACATAGAGACGTACGACTGCGTCTGTCGTCTGTCGCCAGCCGCTGCGCCTGATGCCGCTCAGGTGCCATGCGCCATAGAGTACATCTGCGTTCAGCATGGGCTGACAGCGGTGAGTCGCTTTACGTGGAGGGTGACGACCTTTGTCTAGGGTGAGGTGGGTCTGTCAGCCTGATGTCTTGCGCATGTGTTTGGGTTGGGGTGTACGACAGCCAGTGTGTTGAGAAGAGGGGTGTCGGAGGTGATCACAGATGGTGCAACAAGGTGACAAGTCCAACGAACAAGACATTGGTAAAGGGTAGGATGCACTTTGTGTTTCTGGGCCCACACATCTCGTTATGGCTACAGAGCATGAAGCTAAGCTTCACGCTCTACGACAAATGACCGCGTATGAGTGATCGTAACTCAACGTTGAACTCTAGCTGACGCAATGGGTGCACACTGATGCAGAGAAAGCTGCCTTTCGGTGAACGTTACTGGCGAGTGTGCCGCATCAGAGGTGGAAATAGTGCATGAACAGAGTTCATTATGCGCGATTACAGTGGTGTACGCACGCTATTACGCACTCTCATACGCAAGCTTATGATCGAAGTTTGGGTGGGCAGGGCACCGCCCAGGTGTGACCGTCTGTCACGTCGCTGCTGACCAACCTCCGTGCTCGCCTCTCGGGCATGATGGCTGAGGGCGACATGGAGCCCACAGGGAGAGTCTGCCGTGGGCAGTGGGACAGACAGCTCTTTGCACTCAGAAGTCCATTGGAATGCGAATCTGTCTAATTGACAGGGAGCAGGGCAATTTAGAAGGAGTCGTACTAGTGTCCCTTTCGCCACTCACGTCGAGGACGTGAGTAGGTTGTCTGTGCGTACAGCGAAATGCCTACTGACGAGGCAACGTGGTATGCATGTCCGTCAATAGCGAAGCTCGAGGGCTGGGAACTGGGTGTTTGGACCCGGCGAGGTGAGGCCGAGGGAGCGCAAACACCAGAGCAAACGTGCTCAACGAGCGCCGGACGCCCAGAGCGACCCACTCCTTGCTCCCTGCTGGACGTGCGCACTCGGTATTCGGCAGCAAAGCGCTGCACACTCCCTCTGCACAACCCAGGGCGCATGCGCCGTCCCACTCTTCCGTGCTCACTCATGGTTTCGCCAACAAGAAGGTTGATGTCCGAAGCCCCGCAAGCCCGATGGTCTATGCCCGCCCACCTGGCCAGTCGGGGCGGTGTCCGTCGCCGCCAGTAGGTCTCCTTCGGCTGAACCCAAGTGTCAGGTCCGCGTGCCACAGCCTTAAAAAGGTTATGCCTGACAAGCAACGGCGTTGGAATCGGCTCTTAGCTTTACAAACTCGGCCATGGCAAGTTAATGTCAACGTTTCCGCCGTAGACTGAGCGGCTGGCGGATGTACGATGTCATCTAGTGCAAGGAAGAACTGCTTCACCTTCTTGCTCGTTACGAGCTCAACTGTCGTGGACGACGGAAGGGTGGAAGGAAGTAGTGACACACGCGGCGCGGGTTCCGACGCTTAACGAAACACTCCGAGGGGGCGGAGAGGGCCGTCCGATCCTTGCGGCGCTGAAGCTCTAGTTCCTGTACTGGTTCCACCCCGCGAAAGCTGTTAGGTCGCTATGGTAGTTGACGGCAGCTTCGGCAGCTTGATGTAAAGGCGAGCAGAGCTCAGGTAGCAATACCCCAAGCCGCGCTGCAGTGCAGACGAGAACGAAAGCCGGTGATCGACGATGGCGCCCGGAGGGAAGTCGCTCGCGAGCATGTCAGCGGGTCGTGGGCAGGCGCATGTCAGAATCCGTTCGTCTCAACCCAAGCCTGGATCAGGCTAGCCATCGGTGAAGGGGGACTCGCCATCACGTTTCAATGAATGCAGGACTTTTCCCCGCGAAGGGCCGTGCGCTGGGTTCTCGCACTATGGACGTGCGCTGACACACGACACACACACCCTACGCTAGCGAGCTGATGCTGCGTCCAGAATGGCCGCGCAGCAGAAACGCTGACACTAGCGTCGGACGCTGTCTGCAAGGTCTGCGAGGATGTTTCATGGGCGGCTATTCGAACCAGGGACGGCGGGGCGCTGGATGTTTCACCATATTCCCGAGCGTCCAAGGATCCTGCCGTCTTTTGTTCCGACATCCGACTGTCCCTCTGCTGTACGTCGACCGTACGACACTTTGACATGGGGACCTGGCCGACTCGTGCACCACGCCGAATGGGTGCGCAAGCGTAGTATGAGATCTACCTGACCGAACAGATGAAGCGACACTACCCCATCGCTTGCCTGGTCATCCTGAGTAAGATACCCACTCTTCTGCAAAGAGCATGATGCCCTAATCACTGTGGGCCAGGTATCACCGTCGGTGCACAGACAGAAGATCGACGTCGTGAGACTGACTAGCGGACTACTGAGGCAACTTAACACTGGAGTACCTGAGACAGTCCCTCTCTATTGAACATTCATCAGTCTGTTGTGGACTTGCTATCCATGCCAGCTGTCGGCCAGGCCCACTGAACATGAAACTGGAAGCACGTGAAACGCAGCGCAAATGCCTCTTTGGACGGTGTGAAACACTGCATGGTTCCGTCCTCCCCCACTGATACTCAGACCGCGAGAACAGTGCATGCCCATTGTGCGCCCACTCTTGCGGCAATCCTGATGCTCAAGGTGAGGGTTCGTCCGACGTAGGTTGGGCTGTCGTAGGTTGGTCAGATTCGCAAAGGTACGACGGGGGTAGCCTTCGCATTGTCGAGCTCGTGAGCCTGTCGTTCGCTTCGACGCGCAACATTTCATCCTTTCAGTTTGCTCAATGTGCTGAGTCAAGACTCAGTTGCAGCATGTTGCAAGACATTGAGTGAGAGTATTTCGGGCGATCAAGACAGATAGTAAGTTGATAATGAAACATATAAGCAAGACCGTGACAGTGGCCTAATGGACGTGCACACGCCCCACAATTCGCTTAGTACCGCGCTAGCGGCCGCCAAGCATGTCTCGGCACAATGGGCATTGCGAATTAGCTTTTGGAATCGATTCTAAACTTGGGGTGTGTTGCGCAATATGTCGCAGTGCTCGCCGCAGTTCTAACTGTTGATCAGAGGTCGAACTGATCGTGAACCTCAATCTCGTCAAACGAGGCCATCCATTGCCTGGTCGTACGTCGAGTGGACGTAATTGAGACAAAGTTGAGGTCTCGCACAAGAGGCACAGTGGCACGTTCGGCACCATGCGGCCGTCTGATCGTGTAAGAGCAAGAAGAGAAGAAACTAAGGGGCTCGCGGGCGGGGGTCTGGACATTCAATTTAGAGCTGCCGATTAAACTCTGTCAACCAAAACCGTAACGCTGCCTTGAGTTCACCAAGGATCCTGAGCCCCCCAACGGACACGACGAGCTCGCTACATCTTCCGCAGTGCGCAGCGTTCATTGATGAGACGCTTGACGTGGTCGATAAGTGGTTCTTCACGGGCACATTAGCTCCCCCGTCGCGTGCTGTCGACCTCTTTCACGGACGCCATTCTCCCTTGCAGTAACGGTGCCGTTACGTCTAGGCACCACCTGTCTGGGCTGCTGCCGAAGGTCGCGCGCTTGTAGCATCACATGCGGTGGCTTCGTTGCCTCTACGTCGCCACTGATGGACTGTGCCGCCGTATGCACCTCGTTGCAGTCCTCGAATCGAGCAACCCGAACCTCACCTCCCGGGGGTTCGGATCGGATGCTGCCTGTGCCTGCACTCACCCGCACGGAAACGAGTTGAATTGTGATGTACGAAGCTGCCATGCGCACCCCGCAAAGGGTACTAACTCGAATCCGAAGCCAAAGTTCCTGCAAGTTCCCATGAACCTTGTTCGCCTACCGCTCTTGAGAACGTGTAGCGTTTGGTCTGGGGCATCTGGGGAAGGCATTCAGCTCTGACGACAGATCAGTCGAAGTTCGGTCTCGAAGGGCCTCGCGGAAGGAAGAGAACGCGGGTGCCCCAATCCTTATCGAGCTTGGCACCCGCGAAGCTTCTAAAGCTCCTTTGCTTCGAGTGAATCACGAGACCGCGGACTGAGTAGTCGGACTTGTTGTTCGTTGCAGAATCCAATTGACTTGCCGCGCTCGCCGCTGTTGTTTTGTTTTGGACCGCCCACTACTGCTTCTTGTTCGGGTGCAATTGTATCGCAACGAGCGATCAAGCTCCGATCAACCTGCTCCAACGGTGCAGTTGGTCTCCAGGCCCGCGGCCGCTGGTAAATGAGCGATGTCAGTAGGCACGAACCGATACCGAGCACGTCCAGAGCGGCAAACATCGCCAGGTCCGTCTCTCATGCTCCCAGGAGGCATGATGGCACTCGTGCCAGGCCCGGGCTAGGTACGAGGTCCGGCGGGCTGCATGGTATAGCCTCAAGCGGTGTCGTGCCAGGCGGTTGTCTAGACCGCTGTGCCAGGCGTGCCAGACATGCCAAGGCCCGCATGCCCCGAGGACCTCTAGGCCCCAGGTCCCTCATGTCTACGGTCCATCGAAAATCAGCCCAGGACGGTGGAACCGGCACGCCTCTGTACGAGATGTACGAGAGCGTACGAGAGGGGGTGCAGCTGGTCAAACTCTAATTCTCTGTAGTGCTCCCCAGTTTTCTAGCACCGAGCGGAGCGGGAGGTCCTGAAAAGTAGTGCGCAGAGGAGTGCGCAGCTCTGAGCGTGCATGCGGCGTTCTTTCGGCGGCATCGAACGTCAAGAGAGCAGCGGCCCGGTGTCATTGTCTTCGAAGCGTGGAAAGGGTATTCTAGCTCAGGAGTTGACTTTGCACGAGGTCTCACGAGAGCAGGATAGCGAAAATCACGGTAAGGTTCCTTCACCCTTCAACCCCCCTAACCTGCCCATCCACGCTATGGGCAGAACCAGAAGAGCAAATGAAGGCTCTGCCCCGGGGCTTCTTCAGCTCACAGGTACTTCCACACTCGATGGAAAACCCAACACCCGCCGTCCCTATCCCTGTGTTTGGTCCTGGCCTTCCCCAGTTCTTTTCACAATGGTGTACTTCAGGCCCAGAGGCGACGATTGATTTGGGTTTGCGTCCCAGAAGTACCCTTAACCTGCGACCTGGTTTGTATGGGCCGCACAGCACGCTAGCCGTCCCTCGCACGACGACGTACTACACCACCTGTGCTCCCGCGCGCTTGCCGTCCGCCGCGAGTGCCGCTTTTCCCTTTCCTTGCAGAAGACGGGCTTGTGACCTGCATGCCGACTCTTCGGAGCTTTCGACCGCGGGGGAATTGGGCACGTTTGGAACCTGGCATGTACGGCAGGAAAAGAACGCAGGGGACAGCGGGGTACTCGTGCACCTGGGCAGCTGTCACTCAGCTATCACCTCTGGCCAACGTGTGCGACCCCGTGCAGACCGGCAAACCGGAATGAACGTTACTTATGTCTGGCCGGCTTAAGGTTGTTCAGTTTTGGCCTCGCGCATACCCGCACTGCACTGACCGAAACTTGTCTCCGCGTGCCTCGGGCCGCATGTCCCCAGAGACATCATGAACATGGCCGGGGCAGTTTGGGGTAGCGGTCGGGGCGTGTCTAGGAGCCAGCCGGCGGGAAGCCAAGACAGCCGCCAGTGCCTCGCGAGCTGGTCGGTTCTCGAGGTGACATTTGAGCCGCTGCACCGCTGGCGAAGGGTACAAGACAGCACGGATCGAGAAACGCAGACATTCATTTCCGACCCGATCAGAGTTCGAATCGATGCGTTCAGAATGACCATTAGGCGCTTGTCTCTACACGCCAAAGCAGAGAGCGGCGCCGCCCGCAGGTCCGTCGATGAGGGTAGCATAAGAGGATGCTTAAGGTACAGGTACGCCAGGTCGGCAACCATGGCTGCCCTCATTGTCCCGGTGAGAGGCTTTCCAGGACCGGGGCAGGCAAGGCACAAGGAACGGGACCGGATGGAGGTATTGACGATCTTAGATCAATTCACCTATTCACTCCGTGCCCATTGTGCCGAGCGGCTACCCAGATTACTGCACGGCCACCGACAACTGTTCAGGCTGCATCTCATGCCGTCGGGATAGATCCAATTGCATCATTGAATGTCTATGCCGAGATGTGCGAAGTCATGATCCTGCTGGCGGATGTCCAGGTGCGAGGCTACGAGATCACTAGTCGATCCTGAGCTCGGACGCAACATGCTTCTCGCACTCGGGCTAGAGGATCTGCCAAATGATTTGCGTTAGTTGCCTTACGAGATTGGGGGCATATTCTGTGCGTTAGCTGGAATCGCACTTCCCCCATCTGTGCGGGCAGTGCCAACGTAAGACGGAGAGATGTGGACGTTGGAGTCGGCGGACGTGCGTTTCAACGTCTAGCCAGCTGTGCGCGCAGCAACAACGTTCGTTGCACTCGAGATCAGCTGAGGTGCTTCCGGATGAAATGTTCTGCCAGAGCTCCCCGTGTACTGCGCGGACATGTTTCGCCGAGGATACGACGCACTACAACTCGGAGACCTACTGACCAAACTTAAATTTTCGGGTTTCATTACGCACTCCCTTTACCGCACTGGTCGTGCGTGCTGCGAACGCGGCGACGTCTGCGCTTGTGAATTACAAGGACGCTTTGTCTCAGTCTCACCGCAAGCCGTCCGTAGTGGTTTCTCACCGGGGGACAGGTTGCGCATGCAGCTGGCCAACGACTGGAGAGGATCTTGCTGCGCATCCGCCGACCGGGCAAGAATCCAGGACAGGGCAGATCTGAGACTGCATGACGCGCTTGGCATTGGGCAAAGTGACAGCATGTGGCGCGAAGTTTCCAAACTGGTCAGCGTATTCAAACCGGCCTGGGATCCAGCGATCCTGCGAGGCTTGGGAACACCCCAGCACTTCGCACCAGAGATCTGCAGGGCTGTAAAGGTTGAAGGGGGAACTCCATGGCTGCACTGCTGTCCTGTTTCCTGCGAAGGGAGTCACTCAGGGGTTGTCACCGCGACACGTTCTCACCGCGACTCGCCTCAACCCTATCAATGCCGTTCCAGAGTTGCACCTGCTATCAGCTGTACACGTTGTGGAGCATTTACAGCAAGTTTCAGTGCGCCAGCCAAGGCAGGTGGTATCTCTCGCCCCTGTTGCCTGCCTCGCCGCACGTTGCATAGCACTGCGTAATGCTTTCCTCAACGACTTCCTGCGCTAGCTCCCGATCGGACTAGCTTCTGACGACCTGACAGCCCATTTGTTTCCACAGTTCGGACTGATGCTTCCGAAGCCTATCCGCAGAGCCTCTGCGCTAGAAGATGCAGAACTTAGCGGAAGAATGCCCTTTAGGCTCAGTGTTTGCATGGTACATAATCTTAACAAATCAACAGACCAGACCGGCGACCCAAACTTTCTCTTTCCGACCGTTCACACTGCAGAGCTGTGTTAGGTCCTCAACATTACATTGCAAACGCGAACAACGCGACTCGGTCAGGCTTGAATCTGACTGGTCCTCAGAGTTCGACCTCACCTGAAGTCCTACAGCCACCGACGAACCGCGCAAGCCTGGCGAGCGACCCCTCAACGCGATTGTCTCCCTGCGTGTCTCCTATGGCGTTCGTGTCTAGATAGCCGACACGGTCAGCATCACCGTAGGTACCGCAGCCCTTCTCGGCAGTTGTGCTCGCTACATGTGTTGCGTGCATAGCCCGTAAGGCTTTTGTTCGTGGTGCTGACCGCTGGTCGATGCAGTTCTCAGCAAGAGGCATACGTACGTCTACCCATCTGAGAGACCAGTGTTCGGTTGGTAGCGTGACTGCCCTTCCTACCCTCCGATCAGCTCATTGTCGTTCCTTCGATCTTTCAATCGCGTCGCAACCCGAGCATACCACCTTTGGCTTGGCCGTACCTTGCGACGTAGGACCACGAGGTACACAGTAACATCGACATTACCTACGGTCAGAGACGCCAAAACACACAAACACAAACCGGCCCTGTGTGATCTCCCGAGTCACTACTTTGTCCGGCTGAAACCATTGACCACCTGTATCTGGCGTGCTGGTGAGACTGTTTATTCTCCTGGTCACCTTCTTTGTGCGCCCCCCGCCGGTCTCAAGTCTCCGATCGCGCTCATCGACTCCCAGCCCCGTGACGCACGGCACACGGCACGGACAGCTCCATCTCCGACGTGCGCGGCAAGACGTCACGGCGATCACCAGCACCAGAAAGCATTCGCCGCTGCCCGGTCGGACAACACGGCTGTGCTTCTTGACTCACGGCTGACGGGAATTCGTTCATTGCATTCATGATTCAGTGCGGTCAGAGACATTCCGTCGCCACCGTATAATTGTCGGACCCGCCAGCCTCGCCTTCCCGCCCGCCGATTATTACTATCATTGTTCCACTTTCCAGCCTGCGGCGAACCGCCAGACAGACGCGCCGGTGGCAACTCATTAACAAGTGGAGGTTCCCTTCCCCGCCCAACTTTCCACTCGGACTTCGCATCCGCGAACCAAGTCGAACGCACCAAAGGTCGCAGCACCTTTTCATCTCGCGCTCGTCCTTGACCCTTCCTTTTCGCTCTACAGCTTCCCGACGCGACGCGACGCGGCGCACAGCAGTACGCCACCGACTCCCCAAGCTCGGCGCAACAAACCAGCGAACCAGCATTCCTTGCTCCCCAGACGCACAGACCACCTGTGTGTCTCCCTCACGCAACCTGCAAATTGGTTGCAAGCCGTGCGGCCGCGCAACGCGCAGCTGTGAGGGTAGCAGGGAACGCGTCAAGGATCGAGGATCGAGGCGCGAAGGGTCAGTCAGTACCCAGCGGCGCTGTCTCGGGTGCATTGCGGTTTCTCAAGCTGTGAATAGAGCCAGGATCAGAGCCGCCCCCACACCAGACCACCGATCACGCTCTGTCCGGTGCCCGACGGCCGATACCTAGACATACCTACCGCTCGCATACTTGTCAGGATTGACGGTACGCGCTGAGGATTGAATATTGAGGATTCCAACGCCAGGCTGACCGCGGTGCAGCCCGTGAATCCAATATCCCAAGCCCCCGGTACCCGCCGGTACTTTTGTCAGGGCACAAGGCTAGGTGAGTTCCACAAGTCTCGGTCCGAGAGTCAGTATTAGAGCTGACATGGATTTCGTATTACAACTGTTCGGTGCACCGGTCAATCATCGATTCTGCCCGTCCTTGCCTATGCTGCTGTACGTCTCCCCTTGTTGCCGTGCTTTGTCGCATGCCTGGTTAATGGACGTGCTGGGTCTAACTGGGTTATGGTAACCTCGGGGTGGGCCCTTTGGCTTGGTTCTCGTGCCGTTGCTCTGTTCTTCTCTGCGTGACTGCCTGGCATACCTGGCCCGTGGCCGTTTCTGGACGCACACACTCCTCACCCTGGGATCAATATCTCCCTTGCGCCCTGCTTCCCTGCACCCTGCCCGCCCTGGCCCCCTGTGTCCCTGGTCCCCTGGATACCCTGCAACCCTGACTGCCCGTCCCTCGTTCGTCCTACCTTACGTTGACCCTCCCTCCCCTTCCTCCCCTTGTGCCCCTCCCAATTCTCGATTCCTCGATTCCTCGATTCCCTCGCCGTCCCAACTCTGTTCTCGATTCTCGACTTTCGGCCATCCTCCCTCCCTCCCTGCGCCTGTCATCTCTCCTCGTCTGCCCTGCGGTCCCTTGCCCCCTCCTCTTCGACCTCATACTCGGCACTGGCACCTCTCCCACACAACCTTAACATATACTCCAACACCTGGCACCTCTGACCCATCATCATCCCCTCAATATCCTTCGATCCTTCACGCGTCGACTGTCCACCCACCCGGCACCCAGCAGCCTGCAGCCTGGCCACCGACACCGACACCTTACCTCAATTCGACCCCGACTTGACCGTTGTCATCACCACTTCTCCTTCATCCCTCGCCATTACTCATATTACTCATATTCACATCGATCATCGGTACTAGCACGCCCGCGACCCAGCAACTGTCGGACGGTCACAAAACCCCCATCAGCCCCTCCTCCCCCCCTTGCCCTAGCGACTCACTTAAAGCCCCCTTTCGTTATTCCGCCCCTTTGTTCCCCTATTCAACTGAAAACCTATCCGCACGCTAGACGGCAGTGCTAGGAACTGGAGTTGGAAGTGCTAACCACTACGCGTCCACTACGTCCACTGCACTGCGTCGAGTGCAGCAAAGACCATGGCGGCTGCCGTTGCTAGCGCAATGCATCCCTCGTCAAGCGCAGTCAACATGGCGGGTCCCAGCAGGCTGAGCGGGCTCAGCGGTCACTCGCGCACCAGCTCATGTAAGTACACCTTTTCCTTAGCTCGTGTCCCTGCACTTAGCTATTGTCTTGGGCGCAGGCGACGGACAGGCACATTGACCGTGCGTCTACTCTATTTGGGGCCATTAGCAAAGTCGCCTAAGGGCCTGATTCGAATGGCACGCAACGCATGGTGCATGCAGTAGACTGGCTTGGGTACTTGGGTAGAGGCGCGCGCCGGACGCGCCAGTCGAGCCAGCGTCAGCAAGAGACCGGAGAGGACGCATGTGTGCATGCAGCCAGCCGTGCCAGACACGGCGAGGCCACTGTAGTCTCGGCTCACTCCTGCACTCCTGGCCATCCACCCGCTTCCAGGCTCAGCCGTCCCTACCCTTTCCTCCTGCCCCCTGCCGCCTCGCTACTTCCTCCTGCCTTCCCCTGCCTTCCTCCATCCCTCCTTCCCCTCCCTCCCACTCTAACCGACCTGCATCCTGCAATCTGCGTCCCCTTCAAGTGCTTTGCTTGCAATCCCCCATCCCCACTCTTCTTCTCCATTGTTCTTCCACTCGTTCACACACGTTTTCTTGAGTATTTCTCTTGCTTACACGCCCTCAGACGACGATTGCCAGCCCATCCCCTGGACAGACGCGGCCGCTGCAGGCAGGACTCTCTCCCCGACCTGGCGCCAGGGCTCTTCCTATACCCACCACCCATCGCACACCTTGGCCTCGCTCGTCAGTGATCAGTCACGATCAGCATCGATTCTCTCCTTCACGATGGGCGCGGGTCAATCAAGAAGTCGAGTGTCCATGGACGCCCTCCCGGTAGCCGACGACTCCGACTCTGAGAGTCATCACACCATCTCCCCTTCTTCCTCGACCGCCTCGCTCCCTGACATGGCGTTCGACAATGCGAAGGCTCCTCCAACGATTGGCATCCCCCCTTCCTCCATTCCTTCAGCCGCCGCATCCGCCTCCCAAGCCTCCGCCGCCGCCGCCGGAACAAACAATTCCAACCTCAACGCCTCCGCATCCACCTCAAAATTGTCCCACCACACGTTTCACTCTGGCCGACCAGTAGGACTCGGTCTGTCATCCGTTAACCTGGACGGCGCCTCCCGGCGATGGCCCGTTGCCATGGACCTCGCCGACGAAGCCCTGTCATCCGACGACGAGGATGACGATGTTGAAATCGACCAGCACGAGATGGACTCGTACATGGCATCGCACCGTGCGCCCGTCGATGCCGCCCTGCGATCGATGCCTGGTGTCGTCGGTTTGGGCGATGGCTGGGCGAACGTGCCTCAGAGCAAGCCAAAGAAAAGGTGGTTCAGGAAAGAGAAACAACTCTCTGCGCCACCCGAGGATGACCCGCTCTCGCTTTGGTCCATGAACGACGCCTCGCAGGCACCGACCTCCCCAGAGAAGGAAGTCAGTAATGCGAAGTGGTGGAAGTCGAAAAAGAATCTCTTCAACGCTTCCCAACGCGTCGTGTCGCTTCCGCCCTCCGCCCAGTCAAACGGCGCTACATTACCATCCGAGGCTGGCCCCAGTGGGACGGCTGCCAAGTTACCCCCTGTCGCGAATAAGACTCGCGCAGGGCGGTTACTCGGCCGCTCGCGCCTCAACTTTGGCTCCATGGTCGACCTCGCCCGCGCTAAGGACAAGGATGCGCGAGTATCCCTCACGCCCAACATGCCTTCGTCCGCCGACGTTTCCACCTTCAAGGAGGCTGCCGCAAAGACCACCAAAGCCAAGCGCCACAGCGTTCCTGGTGTTGTCAGTCAAGGCCCTTCAGAGAAGAACGCTGGCTCCCGCGCCACGCACCCGCTCGAGCTGTCACATGGGGCCAACCCCGCGCCCGCAGCCCGCTCGCAACCGGTCATCATCTCGGCGGCTTCCTCTCAGCCGTCCTTCTCGCCATCCCCGGTACCGAGTCACCCTATGCTTCGCCAAGCGTTCGCTCGCTCCGAGTCGCACCTCGCTGGCAACCCCGGTGTTCCCCCGCGCCCCGCCCCATTGATCATCAACAGCGGGGCGTTTGCCCCGACTACTTCTTCGATGCCGCTCTGGCGACCGCCGATCATGTCGCCCACTCCTCTGCTTGGCGTTCAGGAGGAGGATGAGGAGGAGCCCGAGCAGCCATTGCCCGAGTCGACGGAGCGACCGCCGCTCAAGCGTAGCGCGACCTTCGGAGACGATGAGGATCTCCCCTCAGACAAGAAGGACAAGCAGCAGGCTTCCGCAGCACCTCTTCTCCCGACTGTCACCGCGTCTCCCCGTGAGCCGTCGTGCGCCATCTCTATCCACAGCTCAAACAACGGCGGCACGAGCATCAGCGGCAATGCGTCTGGCAAGGCCGAACTTCCCGCACCTGCTGCCCACGCCAGCCCCAGCCCGAACGCCAAGGTGGGCCTGATCGGTCGCATGAAGAACGCCTTCAACAAGGGACGACGTTCTCGTGCTGCACCGGACTCTCCCCAGAGCTTCCAGTCTGAGCGTGTGACGCCTTCGGCCCCCATCTTGATCGAGGAGCCGACGAGTGCCAGCACTGGACGTGGCCTGCGCCCGCGCAGCAGCATCTTCGTGCGCCGGAACCAGAACGCGGCCGCCTCGAATATTGACTTCTCTATGCCCCGCGACGACGTCGACGATGAGGCTAAGAAGGACTCCTTCCGCGTCTCCCGCCACGTTGTTGAGAGCATGATCAACCTGTCGACCCCGAGCCGCAACTCTGAGCTCTCGCCCCCCTCGCCTACGACGCCGACCCCCGGCCGTTACGAGGACTTCAACGGGCAGTCTTCGACGGGCTCGCGCAACTCACGGTACAAGCGTAACTCGTGGGTTGGGTCGTTCCCTAGGCGTCACGGCGATGACGACGAAATCGACATGCGTGACACCAGCTTTGACTCGCGCCGGAGCAAGGTCAGCCTCCGCCGCCTCAAGTCTCAGAGCAAGTCGCGTCCCGGCCTCGGCACCGTCTTCCCGCGACCGCCGACCGAGGTGCAACAGCCCCCTCCCCTGCACTGGGCTATCCCGTCCTCGTCGTACTCCACGCCGATGCTGCACAAGTTTGGCGGTTCCACGCTTAGCCTTGCGCTCGACATCAGCGCTGACATGGACAACGGCCTCGACGACATTGCCGAGCGCCCGCACCGTGCGGTGTCGCCCACGCCGTCAGAGTCGCGCGAGCACCACCTTGCTTCCACGATCGCCGCCCTGACCAACAACAAGCCGAGGGTGACCAGCACGCTGGCACAGAAGGACCAGCCCCGACTCCTTCAGCGCCGCGCCTCGAAGCGTGCTGCCGAGGAGCGTTCCGGTGTTGCCCCTGTCTCTGTCCCGATCAACATCAACTACGCCGCTTCCTCGGACTCGCTCAGCCTGCAGCCCAACATTGTCGACTTCCCGCTCCCTCCGTCCGACTCGTCTGGTGACATCTCGTCGTCACCCGACCCGGACCAGGTCGAGCAGCTGTACACGCCCCATGACCCATCCCACTACCCGACTGTGCCCGCCGAGTACTACACGAGCGGGGACATTGCGGACTGCGATGCGTCGGACAGCAGCAGCAGCGGCTCGGGACCCTCGCGCCCGCGCCGTCTCCGCAAGCAGCCGTCCTGGTCGACGTGCAAGACGTCTGCCGGTGGCTGCAACTCGTTCACGCCGATCGCGACGCCGACGTCGTCCAACTCAGGCGAGAACGTCCCCGCTTCGGCGATCAACAAGCATGCCTATGCTGACTCATTCGACGACCAGTCATTCCACTCGTTCCCGCCCGACGAGCGCATGAGTGCGTTCTCGTCGCCGCGCTCGACAAGCATTGTAATCTAAGTGTCACTTTCAGGAGGACATACATCATTCCCCTTTCTCCGGCACACACCCCATCTTCTTATTCATATTTTGGTCTTACCTTACAAGTCACGAACATGGCCGGAATTGTCATTACTACCCTACTTTGTATCGCGGTCACTCGCTCTAACCCAGGAATATAGCACTGCATGTAAGATTACTCTCCTTGTTGCCCCGAGACTGTTGCACCGTACCCTGCCCGAGATCTCTGTGGGCTTCTTCTACCTGAAGCCATGTCTCCCGACTCCCTGCCCAAAGTTCCAAATCCGGCTTCTTCGAACCTACATGTCCTGAGCAGAAATCTAGTCCGCAGCCAGCGCAGTCTGAGATCGATCTGATCTATATCTTAGCCCCGGCGTTCTTCCCAGCCCTGCGAGTCCTGAGGGGAAACGAACGCCGCACTTGCCAAGATGTGGGAGTAAGCCACACGGCGTTGCGGCCACCTGCAGGAACGCGTTGATAGGCTAAGTTCAAAGGGGGTGACTAACGGCCGACGACAGTCCGTGGAATGTGAGTACCGCAAAGGTTACACAGAGGTTACGCGTCAAAACGCGTTGCAAAACAACGTCCGTGTGTACTCAGGTGGGGAAGCAGGGAGGGGAGCTGGGGACGTGTACTGAACAAGCATAATCATGTTGCATGTGAGTTGGGATAGCGGCCGGCATGGCTGACAGGGAAGACAGACACGACTGGCACAAAATGTACTGGGCATGCAGAGGCACTGGGCACGGGGTGCGCTCTTATTGTGCTGCGAGCGGCAACGAGTTTGCGAAGAACAATAGACGCAGCGTTTTTCGCCGCGCACGCCGTTGCGATCGCGATCGGGCGAGAGCCATGCCGTCCCGGCAGTCGGCGGGGCCATGCACGCTATGCATCGTCCATTGTCCATATGCCCATATGACCCATATTGCGAGCAGACATGTTGGTCAATCGGCGATCAGACAAACTAAAGCGAGCGTAGCTGTATAATCGGTCCGTTCATTCAATATGTAAATCGGCGCCCGCCCGCGGTCCGAACATACAGGCACTGGGCCGATATCTTCTTCATAGCCGCACTAGTTGATTCCTTTCCCTTGTGATCAGGTTCTTCAATCAAGAGTGGACCGTGCGCTGGGCCATGAGCCAGGTCAACCAGAAAAGGCCGCCGGACTAGCAGGACTAAAGAGCGTTAGAGTGATGCTATTGGTACCTATACCCAGTGAACGCCGCAGGAAACCGACCCAGAATTCAAATTCACGGCGCTCTGAGGATTGTTGGCGGTCGGTAATGGACGCCCCAGGCGCCCATGGTTATTATTTTGGGCTGCCGCGAGCTTCCTCGTAACGCTACCATTCCTGCCATTCCAGGTTCAAGGACAGGTAGGCCATCTAGGCGTAGGGCAGCCAGGAGCTGAGGGCCCAAAAGACTGTGTGTTCGTGTGCTTTGGGGTGCCCTACGCGTCTGTGCTCTCAGGAGATGAGTGCGAGGCGGCATTGTGATCGATTGCTCGATCCGAGCTGATGGTCCTGGAAAAGATCGAAAGGAAGAAGTTAGGGTTGTGAGGGTCATGAAGGAACGAGGGACGCTGCGGACGAACGTGGTCTCCAATCGGTACGCTAGGAGCACTAGGAGCGGTATGGCGGTATCTGTGCGATTGGTACTGGTACCGTGAAATGCAACCACGCACGGGAATTCCAGCTTGACCAGCTTCCACAGTGATAATGTGGTATGTGGCTTTTGGTAGCTCTTGTCGATATCGTGAACATGAGCGGGCTAGCATCGTCTGGATAGCGCAGTGCCTCGCATGAGGGCGACTTAGCCTGAATCGGGCCTGCGGACGGGTCACTGTCACCATGTGGAATGACGGAGTCGGACCGTGCTGACCGTCCATAGCCCATCAATACTGGATAGTCACACATATGAACACGGAGGCTGAGTACCAACACTCTTGTGATCTCGTGACGTTGTGCTCTTGATGCAGATTCCGGAAGGAGGAAAGGGCGCTGGCGGAGCTAACGGCACACGGGCGGTAGAACAGTTGTGGGCGAGTGTGCTTGCTGCGTTAGTCTCACTGTTTGGTATTACACGTCTGCATGGAAGTAAGCGCAACGGTTCTGGTAGATCTGATACGATGAAGGAGACAAGTGACAAAGATGGCTGTCACGATCACAGAGGCGGTTGTCGAGGAAGACTGATTCCAGCAAGTCAGTCAACCCCCATTGCCTACGGTGGCAAACTCCGGCCACCTCCACCCTGTCACCTCCACCGGCCTGGGCCCAGCTTGCCACCCAGTGGCCAGAGGACACTAGCAATTGCGTCAGTACGCCGTCCCACCATAGCCCGACCCGTCGTATTGTCGTATCTCGTATCTCCGCCCACACGTCCGTTCCTCTCACCGAGCTGATTCCAACACCGACACTCGTCTGCCCGCCTACTTTCTGCTATAATCGTTCCTGCACCGGGGCCACGGATCGCAAACCTTACCTGGCCAGCCCTCATCATCACCGACTACGGCCCCACCTCCACTTCGAGTCACATTGTTACGGGAGCCAGCGAGCACAGCCTAGCGGTTCTTTCTCTCAATCACTACCACTCCACCTCTTGAATACAACACTACGCTTCGAACTACGCATCGCCCACTGCCTTAACAGGCACTCGCCGAACACGACTAGGCTCCCTGGGTCAAGAGAGCTAGGAATCGAGTCTCAGGCGACTTGCCCGCCATGAGCGAACAGGATAGGGAGATCGTCGTCGAGACGGTTACGGTGGAGACGGCACCGCCCGAGCTGCAGTCGCCGTCGCTGGGAGGCGGGACGCAGACGCCACCCGATGCAGCTGCTCCGCCTCAACAGCCGACGAACACGACTGATGCATCGACGAGCGGGGAGACGACAGAACAGGGGGCTGTCGACATCAACACAGCCGCTGCAGCTGTGCCCCAACAACCACCTTCTACCGATCTCAGCCGGCAAACGCCATCAATAACTCCTCAGCAACAGTCAGCAGTAGATGCTCCCGCCCCTTCCGGTGACTCGACGTCCGCGTTCTCGGCACAGGCTCAGTCGACCATCATGACCTCCGCATCCTCGGCGTCGGCGAACATGGCCCCAGCCGCCCCGGCGGCCGACCCCGCTACACCGCTACCCATCCAGCAACTCGAGCGACTGTCCATCAGCGAGGCGTCCACCGAGGGTCTGGTTGAGTCGCCAGCTACCATTAGTCCCCTGGCCGCTGCGCGACCGACCATGGAGCGCACTGAGACTGGAAGCACGAACGAATCGAGGAAGCACACGGCGCTGCCGCCGGTGCAGACCGAGGGTCTCTTGAGCCCGATCTCAGCGGGACCGTCACTTCTCTCCTCGACATACTCCCTTAGGAAGGGAGCGGGAGACTCAGGACGCGCACTCCGCGGCGCACGCCACTGGAGCCGAGAGGACATCCCGCCTCACAGCCCCGAGGAAGGCCTGGGCAAGGACTCGATGGTGATCCAGTGCGACAACGATGAGAGCGAGGAAGACGCTTGTCATGGAACCGTGAGTGTGGACATGATCTATTGTGAGGAGACGCTGACGCGCCTTACCTATTCCTATATCGTGCACCCCCTACATTTCGACTCCACATATCGCATCGCCACTGACGAACATGACCTGCACCGGGCCGTGACAATGATTGGCGCTAACCTGTTCGGTGCCGGAACGCACTCGTGGCCCCTTGACCTCGGCTCTGCAACTCTCATTCACCACGCATGCTATTGTTTACTCATCCCGATGCCCGACCTTGTCTCGCCTCCGAGAACAGATGCGCATGGGCACATCCGCTCTCGTCTCCGCTCTCACGGCCTTGCCATGGGAGAGCGACGAAGAGACGTCCGCAGACGAAGACCACATGTCCCGCACCCAGGTCATATACCCGCAGCGGCCGCGGCGTGAGTTTCCCCTAGTAGTTCAGCGCTGACCCTTAGCAACCCGAATCCACTCAAGTCTGCATACGATACGGCCCATGGAGATGACCCCTGAAGCAGACGAAGCCCGTGGCGACCATCCCGATCACCATGAACACCACCGCCTCTTCCATCGCCGCTCACGCTCGCGGGCGAGCTCTCACTCCGGCTCCCACAGTTCATCGAGCTCCGATGAGTCCGAGTCCAGATCGCGGTCGACGTCGCCGCACAAGAAGCACCACCACTTCCGCCGCAGCCTCGACTTCCCGTTCAAGGAGAATGCGATCGCACGCCGAGCGCAGGCGCCGGGACCGTTGGAACTGTCGTACCAGTTGTCCCCTAAGCGTGAGGACCGCAAGCCGCTCCCGGGTAGCGGCGCCGCCACGCCTGACCAGGAGGAGCCACCTGAGACGCGTATGGACCAAGAGGTTGACGCCGGCGAGCGCGTTCGCAAGGATAAGCTCTCGAAGCGCCTGCAGGAGGTATTCGGATTAGAGGAGGAGGAGGAGGTCGTGGAGGAGCTGCCATGCTGGCTCCTGAAGAACATCTTGCTGAAGGGCTACATGTTTCTGACGCATCAGCGTATCTGCTTCTTCGCGCATCTACCTGAGCAAGACGTGAGTTGAAGGGTGTGGTGGCCCACAAACTGACAAGCAGCGTAAGACTATTAAGAGTGGCCCGTTGTGGAAGAAGTCGAAGAAGACGAAACTTAGCACCAAGTTCTGGTTCGTCCTCCGCAACGACGTCTTGTGCTGGTACGAGAGCGCGACCGACCCATACTTCCCTAAGGGCAACGTGTCGCTGCAGTACGCGAGCAGTGTCGATATCCTTCATGGCGCCAAATTCAAGCTGCGCACCGCCGAGCGCAACTACACCTTCACGGCGGATACGGAAGCGAACGCTCAGGAATGGGTGCGCGTCCTGCGCAAGGTCATCGTCAAGACGCAGCATCACGGCGAGAGCGTCAAGCTGATCATTCCCTTGGATGCCGTCGTCGAGATTGAGCGCAGCCCGACACTCGAGTTCGCGGAGACGGTCGAGGTCAAGGTCGTCGACCCCGAGGACGCTATGAGCGTTGACTCCTACTTCTTCGCCGGCTTCACCGACAATGATTACGCCTACGATGTCATCCAGTCGCTTCTGAGCGCACGCCCCGGCAAGGCGTTAGACCAGCCCCAGGTGCCCTCCACCGCCGAGCTGCAGCAACAGGCGCAACAGCTCGCGGACGAGCAGGGTGCGCGCCCCGGTTCCGCCGCATCGTACGCCAGTGCCAGTGTATCCAAGGTCGGAAGTCTTCTGCGTCCCTTGATTGGCAGCGAGCGCTCATCTGACTCCCGTGTGCCCATCGCTGCACCTCCGCCGCCTTCGCTACCCGAGGTCGGAGACACGAGCGGATTCACGAGCGACTATGAATCAGAAGCGTCCTCTGCCGCCGATCGCAGGCATGGTGGATACCCACCCAAGCCTGCTGGTCGCCCTCCGCCCCACATGCTCGAACACCACAGCAGCTCTTGGGGTACACCGGGTTGGATTCGGAAGCCGGCTGCGAAGCTCTTCGGCACATCGCCTTCATCCAGCGACATTCAGCCTCGCCGCCGGCCGTCTCGCCGGGTCAAGAAGCGCAAGCAGCCGTCTGTCACGGAGGTCGTGGAGCCAACTATCCCGCTCACGACCGACGAGGAGATGAGCGAGACCGAGTCGCCGCAGCGAAGTCGTCACCGACGCATGCACAGTGGCGGGTCAAGCATTATTCAGCGCCTCACTGGTGGATCGGTATCTGACTGGAGCATCGACTCTGAGACGGACGAGGCCAGTCGCAAGTTCCACGCCATCTTCTCCATGCCCGACTCCGAGGTGCTCATCGACGACTTCACGGGTTACCTGTACCGCGTGGTGCCGGTGCATGGGCGGTTCTACGTGTCGCAAAACTTCTTTTGCTTCATCTCGACGCGCGCTGTCATGAAGACCAAGATGGTCATCCCCATCAAAGACCTGTATGGCTTGAAGGGACAGAAGGCGTTCCGTTTCGGACACCACGCGCTCATCCTTATCGTCAAGGGCACTGAGGAAATATTCCTAGAATTCTCGTCGAAGCGCACGCGCGATGAGTGCACCCGCCTGCTCGACCAGCGCATGGAGCAGGTCACGCTCGCCGAGGCGGCCGAGAGTGACCATCTTCACGACCCCTCGAAGCGGGGCAAGAAGATGACCGACTCACCTAAGTTCATCGAGGAGCACATGGCTGGCGGAAAGGAAGACAAGGTGCCCTCGCCCATGTTCGGCAGCTCGACCAGCAGCACCTTCCTCGAATTCAAGCCCAAGCCCATGAAGATCATCTGCCTCACCATTGGATCGCGCGGCGACGTCCAGCCGTACATCGCGCTGTGCAAGGGGCTTATGGCCGAGGGACACGAGTGCACGATTGCGACTCATGGAGAGTACAAGGAATGGGTGGAGGGCCACAAGATCGGCTTCAAGAGCGTCGGCGGTGACCCGGCTGAGCTGATGCAGCTCTGCGTCGACAATGGTTTGTTCACCGTTGCGTTCTTGAAGGAAGGTCTTGCGAAGATGCGCACTTGGCTCGACGACCTGCTCGTTTCGAGCTGGAAGGCGTGTCAGGGAGCCGACCTGCTGATTGAGTCGCCGAGTGCGATGGGCGGCATCCACATCGCCGAGGCGCTGCAGATCCCCTACTACCGCGCGTTCACCATGACCTGGACTCGCACGCGTGCCTACCCGCAAGCGTTCGCCGTGCCCGAGTACAAGCGTGGTGGAGCCTACAACTACATGACGTACGTCATGTTCGACCAGGTGTTCTGGCACGCGATCAGCCGGCAGGTGAACAGGTGGCGGAAGAAGTGGTTGCACCTCGAGTCGACCAACCTGACGACGATGGAGCAGGACAAGGTGCCATTCCTGTACAACTTCTCGCCAACAATCGTCCCTCCACCGCTCGACTGGAGCGAGTGGATACATGTGTGCGGGTACTGGTTCCTTGATGATGCCAGCAGCAAGGACAAGGTCTGGCAGCCGCCGAAGGGCATCACCGAGTTCATCGACAACGCACACGCCCAGGGGAAGAAGGTCGTGTACATTGGATTCGGAAGCATTGTTGTCTCTGATCCTAAGGAGATGACCAAGTGTGTTGTCGATGCCATTGTCGAGAGCGGCGTGCACGCCATCCTGTCCAAGGGATGGAGTGAACGCGGTGCGCGCAAATCCGGCGATAAGTCCAAGATCGGCGACTCGAGCGGCGCAGACGGCATCAAGTACCCTGACAGTATTTACGCGATCGACAGCATCGATCACGCGTGGTTGTTCCCCCGCATCGACGCCGCGGTGCACCACGGCGGCGCGGGCACGACTGGCGCCTCGCTCCGCGCTGGCCTGCCAACGGTCATCAAACCATTCTTCGGCGACCAGTTCTTCTGGGCTGAACGAGTCGAGTCGCTCGGTGTTGGTGACGGCATCAAGAAGCTGACGACGGACGCGTTGTCCAAGGCGATGAAGTCGGCGACGACAAACGACCGTCAGATCGCCAGGGCTCGAGCCATTGGTGCCGCCATCCGTGGCGAGGACGGAATCGGCAAGGCGATCCAGTCGCTCTACCGTGACCTCGACTACGCACGCAGCATCATCAAGCCCCTTCCCCATCATCGCCAGCCGCTCCCCTCTCGCCCTCGCACTGGCAGTACTAGCGACACTGCAACGGAGGAGAGCTGGAGCGTCGTGTCCGAGCAAAGCGCAATGCACTCGCCGGGTCGCGACGGTGCTAGTGCCGCTGCCCCTGTGTCGGCCGGTGGCACGCCGCGCCCGGACCAGGTTGAGACGTTGAGTGAGCCGTGCGTTCGAGGCGGGCCACTGGAGAGTCTCCAGAAGAGCCTGGCACTCATCTCCCCCCGCCACAGGACGCCAACAAGCACGTCGGCCACGTCCTCCAGCGAGTCCTCGTCACATCCGCATCACCACCACCGCCTCAGCGGGTTCGTAGACCACATCCTGCACCCCCACCACCATCATCACCACGAGAAGGAGTACAAGGCAGAGAAAGAGTAGAACTCTGCCCCGCCAGCCCTCGCCCGGGAGTTGTTGCCGACGGAAGACTAGGAGTCGAGGTCGCCGACGTGCTTGTCCCCTGTTACCGTGGCTGCGAGACGGGTGTGGTCGCCGCGTGTGCGCAAGGGCCTCAGCCCGAAGCTGTGCGCAAGGGCCTCAGCCCGAAGCTGTACGCCAGGTCTGAGAACCAGACCCCGCAGCCTCAACCCTCGACGCCGACGGGCCCTTCGCCTCTCGGTCTCTCACCCCCAGTGACACCGGTGACGCTTCATCCTTCCTCGAACCCGGCTACACCTCTGACCTCGTTCGCCTCTCCCGTCTCGCCTGCTGCCGTCCATCCACAAACTCCTGCCTTAATCCGTACGCCAACACAATGACCTCACCCCGACCACCCATCCAAGTATCCTAGCAATACAGCAATAAAGAGAGGAAGCAGTCCTAGACAGTTAATGTGAATAGACGACCGAGTACCGAACGAGTTGATAGCTGTATCGATAGTTGCACAGACAGACAAGAAAGGGTTAATGGAACTTTGAGGGTATCGTATGCATTTTTAGTTTCTAGCTGTGTCTGCGGCGCGTCTACTCGTCAGAGGCGGCCTCGCGGGCCTCCCGCTTCTCCTTGGAGAGCTGCTTCATGCGGCGCATGTAGCTGAATGTTAGCTCGAAGCTTCCGTGCGAGTGAGCCACACGGGAAAAGGCTATCATGCCAGAGACATGACACGACCCTTGCTTCCCATAGTCTGATTCCCAGGAGGGAAGAACATGCAGGAAGAAGGGCAGGGAAGGCTTCAGGAGGAGTCTACTCACTCGTCGTACTGGCACTTGTCGTACGCGTGACGCTCGTCGTCGCACTTCCAGGTCAGGTAGTTCTCCTTGTGACGGCAGATATTGAGGGGAATGAGGAGACTGCGGTTAGCTTGGTCCATTCCAGTTCGAAAGCTGAGAGCAGACAGCGGAGACGGAGAGACGGCGGGTCGACCTGGATATCGTGATCGAACTTGACAATTGACGGGCAAGCAGAGCGCCGATGCCAACAGCGGGATCTCGAGCAGCACGGCCGATAACAGAAGCAGAGACTGGTTTCCAGAGGAATCGACAAGACGTCGAAAACAGAGTGCGCCGCACGGAGTCGTGGGCTGAGCATCGGACATGACTCCGAACCCAGTCCTCCGAAACAACGGCAAAGATCCTCACGCAACCCCGTCCCGGCAGTTCTGTCCCTCCATAGTCTCTCTCCATATATCCAAGCTATCCTTATACGGCCGAAGCCATCGTTGTCATTGCTACCCGTGCCGCCGTGATCAAGTCCGAATACTTCGTCACATGTCGAGATGTCGGTTCGTTCGTCGCTCCGTCCCGTTTATCGGCCGCTCGGCGAATTACTCACGCAGAGCACTGGTCCCTCCATCCGATGGGGAGGCGGGCCTGGGCCATCTCAGTCTCAGAGGCGGTGTGGGCTGAGGTCATGGTGCGTGGGTGTGTCTAGGTTGTGTTCCAGTTGTTCATTGCATCTCTCGTTACTGCATCGTGCAGCCTGCAGCAGGCGTCGCTACTCCGGACGGGCGGAAGCATTTCTCCCACCACTGTAGAGCGTGCAGGGTGAGGGTTGACTGGTGGGTGGAGGTGAAGCAAGCTTGTAGCGTGGGCGGAAAATCGGCGAATGGTGGCGTGGCAATTACGCGGGGGGTGGTTTGGTGTTGCTGAGGTGAGGTCAGCTCGATCAGCCTGGGCCAGCGGAACCAAACAACAGACCGCGCAATGTTCAGATGCACGACAGACGCGACTGTCCTTCCTCCTCTTGCCACCAACCACCGACGAACATGACGGAACGATGACGACGAACAGCGACTTCTCTCTCGCGCCCCTCCCGACATCTACACCACATACCACTGAGTACCCGTGCCAAAGCGGGAGTCAGTACCAGCGCAACAACTTCGTGCCCCGTACATTCTCCCGAGTACCGAGCGGGGTCGAGCGCGGCCAATCGCTCCTCCATGTCTTGAGGAAGCATTGGGGCTTCCAGCAGTTCCGTCCGCCGCAAGATGCGGTCTGTGAGCTGTCATTGACTGATTGCGATATCCTTCTAGTTGCGCCGACAGGCCTCGGCAAGAGTCTATGTTTCCAGGTCCCAGCAGTTGCTCTAGAGTACGGGATCACTGTCGTCGTGTCGCCCCTCAAGGCATTGATGAAGGAGCAGGTGGAGGGTCTGCGACAGCGCGGGATTAACGTGGCCTCTCTTAACGAGAACACGACGCCAGAGGAGCATGTCTACGTGAGTGTCGATCCTTGGGTACCCTCGCACTTTGCCGTCCACCAAATTCGCACCCAGCTGACCGCCAGATTAAACGTGAACTGAAGCTTGCTCATCCTCGACTACGACTTCTTTACGTGACCCCGGAGAGTCTGTTCAAGAAGGAATACGAGGCCTGCTTTAGAGTGGCATATCAGCAGAAACAGATCGCGCGGGTAGTGGTCGATGAGGCGCACGTACTCCACGAGTGGGGTAACGGCTTCAGGCCGGTGAGTACCAGCAGAGTTCTCGATTACCGGTGCAAGCTAATAGCAGCGATACAAGGATGTCGGAAATTTCGTCAGGCTCTTCCCCGGCATCCCGAAGACGGTGAGCGCTGTCGCTGAGCTATGTGAAGTCAGCAACTGACTCCAGGCCTTGACCGCTTCTGCTACTGCCGACGTGCGCGCCGAGATCATCAAGCTACTCGACATGAAGCGTACAAGCGGCACCGGCCTCGCCCAGTTCGTTCTACCCTTCAACCGCAAGAACTTGTTCTACGACGTGAGTGGCGTGGTCGCCGTCAACGCTGATGTCCTCCAGATCCATTACCTCGGCGGATCAAGCCACGCGAACATTCAAGCCGAGACGACGAGCGCGATTATTCAGTTCGTGCACAAGTTCCGACCCGAGGCACAGGAGGTGCACCGGAAGAACGGTATCGACGCACTGTGTATCAGCGGCCTGGTCTACTGCCGTACCACCAACTCGGTGAGTTTCCGCAGCTGCGCAGCGTTTTGAATCGGAACTGACTTGCAGTGCGACGTCGTCGCCGAAAGGCTGAACGACAGCGGCATCTCAGCTGTGCCGTTCTACGCGCGGATGTCGGAGGCGAAGAAGTCACGGGTTTTCGCCGACTGGAAGAATGGGCAGGTCGAGTGCGTTGTCGCCACGATCGCCTTCGGAATGGGCATCGATCACCCACACGTTCGCTACGTGGTTCATTTCGACATGCCGAAGTCTTTCGAAGGCTTCTACCAGGAGACAGGGCGTGCTGGAAGAGACGGGCACAGATCTCGTTGCTTGCTTATCTACTGTGCGTCAAGTGGCCGAACAGAATTAACCTCAGCCCGAGAAGACGTTGCGCGCGCAACCTCTCAAGCGATGAGCGGAGGTACGGAGCGGGCGAAACTGCAGATGGCAAATTCCTTGAAGGCCGTGAGTTCACGCCGTGCCGAATGTCCACTTACGCGTCAGCTGCAGCAGTTCGCTGAGAGCACCGACACCTGTCGCCATGTCGGTATCTGCCGATTTTTCGGCGAGGACATCGATGCCAGCGACCCTGGGACGGTGAAGAGCTATTGCGATCTGATGTGTGATGTGTGCACGAACCGCGCTGGCGTCTATCTGGCCGCTCAAAACCTGTCCGATGATTTCCCGACCTTGTCGCCCATTCAGCCAGTCGAGCCACTACGACACAGTTCACCAACGTCGACAGAGCAGGGGAGATCCAACTGTACCTTCGCTGCCCTCCACGACGAGACGCAGACCGGCCCACACTGGTTGGATGTCGTCTCGCCTGCTGTAGGAAGCGGAACTGGCGGCATGGTAGACGCTCACGGCACCGGTAACCAGGAAGACGAGTTTGCCGCTCTGTTCGACCACCCCGACTCCAATCCAGACGATGGCGCTGGCCGACGTGAGAACCAAACGCCTCTGTTCGATTTGCCAAGCTCACTGCCTGAATCTGTGCCGCCCGATGCGCCTCTGGTGGTAGATCTCACCATATCCTCGTCCCCACCTGAGGTGGTCACCGCGAAGGGCAGCGTAAAGATGGAGGCGCCTTCGTGGTCGGCCGTTTCTTCAGGCAGGAGGACAATACCGCCACCAGGGACTACACCTCGTCGCCCGGCTTCGTCGATTCTACAAGCCCTCGACATTAACGAAAATCGCCTCCCTCGGCCCCGTGCGGAACCGGCGCGACGCCTGCAAACCATTGATGAGATTGCCGACCAAGGTATAGCTGGTGCTACAGTCGTCGGCGAACCTCGCTCCCCAGGACACGGCAAACGCAAGGAAAGGGAGCGTGAACGGGTCTTCAAGGACGTTGAGTCTGTGTCGGGCATCGATGGACCGTATTCCTTCTACAACTCCGCCGCGCCACAGAAGAGGGGCCGCGTCGACCGGCTTCAGTTTAAGACACCGGGGCCGGCGCTCAGCGTGGCCGTGCCACAGAGCAGCCCATTGGCTCGAATGACAACCGGCAGTCGGCAGCTTCTTCATGGCACTCCAGCACCCGCCGCCTCGCCTGCACCTGGGCCGGTCACGGACCGCAAATCTGGGCTGGCTCGACTTCTCGCCGCTGTAACGTCCACCTTCGAGAAGGGTGAGCTGGCGGAGGAAATCTTCGTCGCGTGGAAGCGGAGGGAAAAGGGGGAGCAGAGGTGAGCCATAAGATGAATCAGCACAGCTGACGTCAGAACCCGCCTGCTGAAGAAGGCTGCGAGGGAACTTGAGGCCAGGATCGCCCTCGACACCCGTCACTCCGGAACGTACGGTGAGGTCACAGACAGCCCACGTCAACTGACTATCAGCGCATGTCATCACCGAGATGGCCGAGTCGATGAAGCTGGCGCGTAACGAGCGCGGCGTCCGCCTCATTACCAGCGGGCAGCTCAGAAAGTTGAACGACAAGCGCGCCGTCAACTTTAGAACAGTAGAAGAAGTATTCCGGTCTGTAGATAGAAAATAGAGCTCCGATTCTGTTGACATAGGTATCAATCTGAACGTGTCTGTATACATACAACAAACTACCATGCAAGCCACCATCTATGAACGCTGCGCGCAGTCTAGTCCTCGAGCTGCCCAAGAGCTTCCCGCTCGACGTCACCCTTGCTCTCCACGCGGACCTTCTCCGCTTCATCGCCCTTCTGCAGGAGCATGGCAACCGCGCCGGCGGTGACTCGTCGGTGGTGCACAATAGCAGCAGACTGGAGCTTCTTGATCGTGCCACTGACGGCGACGACACGGGGAAGCACGCGCCGTCCGCCAATCTCCGTGATGAGAGTGAGCGCAGCCCAGATAAGGCGGTAGTGCGGCCGCGCGATACGGATGATCGTGAGCGTCGTGATTGGGGAGTGGTACACAACTGCTGTCAGCGCACTTCGATAGGGTGCAAGCTCACCTCTGAAAGAGCTAGCTACGCGGCCCCAACCTTCGTCTCCGAACACCTGCTGCACAACTTGTCTGACGGCCTTGTACAGTCCGGCGCCCTCGTCCGGCAGCGCAGGCGGAGAGAGGTGCGCGAACGGCAGCTCCGGAATGCGGGCCAGCGCCTCATCGTCGTCGTCGTTGGCGTCGAAGCCCGATTCGAGCTCGATTGGCTCAGCCGGCGGATCGGGGAATGGCGAGATGGACCCGGCGTCCAAAAACTCGGCCAAGAGGTAGCGGTTCTTGAACCTGACCATTGTGTTGGGTGTTTGTTGTTATTGCTGCAGCGCAAGACCGACGTCACGGAAATCTTGCCTCGAGGACTCGGTCCATCAACATTTCGAGAGCCACGTGGGAGACTAGAAGTGGATTGAGATCTCGGTGCTCCGGGCCGGAACCAAATTCTTCGAACTCGATGACATTGTTGAGTCGCGATGCTGCCGTCCGGAGAGCCCGCGATAAAGATTCGAGTTGCTGTTGCTGCACTACAACAACAAACAAGCAGCAAAACAGACCAAAAATGTCGACTGAGCAGGACTTCACCAAGCGCAAGCTCTGGGGGTGAGCTCAAGAAGAGCGGCATTCAAGCTAACGTTGCAGCGGCCGTTTCACGGGCTCCACCGACCCTCTGTGAGTGATCGGCGCAGTGATGTGAGATGCGACGGGCGCTGACGGCAGGATGCACGAGTACAACCAGTCGCTCAAGTACGACAACCGCATGTACGCCGCCGATGTCAAGGGTTCGATCGCGTTCTCCAAGGCTCTGCTCAAGGCCGGTATCCTGACCGAGGCTGAGCAGAAGGAGATCACCCGTGGCCTCAAGGAGGTCGAGCAGGAGTGGGCTGAGAACAAGTTCGTCATCCAGGCCGACGACGAGGACATCCACACTGCCAACGAGCGCCGTCTTTCCGAGATTGTCGGCAAGGACATCGGCGGCAAGCTTCACACCGGCCGCTCGCGCAACGACCAGGTCGCTACCGACATGCGCATCTGGCTCATGGACGAGACCGCCAAGGTCGACAAGTACCTCTCTGACCTGCTCACTGTCATGGTCTCGCGCGCCGAGAAGGAGACCGACGCCATTCTCCCCGGTTACACGCACCTGCAGCGTGCCCAGCCCGTGCGCTGGTCGCACGTCCTGCTCTCGCACGCGCAGAGCTTCATCAACGACCTGCAGCGTCTCCGCGAGCTCGTCCCCCGTATCTCTGTCCTGCCCCTCGGCTCTGCCGCCCTCGCCGGCAACCCGTACGGACTCGACCGCGAGCTGCTCCGCCAGGAGCTCGGCTTCCAGTCCATCGGCGAGAACTCGATGCACGCCGTTGCGGACCGTGACTTCGTCGTCGAGTGGCTCCAGTGGGCTTCGCTCATGATGATCCACATGTCGCGTCTTGCCGAGGACCTCATCATCTACTCGTCTGCCGAGTTTGGCTTCGTCACCCTCTCGGACGCCTACTCGACCGGCTCGTCCATTATGCCCCAGAAGAAGAACCCGGACTCGTGCGAGCTCCTCCGTGGCAAGTCGGGCCGTGTCTTTGGCCAGATGGCCGGCTTCATGATGTCCCTCAAGGGCATTCCGTCGACGTACAACAAGGACCTGCAGGAGGACAAGGAGCCCCTCTTCGACGCCGTCGACACTGTCTCGGCCTCGCTCCAGATCGCCGAGGGCGTCATCGCCACCCTCACCGTCAACAAGGACAACATGGCCAAGGCCCTCTCCATGGACCTCCTCGCGACCGACGTTGCTGACTACCTCGTCCGCAAGGGCGTTCCCTTCCGTGAGACGCACCACATCTCTGGCCGCTCCGTCGCCCTCGCCGAGGCTACCCAGCGCCAGATCTCCGACCTCACCATGGACGAGTGGAAGCAGCTCTCCCCCCTCTTCACCGAGGACATCAAGGACGTCTTCAACTTTGAGAACTCGGTCGAGAAGCGCAACGCCATCGGCGGCCCTGCCCGTGAGATGATCCAGCGCCAGGTCGACATCGCCCGCGAGCGCATCGCCCGCAAGTAAACTTGCAATCCCCTTTCACCCCACAACTCTTGTTTTCTCCTAGATTAGCATTTACTTAAGCAGTCAAAATGTGCATCATGCATTGTCCTTGAGGCCCCAGAACAGATTATCTGGAACGAAGACCGGCCAGGAACAACCACGAGGACGATGAATGGCTACAATATGCATACAGGGAGCACGGGTGATAGTGTGTACAACAGGCAGATACTCCAACTTCAAGTCTCAACGACGGAACAGCCTCTTCCTCGCGCGCAGCCCGGTCGTGCTCCTCTGACTAGGCGGTGCGCCAGAGGGTGCGCCGAGCAGTCCGCGCTCCTGGAGCCGCTGCTTCGCGAGCTGGAAGTGGTACGGCTGCAGCGGTCCCGCGGGGTGCGCCGAGTGCGGCTGCATCTCGCGCGCCGTCTCGACGACATCGGCTACAAAGATCTTGACCATACCCGCCACAACGGCTGTGAGGTTGTTCGGGATGTGCTGGTCGTAAAGGTCCTTGTTGAGCTGGGTGTTAGCTTGACGCAAGGCGTGAAGCTGCGTGTATGACGGCACAGCTGGCACGTAAAGATGCGCAGCCAAGAGCGCAATACGTACCTTCTTCACGACCGCCTTGGGGATGACTGCAGACCGGAACGCATCAAAGCGCTTCCCCTGCTCTTCGTCGAGGATACCGCGGAGCAACCTGATGTCAGCTTCCTTTCTCGACAGCACAGCTTGATAGCGTATCTGGTAACTAACAGGCTCTCGTCTCTTCTCCGCTTCGCTTCACGCTTCACATCCGCTCCCGTCGCCGCCTGCGGCTGCTGCTCGCCCTCGTCCTCGTCGTCATCCTCGTCGCCGTCACCGCGTTGCCGCTCGCCCTCTGCCGCGACCAGGTCGTCGGCGGAGACATCGATCTCCTCCTCCTCGTCCTTATCCTTCTTGGCGCGCTTGCGCTTCTTCGCGGGCGAGTTGACCGACGCGCTCGGCAGGGCGAGGTTGGCCATGCTGCTGTCGTGTGGTGGTTGGGTGATAGGTATTAGCGAGAGTGAGCCGGGATCGAGTTCAGTTCGTGACAACATCAGGCGCAAGGGTACGAAATACATCCGCTAATCAGTTGATGATACAAGTTGTCTATAGCCTTAATAACCTAAAATTCTAATATGAAACCTTCTCAGTTTCCATTCCTCTACTCCTGGGTGTCGTTGTCGTCCATGACGATGAGGGCCTCGACGTCGGACAGGATGCGAAGGAAGTCCCCTGTCCGTTAGCTAGATCAGGCAATCGGGTAACTCACAAAGGTGACCCTGGGCGCGGGCGTTGCCCTCAAGCGTCCTGGGATCGGTGCCGTTCTGAGGCTGTTGAAGCGCATCGAGCAGGGTGCTCGCAACGAAGCGGATTTTGGCGACGAGCGAGATGCTGTTCACCGCAATAACCTCGATGCGAATCTTTGACAGAATGACGAGCAGGTCGCTCGCAATCTGGTGCTTCTCCTCGTCCAGGAAGCGCGTTCGCGGCGGCGGGCGACGGCGGACCGGAGCGCCGGGCGGCTGATTGCCCTCCAGGCTGCTAAACTCCTTGTCCTGCAGAATGCCAAGTTCCTCGCGGTACTGCAATGCAATGTAGCGCACCATCTGCTGCGTGACGTAAATGTTCGCCTGTTGAACGAGGAACGTGTCCTTTACAATCGCGCGGTTGGCCGTTGGGTCGAACAGCAGCTGGCGGATATCTGCGGAGACCTGAGCGTCCCAATGCTCGTCGATTCTATAGTCAGTTCATGAACGTTCCTCGCAGCTTACAATGCCATTGCCGACGCGGCTGTGCCGTTGATGTCGATCTTGAGTGCCGGCGGACAGTCGTCCATCAGGGTCATGACCTGATGGAAGATCTCTTCGACCTCGTTGAGGCGGACCTGCAGCGCGACACCAGACGGAGGCTTGACCTTGTCATGACGCTTCTTGTCCAGAAGCTGGCCCAGGAGGCGGAACAGCTTGCTAATGTAATAGAACCCGGCAAGGACAGGCTCGTGCCCCTCGGGCGGCTGGAGATAGCCCTCCTCGGTAACGAATTCGTCGTCCAACGGCGAGGGCAGCGTCACATCGCTGCAGTCCACCTCATGCCAAACCACGGGCTGATTGTCCACAGCAGCATCCGTCTTGTCGCCGCCATACAGCAGCCAGAATACCCTCTTTCTCATCTCGCGCTCAATGGGGTTGACGTCCTTGTAGCTCTGCCGTGTCAGTTCGGGAGCCGCCACAAAACTCACGGCTTCCTCATGCAAGCGCATCTTCATAGCCAGGAAGCAGTTCGATCCCCACAGCTGAGAGCACATCAAACTGTTTCCCGAGTGATCATCTGCAACACAGTGGCTGGACGTCAGCGGCGATCAGACTGGCAGACCTACAAGTATAAGATGATGTTGCGGTTGATAGTAAGCTGGGAGAAGTCGCGGTCAAGATAGCTCTTCACGGCACGGCTGCAGTTGGCAAACAAAGTCTTGATCTCCTGTTTGGACAGGGCCACGAAACTTCTCGGCATCTGGACGAGTGTCACCTCGACAACAGCGAGCACGAGCGCGACCCATTCCTCCTGACCTGGCTGTTCCTCACGTCTGCTGTGCAGGTTGCGCATGAATGTCGGCTTGTGAAGTGCCGGAATGAGGCAGTACACATAGTCGAAGTACAGGTCGATGGCGTGGTGGAGGAGGGGGCGGGGAATGATGGCCTCGAGCGGGTTGACGTTGCTTGGCATCATGTAGTTCGAGTTGTAGTTCGGCGAGGTCTGGGGACCGGACAGTCGGCGGTGAGTATCCATCGCCGCAGGGTCTCCGGCGGGACCTCCACTGCTCATGAAGCTCAGTGATAACCGGGGTCGGTCCGATGTTGATGCGAGGGGGTCGGCGCCACTTTGGTGCGCGGCCACCGTGCGGGCGAGCGCAGGTCCCCAATCATCGACAGTATCTCTTCCGCGAGGTATCGGCTGGCCGCCTCCTTGCACGGAAAGGGCACTTCGGTGCAAGGCGTTCTGATTGGCAAGGGTGCCAGGACCGGGGCCGCCGAGGACGTCGTCGCGTAAATCGACCGCGAACTTGGGAACAGGCCGTCCGCTCATGTCCATGCTCTCGTTAAGAGCAGCCTGGCTCAGAGCCTGCATGCGCTTAAGGTACCTGGGACGTTAGTAGGATCGATGGAACACTACATACATGTTTGGCGGACCACGTTTCTTCGGCTTGTACTTGAATGTACCTGGCGGGTCAGCCGCAGCGGCGACATAGGGAGTGATAATAATAGAAGGAAGGATGACTTACAGGCCATGCCGAGCTGCTTGCAGTGCGTGCATACATCGATGGTTGGTGAATCGGTCGGCGCGCTTCCAGGCGGTGGCCTGTCGCACTTCACTCTGCGATGTTAGCGTTTGGTATGGTCAATGGATTGTTGAAACTCACTTCCTCGCCCTGCAAGCTTTATCCGGTGATCAGTATCTATACCCGCATGCGTTCGGCGTATCTACTTACCGTCACATGATTCTAATGTCGTCAGCTACCTATGCACGAAAGACTTTGCTCAGCCAGGGGGTACATACGTGTTTGTCTGGTCTTCTTGGGTTTCTTGTCCTTGTCCTTGGACGCCTCGTCTTTCCGCTTCTTCGTGCCGGAGGTGGCGGTTGGTTGTTTACCGTCGTCGCCGCCGCCCGAATTTTGGTTATCGTGGGTGGAATTCGGGTCGGCGGAGGCTAGTGAGGGGATGGGGGGGTCGACGAGGGGGTCGGTGGCTCCTTCTGAGGTCACCATGACGAGTCGCCAAGGGTGTGGGGAGTAGCCGGTGTAGCGTCTCGCTCGACGATGACAGACACAAGCAGAGTGGTGAGTTGGTAGTGCTGAAGCGGGTGTGTGGTTCAAGTGGTAGAGGCAGCGAGAGACACCGATTGGATTGCGGGGCTACGGGCTCGCTAAACACAACCAGGGACGGGATCAAAGCTCGGCTGCCCGTGGATTGACTGGGTTGCGGGTTGCGGGTTGCGGGGTCGAGTAGCGTACGGTACGCGGTACGGCTGCACGGTCGAGTGATACCGGGCCACCTATTCTGTTCTGTATACCCTGCCTCGCCCTGATTCCCCTGAGCGGCATGCCCACGCTCCGTGCCCTCCATATCCACCAGTACCCCCCTCGGATCAATTATAACTGGCTGAACCACGTAGACGCCGACTTTTCGTGCCGCATCCGCTTTCCCCAGCTCGTCGGAAAAACGAACCTACCCAGATACGCTCGCACGCACGACGCTAACACTCCCTATTAGGTATCCATGTGTCAGGTATCTAAAGAATGCATGAATCATGCTCGTCCGTCTATGGAATGATGATGCTAACTAGTTCAAATTGCGGTGGATGTCAAGTGTGGTGTGTTACAAATGCCTACATCGTGCTTCGTATTCGAGACATCGTCTCACTTACATGAACGTTCCCGAGCGGTTCCCACTCTTGGGTGCAGTCGCATCGGGCGCGGGCCGACGGAACGCCGACGTATCAATGCCTAAGCCAGCGTCAGCAAACATCCCGGTCAAGTCGTATCTAAGAAACTCACCCGTCCTCTTTTTGGAATCACCCTTACTGTCGTGCTTCGCCTTCTTTGCCTTGCGTTGGTTGGTTGCGGCCTTTGCAGGCTCATCCAGCAGATTGGCCTCGTTCTCATAGCTGAAGGTGGGGATGTCACCCGCTTTGACCTTCTGCTTCTTCACCGGCTTCTTCTTCTCAGCCTTGGTATCGCCAGATGTTTCGGCACTGTCAGCCGCGGGCGATGGCGACGTCTTCTTCACCTTCTTAGCCTTCTTCTTCTTCACAGATACGATGCCGTCGCTATCAACGGTGGCCTTGAGAGCCCCCGAGGTCGCGACCTCCACCTCGGCTGTCGTCTCGGCTGGCTGAGCGGCCTTCTTAGTGGTGGTGGCTGTGGTTGTCTGATCGGATGTGGCATTTTTCCGATTAGCCGCCGGTACAAACGGTACCGTCTCAGGAGCTGGGAGGGACGATCCAGGGGCCTCCACCTCCATCTTCGGTGCCGCAATCGTAGGTGCAAGTGCTGTGAAGATGCTTGACTGGACAGCGCTGAAACCAGGCGAGCCCTTGCGCGAGGAACGTCCACTGCCTGGAGCAGACAACGTGCTTCCGAACAGCGAGGACGACGCTTTACGGGAGGACTTGGTTGGGCTAGACGCCTTCTTCTTGTTCAAGGTCGAACCGAAAAGAGAGGACGAGGGAGGTGTGGCAGCAGCTCCGGTCTCGATGCTCGACCAAACATCCACGACGGGACCCGCCTTTGGGAGCTTCTTTGCCGGGGTGGCCACAGACTGAGCCCTCGAAGTTGTGCCTGACATCGGAGTGAGGCTCTTCGATGGGCTCTTGGAAGGGCTTCCTGCACGGAAAGCAGCGGCGGCGTTCTTGATGACTTCAGCGATCTCGTCCGCACGTGCATATGCCTCAGCGGATTGATGCACAAGAGTGCGAGCCAAAACCGACGCGTTGTTGGGACGGAGATGCGAGAGCTGGATGAGCACCTGATTGGAAAGTACATAGCTATACGTCAGTACCGCTCTGGCCGGTTGTCACTCACTGAGGGCTCTCATCAAGACCACGAGCAAGAGTGTCGCGCCACTGGTGGAGGGCCTTGAACACCCAGCCCACTTCCTCCTTCATGACGTCCTTCTTGCCGAGCTTCTTCGATAAATTGGCCCATCCATTCATGCCCTGTCCCTTCACGGGGTCGTATCCATCGCGCTGGTACAGCTTCAGAGCAGTTTCCGAGGAAAGGTCCAAGACCTTGCGCATGGCTCGCTGGGGGTTCGGCTTGGGGGTCTGCCCCTCAACCGAAGGCGAAGGCGTGCGCGAGGCGCGCGCGATCAGGGCATTGCGGAGATTGTCGTAGATGTAGAGCAGGAAGTGCGTGTCAGAACGGGCGTACTTCATCATCTCATCTGGAATGGGTCGAATGCGCCAGTCGGCCATCTGGTAGCGCTTGTCGGGCTCAAAGTCGCAGTAGAGCTGAAGTAAGCTGGCGAGAGAGAACTTGGGGAATTCCAAGACCTTGGTCGCATGATAGGTGTCGAACAGGTTAACAATGTAGATGTCAAAATCCTCCTGTAGCCAGACAATGTCGGAGTCGGCACCGTGGAACACCTTGACGACGGTCGGGTCCGCAAAGACATGCCCAAGCTTGTGTTCGCGCAGCTCAGCCCGAAGAGCAAGGGTGTCGATGATCCAATCACCGTCACGCGTGCTGATCTGCATGAGACAGGTGAAGCCGTAGTACGATCGTTGATTGTGGTGCTCCAGGTCCACGGCGATCTCCTTCGCCTTCTTCAGGGTCTCAGTGAGAGCGGCAAGCTGCTCAGGAGTGTCGATGAACTCGAACGGCGTGTCCTCGAACGACTTCGGTCTGATGGGGGTCGACGACGTGAACATGGACGTCGGGTACGGAAGATGACGAGTCTCGTAGTAATACGGGTGCTGCTCGAACTTTGCGATCTTCTCACGGCGGGCAGTGATCTTCTTCGGGTCGTCGTCCATTTCGCCCATAGGCCACGAATCATCCTCACCGATGTTGTGGCCGAGAGGCACCATCGCGTGCTCCTTAACGGGTAGCGTGGGGGACCACCGCGCATCGGGAGAGTTGTCGACGCCATCCTTGAACAGCAGCTGAGGCTTGGCGATGCCAGGAGCGTTGAAGAGATGGGTTGGCAGCCTAGCTTGTGATGTCTGCGAGAAGGGGCCAGGGAGCTTCTGTCCAGCTTTGGCAGCGAGAGACGGCTTGATGTCAATGGCAGCCTTCTGCTTCTTCCCGTTGACTTCGTCCAGGTTCGAGTCCTAAACCGTCAGCAACATCTCGTTTCTCTGTACTCACGGCATCTTCCAGGAGAGCGTCAACGGGCTCAATAACCGTCGCCTGGAAGCTGTCCACGACGTCGTCCTCGTCGGTGACCTTCCTCCTCGGCTTGACCTTTCCACCAGCAGCCTTTGTTTTCTCCTGAGCTCCCTCAACAGCAAGCTGCAACAACTTGTCGGTGAGATCAAGCACACGTTGACCGGTGGCGTCCAGTCCCTTCGCGAACTTCCTATCGAGTGTACGGTGGAAGCCCAGATCCGACTTATCCGGGAAGTCGGCCGCCGCCGACGTGCTGGCCTCGAGTGCCTTTGTCATGTTGTCGACAAAACCAGCAAAGTCAGTTGAGGGCTTTGAGGCAGGACCTGCCACAGCCGACGATGACCCTTCTGACTGAGCACGGGAAGACGGCTTACTTGACGGCTTGCTTGAAGAAGCCGCCTTCTTCCCCTTGCTCTTAGATCCGTTCCCGGGTGCCATTGTCGCCAGTGGATTAATCGCTCAGCAAGAATGAGCTAACGTAGAAGGGCTCTGATGATGTGCAGAGATGTAAAGTTGCTGTTGATCTCCGTCGACGAGACTGATCGATGTTTCCTTGGTGCAGCCGGTACGAAGGCGCAACCTCAGTTGGGGTCGGGGTCGATGTTATTGTTCCGAATATGTTGGAACGTGCCAAACAATCGATCTCCTGGTTGGGCGATTCAGAAGCGAGCGAGCCGTCGAGCGGAACACGACTTTGTGGTTATGGGTATAGAGTGCCGTGGGTGTGGTACAGGTGTATGTGAACCGGTTGCTCGTCCACTGTAGCAACAACAACACACGAAATCTTCGTTAGGTCATTGCAGGCAGGCGGTGGCCAAAATCAACATGCGTGTTTACGTAACAGATTTTCACCATGTCCGAAAATCCAAAATCACCTCGACCTGAACTTTCAAAGACATCTCACTTGGCACTCTCGTGACACCAGCTCAGCGACATGTCGTTCACGTTATCGGCTTCCGGACCCTCGAGGCAAGGTGAGATCAGGATTTAGGCAGCATTGCTCACCGCAGCCCTCGTTCGCGGCTTTTCGACGTCGGCTTCGGTCGCCGGAACGGCGGTCCTTTCCGCGTCTCTTCTCCTCTCGCGTAACCCCCTCCTCACCCCCTCCCTGCACCCCTTCGAGAAGGCCTACTACGAGCGCAACTTCAAGATTAGGCATGCTCTTTCGAACCCCGTCCCGAAGGACTTCTACTTCAAGACGGGATCGCTCTCTCTCCGTCGTTTCCAGGGATCGGAGCACGAGATGGAGACTCAGTGGTACGGCCAGAAGCTTGCGGGTCCGGCGCCCAAGATTGGTGACGTGCCTCCCGAGCCTGCGCACGACGATGTCCCGCGTGACCACTGGGCGAAGCAGGACGAGGCCCGGGGAGAGAAGAGCTTGGAGCGTCGTCCGGAGGAGGAGGTCTACCTTCTTGTTCAGAGCAAGGGCAAGTGGGCCTTCCCCGGACAGGACATGCAGCAGGGCGAGGCGCTCGATGAGGCCATCTCCCGCATCACTGGAACGGAGGGAAGCCTGGACGGCAAGACCATGGACACCTGGCTCGTCACCCGCAAGCCGATCGGTGTCATCCGCGACGGCGACAAGCGCGTAAGTCTGCTTCTGATGCCATCATGAACACCAGCTGACTCTTCAGAACTTCTTCCTGCGCTCACACATCCTTGCCGGCGAGCCCAAGCCGACGAAGGAGTCCGGCATCAGCTCGTGGGCGTGGCTGAACGTTGAGGAGATCGAGGAGCGTCTCAGGAAACAGGGAGACGAGAAGCTGTGGGACGGCGTGAAGGGCATGCTCGGCGTTGCTGCCGAGGAGGAGCTGTAAGGAAGATGATCACATTAGAGAGACACGTTCGGCGACTATATCACAAGCCGTCATAGGCGGCGGCATTATGCATTTCTCACCCTTTGCACAAACTGCGTGTGGGGCGTGTAATAGTACAATTGGAGTTGAAAGGATACAGTCGACATCCGTCCAGCAGGGATGACGTGAGAGGAGGCGGAGAGCCTACTGAAAGCTGGGCACATATGAACGCCTTGCCAAGTCAGACCACTGGCTACACATAGCTGCAGCGAACCCATAGAGTGTCGAGGATGCTGTCTTCTGAAGCACTAAGAGGAGAAGAGGGGTCGAGGCCGAGCAGCGCGCCGCGTGTCCTCCATGATCGAGCCTCAATCGTTGAGCAATTCACGGCGACCCTGCGGCCAGACTGCCCTCCGACAAACAGGTGCCAACGGTCTGGTTGAAGACGATACGCCCAAGCCGTTGACGGGCGGTGATCGTACAACCACGTGCCCTGAGTCATAGCGCGACACGTTCGCAATCTTCAACATGCTGATATGCTGAAGCCCCCAATGCCCCATGAAAGAGAAAGAGACTAAGGCTCTAGTCGATAGAGATGCGAAAGCGGCCCTTCACATCATAAAACGTTCTTCGGAGGTCGCGAAAGTTACTGTTCTCCTCGTGTGGGTTCAGGAGCATGAACACCACAATGACGAGGAAGACGGAGATCACGGCGACCGATACGATTCTTCGTCCAACGGTAGCGAGCGCGTCACTGCTGCCGTTTGGTGATACTGCAGGAACGGGGAGCAGTTCGTCCGCGAGCGACGGATAACGACGCTGTTGTGACATGTCGAACGTGCGGTGTGACGAAGAGTGACGAGAAGTGAGACGAAGTGACAGTCGGAACGCAGTTGCTGCTAGTGTGGTGTGTATGCCGCGCGGCTGGCTGCCATTTAATGTGGTTTCGTACACTTCCCGTCTTCTGGACAATCTTACCGTACCGACTGTGTGTGTTGTGCTCGAGAACTGGGCAACGACGACAGAAGCAGAACTTTTGAACACCGCCTGACGCATACGATATATCGACCTCCGTAATCAGCGCACAGCCGACGGAGCAGCCCGTGCCGGAAACACGTGCTTTTCATAAACAATTTCGGGGACGGAGCGCGAGCTCTCCTGTATCCACCCACACCCTCACGAAATGCTGCAAGCTCTGCGGCGTGCAGCCGTTGTCATCCCGTTAGCCTGGACGGGAGCATGGCTTGGCTACTATGGTGAGCTTTCTGGACGCATTTGCATGCATTAACGCCCTCAGCGTATACCGACACCATCCGACGCGCCAACATCAGGAGCCGGAACCGCGAACTTGAAAAGGCGCTAGCGGACATCCCGGGCGCTGGCGTCTCCCCGATCGCGACCGAGGAGGAGAAGGAGGCCCTCAAGAAGCGGTAGGTACACCTTGAGTGTGCGGCAGTAGCTGACAGGTAGCTTCGCCAGCTTCAAGCGTGCCGGCCGATACTGGAACCTGTTCCCCGAGTGGCGTGAGCAGGGTGCCTGGGTTAGTCCTCTAGCCCTCGAAGTTACTGACGCCGCAGGAATGGGCTTGGTGGAAACTGATCCTGTCTACGTTAAACGGAAAACTCTTCTTCTTCGATGGGTACGGACGGCCCCGTGACTGCTGCTGACGCTAGTGACCTCCCCAAGGAAACCCCGATCCCCGATCTGCCCGTTGAGGAACCGGACTACGCGACTCTGTTTGGAAAGAATGCCCCTCCAGCTCCCACCAACGGAGCCGGCGTCAGGACAACCATTGGTGGCGCCGACGTTGACGTTACGGACAAGCTGACTATGACTTGGGTACGTTGCTTATCGCTTCTCAGCTGACGCCATCAGATGGGACAATCAACGAACTTCGTTACTCTGGACAAGCTGGCTATCTTGACCGACCCCGCTCTTCAACACCGGACTATTCCCTCTTCTCTGGCCCCCGAACGTCTCCGCCCTCCTCCTTGCAACTACGAGGATCTAAAGCGTGTTGACCTTGTTCTCGTCTCGCACAAGTGAGTCTTGCTCCTGTCCCGCAGGGTTAACCCGCAGCCACTACGACCACCTCGACCCCGAAGCTGTTCGCGAGTATGGCGACAGTTGCGAGTGGGTTGTGCCTACCGGTGCCGGAAACTATCTGCGACAGCTCGGCGTCACTCGCGTCACTGAGTTGGAGTAAGTCTGCCTTAGAAGACCGCACTGACATGCAGCTGGTGGCAGGAGAAGAAGCACAAGCTGCAGCGCCCCGGCCAGAAGGACAAGACTTACACGATCACCTGCGTTCCTGTCATGCACTGGTCTGCGCGCAGTCCCGCGGACACTAACGCCACGCTGTGGGCCGGCTTCCATGTCAAGTCGGACGACAACAAGCGGTCCTTCATCCACATGGGCGACACCGGTTACTCCGAAACATTGTTTGCCGCAGTCGGTCGAGTTCTGGGCCCGATCGACCTTGCTGCGATCCCCATCGGGTCTTACGAGCCCAGGTGGCACATGCACCTTCAGCACACCGATCCGGAGGGCGCAGTCCGCATGGCGCTCAACATGGGGGTCAAGAAGAGCATCGGTGTCCACTGGGGAACCTGGATCATGTCAGACGAAGCTTGTGAGTGTGGCTTGTAGAGCCTGTTTGTGTGGGGGGAGGTGGGGCGGGGGGTCAGGCGCTGACCGCAGACAACATGCCTCCCGTTGATCTCGACATTGCGCGCAAGAAGCTCGGCGTCAGCGAGGACGCCTTCTGCACGCTTCCGGTCGGTCGGACAATCGTTGTTGAGTAAGGGCTCTCTCAACGATCTTGTTTTTCATCGCCCTATATCACCCATACCTGCTCTGCATTTAGAATTAGACCTTGTAGAATGTATATCTGTGAATCATGAGAGATGCTGATACATGCATTGCGTTATATCACAATCAGATGTCGATGCTAGATTGACTTTTATCGTCCACTTCTTAAAGCTGATTCCTCTGCTGCTCGATCTGCTGGACAATGTACAGCGAGGTGTCGAGGAAGCGGTCAACGCAGTTCTCGATGCACGCAGCCTCAGACCTGCATGTCAGTATATACTCCATGCGTTTCGACCTCATCGGTTCCACTCACTTGGAGAACTTGGCGCTGATGCTACCGGTCATGCAAGTCTTCCAGCCTGACGTCAGCTAACAATCACTACTGTTGCGTCCACGGTCGGACCAACGAACTGCCGAGGCAGAACACCAAAACACATCGCTCGACAGTGTCCACTACCCGGGCAGCCACACGCAAGCTACTCACATCGGTCGGTGAGCTCGTGAACGCTGGCCTGGACCTTGGCCTTAGCCTCCTCCTGGGCGATGAACTCGCGGAGCTCAGCCTGCACGATTGTCAGCAAACGGTGGCATATTATCAACGAACCTGAGAAGCGGCGTCGAGCTGGGGGACGTTGGCCTGCTGGGAAGAGCTCATTTTCGATGTAAATAAAGGCGAAGGTTGCAACTCGCAAGTGCGGCAAGTGGTTTCGGCTCAATGTCCCAACTTTCAGGTGGCAAGCCGAGAAAAATACGTGTGACCACGTGGCCTGATAAGACACCTCGCCGATTGCCGCTGAGGTCATTTCGGCGTTGTTTTCGTCGTTCTTGTGCTTCGCCGCCAGCCCATAGCCCATCATGAGTGACTACACAGTGCACCGCCCAGGTGGTGCGCTCAAGTTCAAGGGCGATGATGGCAAGTGAGTTCAGCTGCCCATTGGTACCAAGCTGACGTACCACAGGAAGAAGAAGAAGAAGAAATCGCACTCCTCCTCTCTAGCGGCGGAGGGCTCCGCGATCGAGACGAAGCGGGAGCACTCGTCCAAGAAGGACAGCGTGAGGGACCGTGACGTCCGGGAGGACCCGAAGGAGCGGGACAGCCGGAGATCAAGTGCGGCGCCGGCTAGTGCGAGTGCCAGCCCCGCTCCACCTTCGAGCACTTCGAGGAAGACTGCCGCCGAGCTTCGTTACGAGGAGGTGCAGCGCAAGAGGGTAAGCTGTCATATCTACCTCGCCAGCTGACAACAGCGTGAGGAGAGAGCTCGGAAAACGGCCCATCAGACTCACAAGGATCGACTGAACGATTACAACTCGAAACTGGAGCGTCTGAGCGAGCACCATGACATGCCTCGCGTGAGTTCGCCGGTTTACAAGCTGACACTAACTCTCAGATCGGTCCCGGCTAAGATATATTTTGTTGCATATGTATTACCTTGTTGTCTGTTCCTTGCCTTCTTATCTCCAGGCCCCGCTCGCATGACCGCATGACGGTATGATCGCTTGCAGTATGGGTGTTTAGCGAAGAGACCATAGGCCGGGGCTCTGATCGTCGTCACGCTCAGTCCGCATTCTCCATATTCAATTGGTAGAGGTAGTCGGTCGTAATCCTCGGTCTCCAGGATGATGTGGCCCTCATTTTCGGACGGTCCCGCTGGCCGCTGAGCCGTTGGCGGGCTGGCGGACGAGCGTTGGAGGATCCCTTCACTGTTCTACACCAAAGAGCCGTCGTGAATGGCATTTTGGCCGTTCGAAGCCGGTTACTTCACCGCTTCGCCGCTGCCAGGCGTATCTCCGCTCACCCGCTCGCTAACAATGTGGTGCACCGAAGCGCCGGCACTGCCGGGAACTGCGATGCATGCGGCGCCGAAGGCGGCCGCCCAGGTGCGGTTTTGGGAATCCGATTGATCCACATTTATAGCAGCTGCAGGGTGGTTGCCTCGGTCTGGGCATTTGTTGCGTCATTCATCTCGGTTATCGGACCCTCTATGGCCTCGATCGGAACAATGTTTCAGGCTGGCAACCTGTCGCCGTGCATGAGCAACGTGATACGGTTCGCGGAATCAAGGCACATGGAAACTACTAGACCACGCTGAAGGCCTGCCTGCTGAACGGATCTTCTAGGTTGCCGCACTCGGTGGGAAGATGAGTGTGCAATGACGCTACTTACGTCGGCCGCCTGGGTGGCCGGTGCAGCCTGGGATATAAAGACTGCTCCTTGTTGAAAATGCATCAGCAACCAAAACACAATGTTCCGCAACACCGCCATCCAGTGAGCACGAGCAGGCTGCTGCTGCTGGCTAGACAGTGAACTGACTTGACAGGACTGCCCGTGCCGTCCGCAACTCGTCCCGCGTCGCCCCCATCGCCCAGCGTGGGTTCGCCGTCTCGGCCCTCCGGAGCGATGCCCAGAAGCAGCCCCAGCAGCCTCCCAGGCCCGAGGACCTCGCCAAGGCCCTCGCACAGGCGGACCAGGATGCCCTCAAGGCCACGAACGAGCTTACGCAGAACCTCGCCATGGCTGCGTTCGGCTCGCCGGACCAGCAGAAGCAGGCTCAGCAGAACCTCTCCCAGATGAGCGACAAGATGACCAACCAGCTCGCTCAGGCTCTCAACATCTCGCCTGCCGACATCAAGAAGGTCGGCAAGAACTACGAGACCGCCGTCAACACCCTTCTTAGCGACCTCCAGCGCTCGCTCCAGGGCGACAAGGGTGCCCAGCAGGACTTCCTCAAGGACCTTGAGAAGGGTACCGACCAGGTTGGCACTGGAATCGCCAAGCTCCTCGGCGCCTCCAACGACCAGATTCGCAAGGCCCGTGACGCGTTCCACAAGGAGTCGCAGAACTTCGCCAAGGAGCTCGAGACCTTCCTGAACGCGCAGACCCCCGAGGGCCAGGCCAAGATCGGTTCCGCCGGCGCCAAGGTCAACCAGGCTGTCACCAGCAGCATCAACCAGACCGCTAAGGACTTCGAGAACGTCCTCAAGTCTGGCGGCAGGTCTGGCGCCTTCAAGCTCGCCAAGGACTACGAGAACACGAAGAACCTCCTCGGCGAGGCTCTCGCCGACCCGGCTGGTGCCGCCAAGTCCATCCAGAAGGAGGACAACGCTAAGAGCGTCGGCAAGATCGTCGCTGCCATCGCCGCCGTTGGTCTTGGTGTCTACCTCTGGCAGAACCGCGGTGAGGTCAAGCAGGACGTTCGTGAGAAGGCCGCCGAGGTCAAGCAGGAGGTCAGGGACAAGGCCTACCAGGTGAAGGCTCAGGCGGACCAGAAGTCGGACAAGATCGCTTCGGACGCTAAGCAGCTTCAGCAGGACTGGGACAAGGAGAAGAAGAAGATCTAAAAGCTATAACATAGACAATGTGTAACTATGTAATCAAAATAATGGCCACGGCAGGTTCTCGGAAGGTGGTCAGTGGTTGGTGGTCAATGCCACTGTGGAGTGAGAATCCAACCCACGTGGTTGCGCGCCTGAACGACCAGCCATCCATGCCTAATCCTTGGTACATGCGCTTTCCAGGGCAGTGCGAGGGCTCGCGTCTGTCTTCTGTCTTTCTGCTCTTCCTTCTCTAATCAGTGCATCTGTTCGCTTGTCACTCTCACACATTATTGTCCTCGAATACGTGTACATCATCGTCTGAGCGCCGACTATAGATAGCGTGGGACCTGTCTTGTGTCTCCCCGCTGTCTCTTCCCTAGCGCTCCCCATCGCTTTTCGCCACCATGACCTCTCTCGTCCACCTGCCCTCACCCCTCTCCGACAACTCCGAGGCCGGTCCATCGCACGCCCCAACTCGCTTCGCTGAGGTTGATCCGGAAGGCCCGTCATTGGAGGATGTTGTGAGGCGAGTCCGAGGTGCGCGCCGCATCGTCGCCGTCGCTGGCGCGGGTGTCTCAACAGCAGCGGCTATACCCGACTTCCGCTCTTCAAAGGGGCTATTCTCGGGGTCGAAGGGCACTGGCGTCAAGGACCTGTTCCACGTCAAGAGCTTGACGGTAAGTGATGATGGCAGAACCCGAGAAGAGAGCAGAGCTAACGTGCTAGTCCCCGGCGCTGTTGGCAAAGCACCACGCGCTTTTGACGGATTTGTGCGAGCGCGCGAACCGTGCCAGCCCCACTGCGTTTCACGTCCTTCTCGCCAGCCTGGACGGGGACGGGCGCCTGCTTCGTTGCTATACGCAGAACATCGACGGGTTGGAGCAGCGCGTGGGGCTCCTAACAGGGCTGCCGCAGCGGTCGTCGAATCGAGGGAAGCGAAAGACGAAAGCCACTCCAGCCTCTGGTCAGGTCTCATCCGCATCTGGAACGCAAACGCCAGAGGAGACACCGGTTTCGGGCGAAGCGACGCCATCGTCGCCTCCGTTATTCCCGCCTGCACCCAGGTGCATCCCGTTGCACGGGCTCCTCAGCAAGTTACGGTGCTCCCTCTGCTCCACCTTTGTCCCAATCGACGACCATCTCCCGCTCCCGCCCTCGACGATACCGTGCCCGACATGCGATCTGTCTGCGTCGATCCGGTCAGCTTTGTCCGAGCGACAGCGCCGGGTCGGAGCCTTGCGTGCGGACGTCGTTCTGTATGGCGAGGAACATCCCGAAGGAGAGCTGATCGGATCAGTTGTCGGGCGCGATCTGCGTGGCACGGGGCGGAAAGGAGAGAGGGAGGGTAAGGTCGATCTCCTTCTTGTTGCTGGGACGACGCTTGCGATTCCGGGTGTGAAGCGGATAGTGAAGGAGATGGCCAAGACGTTGGAGGCACGCCCGGACTCGTCGGTCCGCGACGGCAAGGCGCCCCCAATCCGGACAGTGTTCATCAACAATGAACCCCCAGCCAAGCCCGGGGAATGGGACGGGATCTTTGACGTGTGGGTGCAGGGCGACGTGCAGGATTTTGCTACGCTCGTCGAGAACAAGGATTTCGCCCCGCCTATCCCAGTCACTCCCAAGAAGCCGCGGCCGTCCAAGTCACACCTCCCCACGCCGGAGTCGGCCACGCCCACGAGGAAGCGGAAGAAGGCCGTCGTCGAGCAGACGACGCCGTCGAAGAAGCAGAAGGAATTCACGCCTCTCACGCCTGCTTCCACGCCGCAGTCGCGCACGCACGATCCGTTCGCTTCCGAGCGCGAGGGCTCGCCGTCGCCGTCGCCGCGCAGTCCGACGCCTGCAGCCAGGCCGTTGCCTCTTGTCGGCTTCTAGTGTCCTCGTATTCCCTTGTTGTAACAGTATATGTACTAACCACCCGATGACGATCCCAAGGACTATTTTCATGCGGCTCTCAGCCTTGATAGTGAATCTATAGATATGCTAGATGCATGCATGCGTGCGGGAGATCCCAAGAATTAAGTTTTTTGATTCGTTAAGATGACAAAGGGCTCAGAAGCGTTTTACTTCTGGCGCTTGTAGACCTTCTCGAGGAAGGAGGTAAAGACCTGCTTCTTGAGGCCGGTCTTGTCCTCGTCAATCTGGTCGATGAGCTTGTTGAGCTTGTCGTAGCTCTCGGCCTCGTACTTTTCAAAGCGGCCGGCAATGTCGACATTGTCAGACGAGTAGATCTTCTTGACCTCGGCCTCGGCCTCCTTGTCCTTCTTGTTGCCGTAGTACTTGTCGAGGATCTGGCGCTGCTCGGGGGTGGCGTGCTTGAGGGCCGTGTTGATGTTCCATGAGCACTTGTTGTCGAGAATGTCGGTGCCGATCTTGCCGAGGATCTCGGGCGGCGCGTACGCGTCAAGGTAGTCGTCCTGAACCTGGAAGTACTCGCCCATGGGGAGGAGGATGTCGAGGGCGGCCTTGTAGGCGGCCTCGTCCTTGATGCCGTGGACGCGCATGGCGAGGGCGACGGGGAGGTAGAACGAGTAGTACGCCGTCTTGTACACGACGATCAGGTGGTGCTTCTCGAGCGAGAACTTGGAGAGGTCGACGTCGTCCTCGGGCGCGGTGATCAGGTCGATCAGCTGGCCGAGCTCGGTCTGGAACGTCGTCTCGAGGAAGAGCTCGAGCAGGTCGACGTAGTAGGGCTGCTGGCGGAAGTGCTTCTTCAGCAGGTAGTAGATCGCAGCCTCGAGCATGAACGAGTCGTTGATCGCAATGTTGCCGATTCCGGGAACACGGTACCAACACGGCTGGCCGCGGCGGGTGATCGAGGCGTCCATGAGGTCGTCGGAGACGAGGAAGAAGCCCTGGAGCTGCGCTTGTCAGTGCTGTCGATGACTATTGCAGCACAGCGACTTACGAGTTCAATGCACCAGCCGAGAAGAGCGGCCTGGAAGTACTCGTCGTCGGTGAGGACGGAGCCCTTGAGGATCTCGAGGGTGTCGACAACCGACAAACCACGGTTGAGCTTTCCACCGGGGACGTTGTGGTAGAGGTTCTGTGCGTCAGCAACTTGCGCTTAGCTGCCATCGCAAGGGCACAGTCGTCCGAGTGATCTGCTTGATCTACAGCTTCAGACAACCCTGCGTTTTCATGCTCTGAAGTACTCACCTTCTTGTACCACTCGACAGCGTCGGCAGGCATGCCCTCGCCCTTGAGGTAGGCGAGGAGCTCGTCGGCGATGGTGTCGAAGACGCCCTCGAACTTGGCGCGGGCGGCAGCCTTGGCAGCAGCTTTGTCGGCCATTGTGGTCAGTGAGATGGGTGAGTGGGGGGGAGGGTGAGGGAGGGTGGGTGGAAGTGAGTGACAACACGAGAGATATAGATATCGCGATCGGATAATGCAACGGGGTCCAGCAAAATACAGCCCCGCGTGGCCAGAGGTGAATCGAACGATAGGGAATGAGCCAGGGCAGACGCATAGACGAGACACCCGATGGGCGCATCTTGCGGTGCCAGGCGCCGGTAGCAGCCAGTCTCGACGCCTATACGCCATTCGACGCGCCCAAAACGACGCGGCGTCCAAAATTAGGGAAGCTACGGGATTAAAATCATCGGATCATCCTCCACCCTAGCGTAGACTATACCAGAGATCAGCCGCGAGCCTAAACTGGAACAACACTAAACTAGATTCAGAACCTGATTAGAATTGCGGTGCTAAGATCAGAATACAACTCTAGGCTAATGGCACACGTGACTTTCAGCTCTCGTGGCAAGCGAACGGCTCCTGCAGTCTTGAATCTCAGGGTCCCTTGCGCGCAATGTTTCCTCCAACTTGAACCTTGAGCAGACAAAGCAGACATATATCAAGCAAGCGTCATCGGTTGAACGGCCTTGCTCGCCCCCCACGTTACAACAAACCTGCAACAACTATCCACGCCGCCGACCAACAACAACACGCAATGCCGCCGAAAGTCAACAAAAGGTCAAAGACGTCACGCGTGAGTTGGCTTCAGCCGTGTTGAAACTGACATGCAGTTCCCTGTCGTGAGTATCGCGGGAGAGATGTTTGGATGTCGGGACATTGGAACTCTTAGAAGATGCTTGGAACTCGGAAAGGAGTGTGGACTTTCTCCTGGGTGGTTGGAAACACCTCTGCAGACGGCGACCTGTGGGATAGGACAGTGGCGGGTGCCGACACGAAGGTCGAAAGTTGCTCTCTCAGATTGCACCCTGCAGCTACGAAACGCAAAGCGTAACAGCTAACGTACAGGCGAGGATAAAGAAGATCATGCAGATGGACGAGGAGGTCGGCAAGCTGGCGAGCGCGACGCCCGTCATGATCTGTAAGCTGATGCAGGCGCCATAATAGCTGACGAACAGCCAAGTCGCTCGAGTGCTTCCTTCAGCTCCTCATCGATGAGACGGCCAAGGAGGCTCGGGAACGTGGCTCGCGCAAGATGGTGCCGTACCACCTGTGAGTTTAGCTGAGGTTGGGGACCTGGGATGTCTCGCGGTGGCGACTCTCAGGTAGCTTGCAGGTTGCCAGGCTTGTTTGGCGGATGACTGGACAGGGGCAATCATGCCGATCACTCCCTACCTCTCTGCTCTCATGTCACCTCGCCCCTCCCGGCTTGCCATCTTTTTAGCTCCGATGCGGAACCAGTATAGCTGACATGCAGGAAAGCAATGATCGACAAGTCTGACCAGTTCGACTTCCTCCGCGAGCTCGTCGAGGGCATCCCCGACCCCGTCGAGCCCAAGGCGTCCGCGACGCGCCGCAAGTCGACGGCCGACACGCCGAGCCGGCGGCGCGGCGCCGCAAAGGACAAGAAGGACGAGGTGCCGGCCCCCGACTCTTTGCCTGCCATTGGCACGTGGGGCAAGCGCGAGCCGAGCCCGGAGCAGCCGGAGCAGGAGGCAGAGGAGGAGAGGAGGGATGACGGCGAGGACGACAACTATGATGATTACTAGTCATCGGGCTGTGAGCGGGAAGGGGAGAAGGGAGAGGGGGGAGGGGAGAGGGGAAGAGGAGCTTGCCCAAAGGATGAGGGCACAGAGTCACCAGTCAGCGGACCTGCCGACACCCAGGTCTGAGGCATCGTCGATGCCAGTGTAACGGTGTCTGTTAATTTGTAGTAGTTTCTTTGCACCGCGCTCTCGCGGACCGGACAGCGATATGTATCAAATTGACATGGAACTAGTACATTTGCCAGGGGGTTGTGTTCTGGCGAGTTGGATTGGGTTTATATACAATGAAGACAAGTAGGCGGGATAGGTTATCATTTTGTTTTCAGTTTATCTGAAGGAAGAGGTCTGGATCGGATCGCTGTAAGTCGAGTCGAAGCTGATCAAAAAGGTAAACTGTCTATGGAAGAACGGCTGGCGGACACGAGCGAGAAGAGTAGAGGAGGACTCTAGATCTAGGTGGCCATCGGCCTTGGAGGCTCGAGGCTTACACCATGCGCAGGTGGTCGTTCCACTCGACACTTGGGGCTGGCAAGCGTCCCTCACGTCTTGATGTGGACCAGAGGGTGAACCGTTTCGGCCGGTCGTTGTGCGTTTCCGTGTGCTGGATTGTCAGCCATGTCCGTACGCTTTCCCACGCTAGCTAGTTCTACTGTGGATGCGCTCAACGCCGCCCTCGATGCATCGTCCTTTGCCCGGGAAGGAGAAAGGAAGAGCGCAAACGAGGATGATGTGGAGGCTCGGTCCGCCACCTGCCACTGTCACAGTGGTACAGTGGTAGAGTGGGGGCAGGCACCCGGGCCGACGGCGGACAACGTAACACCACCAGCGGCTGGCTTACTCACCTCGACGACGAAGACCTTTGCCGCGAGCGCTGGTTGCCGCGGGGTGATTCTCGTAGCGCGCGCGATCAGGCTCGAGATGCGCGGCGCCAGACTTGAAGAGGGGTGCATGTTTGTTTTTGGGATGGCCGCGTTCAAATTGAGCGGCTTGGGGCGATTGAGGAGGAAAGTCGCGCTAGACCCTCTGTTGACAAGAGGGTGAGGGCGAGGTCGTGCGAGTGGTCGACTACGACGCGTAGTCGGGGCGAAGGGCAATCGACAAGAGGCGAAGAAGACAAGTGAAGATGAGAAGGAAGACAAATGTACTGCAAACTGGCAAGAGAGGGAGGGGAAGGCGATGACGGGCTGGTGGGCTCGAAAATAACAGGTTGCACAGGTGGCCACTCCTTATGTGGAGACCTTGTGAGTGCCGATGCCGAGGATGAGCGAGTTGTGAGGCTGGCTGGCGTGAGAGCCAAGGGGACTTTAGGGGCGGTCGAGTAAGGTCCCAACCTAGTCGTAACTTGGTCCCAGCAGGGGAGCGCCGATCTCGTCTCGTGTGTACTTTGGTTCCTGTTTGCGGCCCGCGAGCGGCTTGATGACTGCTTCAGGTTCAGGCGGAGGTCTGCTAGGTCTGGGCAGTCTGGGCGTATGGGGCGTGGAGCAGGCGCAAGGGCGAACGGGAGGAAGGGGGCGGTATGCAGGTCGCTTGTTGCTCTCTTGGATCGGCGAATGCGGCGATGCTCCTAGGGCAACTCGCTCTTTGCTCGACTACGGGAAATAGCACGTTCACCCAGCAAAATGTAGACAACTCGTGTCTGTTGACCTTGCAGTGACTCGGGTGACTCTAGTGCTTGGGGAAGAGGGATGCGTGTGAGGCCAAGAGGGCTTGAACGGTTCGGCTGCGCGACCGTTCGGGATGCCCCGGGGGGACCCGAGGTCACGGGTGCAGGTTTCAGGGTCGGGGTGTCACCGTGTGGGGGGGCTACCGCCGGCCCACTGCCTCCTAGTCTCGCTTCAGCCCCTCAGCTCCTCTCCTCTTCTTGTTCCCAGCGTTAGGCAGACGCGTCAGTTCTGGTTAAGCTCGCATTCATGAGAAACTGAAATGCCGCCTTGCCCGGGAGGAACCCCGTCCCATTACTAATTCAGCACGCTGCCGATTTGGTATAGATCATCCCCAATCGGCCCTTTCTCTTAACATGGTCTCGGGTCACAAGCCAAAGGGGGCGCACACTCAATGGGCTTGGAAATTGGTCTCGTTCGTGCGTCACACAACGCATTCGCGTACACTCGGAAGAGTCGGAACACTAGCTCTTAACACTAATCGAGTACCGTCGATCTGTTAACCTCGTAATGCCGTGCTGTGCCGCCCCTCATTACGGCGTCACCCTTGCTTTGCTGCAACAGCGTCAGCGAAGACTGCGCCGTGCGGTGAACGGGGTCGATCTGATCTGATTTCACGTATCTCACCCATATCGCATAGCATGTCTTGCGAACCGGGCCGGTGGATGTTGGCGGAGAGCCCTCCATCTCTCGATCGGCACTGACATCGGTTCTCCGTCCTCGCACATTCTCATTCCCACCGCACTTCTTCTCACCACTGACCTCCGAAGCGGATCTCGCTTCGCAGTTGCGTGTCTCACGAGTGCATGCGCCGTGCGTAGTCTCGGGCCCGCCTGGTCTGGCCTACTTGGGGCACATTGCTGCTCAGCTAGCACCAAGTACCAAGACGGCCCAGGCTGAGTGTGCGCGTAGGCAGTGTCACTTGGAGCCATGGACTTGCTTCGCCCGATCCCAGCGCCGGTGTCGGACCAGAATCGGCCTCCGCTGGGAGAAGTCTGCTCCACCACGTTTTTCCAACAAACCGGTAGAGTGGCAAGGATGCAGAGCGTAGACGTCATGACATACCCCGGTCATGTGACTGGGAAAAGTCGAGACCTTCACACCCCTTGATGAAATCAGGCCCCTCCGTGCTTGCAAAAGTCAGACGCGCACAAAGTAATCTCCAACACTCGGAGGAACAGGCGGAGGATTACATGATGGCCCAGACTCAAACGAGTGAAGGAAGAATGCGAAAGTGGAGGAATGAGGCACACTCCCCAGTCCGCGACACCAGGTCTATCAGGTCTAAGAAGTGAATGCTGCATCTATCCTTGGTACAACAAGATTCTATCTAGTACGTCTGGCGGCCGAGACCCCACGCCTTGAGCGTCGCGGCAACGTCGCCGAGACCCTCGACCTGGCCCTGCGCGACGATTGTCGGCTCCCCGGAGCCCAGGCCGTAGTTCAGCGGCTCGGTGCGCGAGGACGGGCGCAGGACGCGGGTCGCTGTGCGGTGCAGGTCCTGTATGTCAGCTTACGAGCCCTGAGTATTCCAGCTTTGCAAGTGTTACGTAGCCCACCGCAACGAGGTCCGGCTCGCAAATATGCGAGCCGGCCCTTCGCTCGCCACGGTGAGCTGAGCTCGGCTACACTCACCTCAATGGTCAGCGCGTCAATCTTCGCGCACATCTCCTCAACGGGGACCTTCTTTCCGTGGATCTGGGTCTGGCGACCGAGGTCTGATGTCAGCTGGATCCAAGCTTCGTAGCTTACCCTCAACAGCGGTCAGACGCGACTCCAGGGCCATTACGAGCTGACTCTTCAGCATGTTCTTGGCGCGGGACAGCTCGATCTGCGTGATGCCTCCCTTCTGGGGACGGGTGAGGAGATCGAGCTGGTGGGAGAGGACGTTGGCAGCGCTCTGCGCGAACTGGGGGTAGACGCTCATGGCGATACTGAACAGACCAGAGTCGGCGTAGCAGTGGTGGAAGCCGGCGCAGTAGTCGACGGCGTGGTACCGGTTCAGCACGTTCGTGTACAGGCGCGTGTACATGCCCTTTCCGGGACCGCCGGCCGAGAACGAGCCACCACCACCGAGCAGCGTCTGCAGCGTCGCGAGGGCATAGATGTCCGGGTCGTGCACGCCGAGACCCTCAAAGCCGACGTAGAGGTGCACAAACTCCTCCTCCGGCTTCAGGATGTACTCCTGTCCGCCGGTGTAGGTTGCGCGAGCGCTCGCGAGCTGCGCAAAGTCCGAGCTGACGCCTGCCGGGAGACCAGAGGCTGGAGGCGCTGGCATCTCACCGAAGAACTTTTGCGTGAGCTCAACGAGCTCCTCGTGCGGCATGCCGACACCAGCTACGACGATGCGCTCAGGTCGGTACCAATCCTTCATGAACTGGCGGATCTCCTTCTCGCCGAGCACGTCGAGCTGGCTCTCGGGGCACAGCAGCGGCATGCCGAGCGTGTTGTCCCGGAAGGCAACGGTGTGCAGAATCTCCGGGAGGATGAGCTCGGGCTTGGCCCAAATCTCGCGGATCTCGTACGCCGCAGCGTCCTTCTGCGTTTCGAGCTCCTCGGGGAGCAGGTTCGGGTGGAGGATCGTCGAGGACATGAGCTCGAGCGCAAGAGGGAGCGCCTGCGGGAAGACGGTAGACTGGTACATGATCGTTTCGCGCGAGGAAGAGCACGTCATCTGCGAGCCTAGCCGGTCGACGAGCACCGTCATCTCATCGTCGGTATGCTTGTTCGTGCTCTTGAACGCTAGCCGGTCGAGGAGGTGCGACGTTCCGCTCGTCTTGTGGCTCTCGTAACGGCTGCCGGCGTCGACGTACACGCCGACAGAGTGGAAGTGCCCCGGAATGTTCTCAGTGGCGACGCGCACCTTGTTCGGGAGCGTCGTCACCTGCGCGGGCACCTCGGCGGTCTGAAAAGTCAGTTGAGTCATAAATCGCGCAAGTGATCGGCAAACCGGAAACTCACGGCGGCAGAAGCATAAGCTCGCCTCGACAGGAGGGAGGACGACGCGACCGCAGTCTGTCGGCGGAGCAGGGATCCTGCTGTTCTCGTGAATGGTGGCCGCATCGTCGTTGATAATGGTGTGTTGAGATAGCCAGCGTCGGCCCTTCGGTGAGTCGTAGGTGACGACGGTCCGGAAAAGCCAGTAGGATCGCCGATGCCGCTCACGTGATCCATCCGGCCGAGATGGCAGTCATGAAGGCTTCAGGGACGGAACCAAATCAGCCTGTGTGTATGACGCTCGCTCTGGAGATCGTGGAGATCGAGGACAAGCGCGCGAGGAAGTCTGAAGTCGCTTCCTGTTGTGCCGTAGTGGTCGCGATCCCCCAGTCACCCCTCCCTCCGACATCCAGCCAACGCGAGCCGAGTCTGCTAGGCAGGCCCGGCCGCATACACTCTCCCGATGAACGGCGATCCCGACGGCGATGACGAGCTCCGTAAGAAGAGCCGTCTCGCGGCGCGTGCCGCCCGATTCAACAATGTCCTTCCCGGCAACCGATACAAGGAGGTGAGTACCTGATGTCTTCGTTTCGATCAAGCTGACAGGCAGCTCGAGGAAGCGCGTATCAAGGAACGCAAGGCATTCGTCGAACAGGGCTTGATCACTTCTGGAAAGACCGATCTCGATGCTGCGATCGACCTTCGCGGCACTTGCGAGCGGATGTGCTCTGAGTATGAAACCGAGTTCCGCGAGTACACGAAGGAAATTCACCCTTTTGAAGCTGTAAGCTCACTTGCGACGGTATTCAGCTAATGACAGCTCCCAAATCGCCGTATGGACCACGCGAAGGCCGTGGCGGCGTACTCACGATCGGACGCTGGAGCCGGCCACGGTGAGGCTGCGATCCTCCCCTCTGACCTCCGAACTCCTGCTGCGCTTGTCGTGAGTTGACTTACGTGCATGCCTGAACTAACAGTCAGCGTTCGCTTGATTATCTCATCAATGAGGTAATGCACACCCAGCCTCCGGCAAATCCCAACGCCGTGAACCCTCCTCCCCCGACAGCCCGACGAGCCCTCGGATACACGGCGGGCTTCATTCGAGACCGAACGCGTGCGATCCGTAAGGAGTTCGCCATTCAGTCGTCCTGGGGTCATGAGGAGGCAATTGCATGCTTCGAGCGCATTGCCCGCTGGCACATCCTGTGTCTCCGTGAGCTGCAAGAGGAGACCGGCTCCAATGTCGACATGCACATCGATAACGCCGAGCTTGGTCGTGCCTTCACATCTCTCCGACAGCATTATAACGACCGACGAGAGGAAACGGGTCTCGACATGCCATGCCCGAACGAGCCTGAGTTCCGCGCGTACATGCTGATCTTTGACCTCGCGAACAAGTCGGTTTCGATTCCCACTGCCGAGCTCCCAGCCGCGATCTTAGATCACCCGATCGTTCAGCTCGCTTGGCAGCTTAGGCAGGCGGCTCAGCGCAACTTTGACTCGCAGAAGGAGGGCTCGAAGCTGAACTCGGAGTATGGCGCCAACCTCATCACCCGGTTCACCCGCCTGCTGAGGCAACCGAATGTGCCCTTCCTCCTGTCCTGTCTTGTCGAGGTCCGGTTGAGAGAAATGCGTCGAAGCGCCGTCCGCGCTCTGACCCGCACCTACCCGCAGCTGAAGGGCGACCCAATCCGACGAAACGAAGAAGGTCAGGTTGTCGAGCGCAAGATGATTCTTATGGGCATGATGGACTCGTTAATCGGAGCTGAGGAGCAAGAGGACAAGGACACGGCTTGGGACGACATCATCCCTGTATCGAAGAATCCAGACGATGAGTCGGCTGCAGTCGCTGAGCGCTTCAACATTGAGGTGTACAGGGATGGTGCTCGGCCCGTTGGAGCACTTATTAACCGTGCGACCCGATACAATGGTGAGCTACCAGAAGCCCGTATGAGCTAACATTCAGACAATAAGGACGCACCGTTCACTCGCCGATGGAAACTGATCACCGACAAGCAGGGCTCTGCGTCTTACGCTGACGTTGTAAACGGTGCCGGTGGTGTGTCTGTCGACGGCAGACCCGCAGCCCGAATGGTGCCTTCCTCTGCGCCCTCTGCTCTCAGAGTGACTGCACCAGTGTATCAGCCGAAGAAGACGCTCTCGTCTACGCCTGTCCCTGCTCCGTCCATCCCACCAAAGTCCGCTGCATCCAACGCCTTTCCGTCCTCGACTGGAGCCAAATCTGCCTTTGGCAACGGACAGGCCAGCGCATTCTCGTCCGGAAGCGCATTCGGCCCCAGCAGTGCCTTTGCACCCGGCAGTGCGTTTCAGAAGCTGCCGACCCCGGCAGCGAACGGCTCCGCGTTCAGTCCCAAGCCCACGAATGGCTTTGGCACGACCACACCGACGTCGACCCCAAAACCTGCCCCGACGCTGAAGCCACCCCCGTCGGAAGAGTCACAGAAGCCACCGCCATCTGGCGGTCTCGCCGTTCCGTCGTTTTTCCAGAAGCCAGACGCTGCATCGCCGAAGCCGTCAATGCCGACTTTCAACTTCGGCACCCCCTCAACTCCATCCGCCCCCTCCAAGCCAAAAGAACCGGCACCCGCGAAGGTTCCATCATTCTTTGACAAACCCGCTCCTTCCCCTTCCTCGACACCAGCCCCACCCGTTTCCTCCACGCCGGTGCCCAGTTTCTTCAAGAGCTCAACGCCTGCCCCTGCACCCGCTCCCCTTCCGGTAACACCCCTGAAGCCGCTATCGCCGCCAAAAGCAGTCACGCCTCTGGGCCGACGGCGAGTAGAGCCCGAGATCGACCGCATCAAGGCGTCTCGACAACTGTTCAGAGGCGCTTCGTCCGTTCTGGCCGATGAGCTCATTGCCTCAGTAGTTTCCTCTCTGGTCGACAAGGCGAGACCAAGCCTAGAGAAGATTATTCAGGTTCATGAGTCCGCGAAGGCGTATCAAGACGCGAAGGTTGCTAGGCGTGCCGCGATCGAGCGCTATGCGGACCTCGCTCTTGAGCGAATGTTGCTCGAGCGTGTCGAGGAGGTCACATACAGCGTGTACCACTCCGAGCAACGTGTGCGACACCTGACTCGCGAGATCGCCGAGCACTGGCGCAGCTGGGCAGCCCGCATGCAAGGTGTGCGGGCGAAGGCCGAACGCGAGCGCCAGGAGACGGTCAGACGACTGCGAGGAATGGGACTCGCCCGCTCCATTGCGTCGTATGACATCAACACTACCACGTCGTCCTCTTGGTCCGTCGCGGATACGGAGACTGTGACACAAGATCAGTTCGAGATGGGCCTCGAGTTGTATGAAGCTGAGAAGACAAAGGACCAGCTGTTCACCAGCCATAGCTTCATGAACTCGATCGCCAGGGCTGTCACTCGTCACCTTCGCCCCGCCAACGAAGACGACGCCCCCATCTGGGAGACGGTCCTCCTATCCGCCGAGCACGCCGGCAGCCCTGCAGCACCGCAGGCACGCGACTGGCTGGAGAGCAAGTTCGTTCCGCCCACGGAGGTGTACCATCGCAACGACGTCGACTTCACCTTCAACGTCGCGGACGTTCACGGAGAGCTGCCAGGTTCCTCTAACACTGGACTGTACGTGTTCGAAGCGCCGCTCGACACGATCAACTCGATCCAGCGGTCCATGAATCAGGACGACGCTGGTGACCGCCTGGACGCGGCGGCCGGCGCTGTACAGCAGCGGGGCCGATATCGGACAGCACTCCTCATCCTAACTTGGGAGTACGAGACGCTCGACGATGTGGTCGGTAGGCTGGGCATCCAGCAAAACGTAGAGCAGTTTGACAGTGTCGCTGCCGTCAGTCTGGAGGATGCCGAGGAGCTCGACGACCGCTTCGCCGAGGCGGTCCGTGGTCTTATCCTCGAGGACCCGCGCAAGACCCAGGTGTCCATCCCGATGGAAGGTAAGCCAGCATCTCGCCCATCCTTGAGCTAACATCAGATGCCGTCTCACGCACGGAACCCAAGTGGCACCGCGTCGTCAACGTCGCCCGGCACACGCTCGCGCGGCATCCGGGCAACGCGATGCTCGGCGTCCAGGCACTCTCCGCCGCGCTCGGAGCGCTCGGGAAGCTGGCGCCGCTGATCGACGACGCTATCGAAGAGCTTCCCATCGACCCAGAATCGACCTACAATCCACCAGAGATCAAGCCCGTCCCTAAGGTGACTGGAGATCTTCCGACAGTCGCTCGCGAGATTGACGACTACCTCACCTCGTACGGCGTGCGCGACGTCGCGCTCACGCTCGGCCCGCTCCGACACGCCCTGCAGCGTGGCCAGCCACTCCCGCTCGTGCCGGTACTGCAGGCGATGGGCGCATGGGTGTTCGGCACGCTTGTGCCGCAGTCGCTCGTGCTGCAGCAGTGGCTCGAGTCGGAAGAAGCCGCCGACGCGGTCGCGAACGTGCTCGACCGCGTGTCTGAGGAGTTCGAGGTGGTCGTGAACGGCGCGATTGGCGAGATTGCGCGCGCCGGCGCCGTCGCGGACCTGATCACGGCGAAGAACACCCCCCTCCCACCCAGTCCGCCCAAGGAGGTGAAGAAGGGCACGAAGCGGAGAGCAGACGACGCGGCCGAGCTCAAGGCGGCGAAGAACGCGCGTCTCCTTCGCGCGCTTGCAGCAGCAAGCGCGACGTTGAACCAGTAGATAAAATATCATTCGCATTTTTTGAGATGTATCAGTAGACTTGATAGATTGCATGCAAAGATCTAAACAGGAATGAGTGTATGCTCTTGACTCTGGAGACGTCTATATACTTTTGGCTATTTGGGGGTTTACTTGCCGCGACGCTGCTCTACGCGCTCCCATGCGTTCTGCGCACCCTCCCACGCCTGCTCGTTGAGAACGCCCGCCTCGTCACGAGACGGGAAGACGTTTCCGAGTTTACGGAAGATGGCCAGGGGCGAGTTCTGGAGCAAGCTGCCAACGAAGGGAACGTAGAACGGCAGGGTGGGGGGATGGTGGTAGATCTCGGAGATGCGGAGGGACCAGGCGGGGAAGCCGTGCAGCTCTGGCGCGGGACGGGGGAGGAGGCCGCGGAAGAAGCCCGGCGGGGTCAGGTGATGAACGATGACGAGGTCGGGGTCGCTGGGGAGGCCGAGCTCGGCCTTGATGTCGTTGTCGAGGAGGGACTCGGTCACACTGTCGGGCGGCACGCCGTCCGAGGCGTAGCGCTGCGTCAGGCGCGTAATGACCTCGCCGGCGGAGGGAGGGAGGAAGATGACGGTTACCGTCTTGGGACCGCTGGCCGTGTTCACGTACACTGTCTCGAGGACAGAGGACTCGCCCATGTCCGCCGTGCCGTCGGCGCGGACGCCGCGGACGGTACGCATCTCAAATTCGCCGTCGTCACTAGAGGGCGGAGAAGGCGGAAGGCTGAGCAGACTCGCGCTGATCGCCGCGTGGTTGCGCACTCCGTACCCCTCGCCGTCCCAGACGGAGAGGACCGGGGTGCCCCAGTCCGCAGCCCACTGCACACCCCGACGCACGCTCTCAACGTAGCGCTCAGCGGTCTCGCGACGGTCGCCCTTGCCGGGCACGAGGATTAAGGCGATGTGCTCCGGCGCAGGCTTCTCGAGTTCGGGTAGGGAGGGCGGGGAAGACTGGAACAGGCGCAGGAGGACCGAGGAGATGGTGAAGAGAATGTGCAGAGCAACGAGGAAGGGGAACATGCACCACTTCAGCACCATGGTGAGCGGCTGCAGAAGCGAGCTGAAGACCGAGGGCTGCGCGTTCGTGCTGCGCCTGCTGTCGACACTCGTCGTGCTGCCGTGGCGGTGCTGGCGGTGGTGCCTGCGACGAGTCGAGGAAGCCGCCTCGCTGCAGGCGGGGGCGGGAGCGTCGTCCTTAGTCGAAGACGCCTGCCTCCAGCTCGCCTCGAAGATGGTCTTCTGCGGGAGTTCTACACGGAGAAGTTCCTCATCGATAGGCTCAAGCTCGGGCAGACCGTCGACGACACCCTTGCGGATGGCTGCGGCGAGCTTGGAGCCGTCGCCACCAGACTTCTTATACACCGCACCGGCGGCAATGATCGCGTCAGCGATCTCGGCCCACTCCGTCATCTTGCCGGCACCGACGTCACCACACGCCAGCTTGCCACCCGCCTGCGGGCCAAGGATGTAGTAGCCCAGGACGTCACGGATAAACGCCTCCTGTCGCGAGGTAAGAGGGTGCTCGTACATGACCGTGTTCATCGCGGGACAGAGGATGACGGGTGTCGTCTGGGGTGTGGCGCGGAGGAGCGAAGTCGCGAGCGAGTCGCAGATGCCACCGGCCAGCTTGGCGAGCATGTCCGCGCTCGTCGGCACAACGACGATGAGGTCAGCCCACCGACGCAGCTCAATGTGCAGGATCGGGTCGCCGATCTCCTTCCAGTCGCTCCACTCGTCGGCGTCGGTCCACACGTTCGTCCCCCCAGCTTCGACCTCGTGCTTGTCGAAGAAGTGCAGCGACGCCTGCGTTGCAACGACTTGCACCTCGACATTGGCCGCCTTCAGCTTGTCGACGATAAGTGGGATCTTGACGCTCGCAACCGAGCCCGAGCTGATCAGGACAACGCGAAATTTGCCGTCACCGTCCGTACGGTGCTCGGCCGCGACGAAGGGAGGGCGTAAGTGGCTCGTAGTTGGAGCGGCGTTGTTCGTTGTACGGGAAGCACGGATTGCCGAAGGAGCGGCACGGCGAGTGGGGACAGGGCCGATCAGCTGCTCGTCCTCGGGATAGTGGTGCTGCGAGATCGGACCGATGACCTGCTCGTTCTGGGGGTTGTGCGGGTCCGCCGCCGCCTTCTGCCGGTCCTCGGCTTCCTTCTGCGCCTTCTCCAGTGCGGCGTTCATGGCCGCACCCTGCTCGTACATCTCACGGCGCATGCGGCTGCGGGGCGACTCGTTTCCGGCATCAGTAGAGGAAGGCGCGGGCGCAGCCGAGCCAAAGAGGAGGCCGGGCGGGGGGTGATCAGATGATCTCGGGACAGACGACACCTGCGGCTGCAGCTGCGGCTGACTCGGCTGACTCGGCTGGTTCTGCTGGAGGCTCAATCCCGAAGACTCGACGTCCTTCTCGTCAACATAGCGGGTGCCGCAGGAGACACAGAGGCGGCGGCCATCAGCCTCACCATTGCGCCGCGGGTAGCCGACGAGGGGGATGCCGGCGCACGCGGGGTCGGGGCAGTTCGTACCGAGAAGGGAGTAGCCCTTGAGCATGAGCTCACTGATGGCGTCGGCGGCTGCGTCGGGGTCGGCGCGAGCAACGGCTGTGTTGTGCGCCGGCGGCGTCGAGGGGCTCTCGGGGGTGAGAACGGCGGATGGTCGTTCGGGCTGCTGGGGTTGCTGCGGGTGTTCGTCTGGTCGTCCGTCGCAGCCCGCACAGAACTGGATCGGGGGACGCCCCGCCGCCTGCGCCTGCCCCAGGGGCTCACGCATCAGCGGCGTGGACCGACACTGGTCGCAATGCAGGTCCGTCAGCGTCCATCCCTTCAGCATGTACTCTCCCAACTGCTTTGTCAGCTTGTGCGTTCCCTTGGCGAGCTTACGATCGCGGACGTGTTCTCGAGTTGTGAGGTCATGTCGAGCGCGATGGGCATGGGAAAGGGGATGAGGAGGAAGGAAGGGGGAAGTCGTAGATGGTGTGTTTCTCGTTGGCAGCGACTACGCGCTCAACTTTAGGCTGCGTCATGAACCTTTGTAACCGGTTGCCCGATTTGGACAGGGGTGGTGGCAAATCGCGGCTCGTGGCGCAATGAGCCTTCCTCACCGTTCGATCACGTTCATGACACACACGAGACGCATTCGTCCGTCCGCATTGCTGCGTATGCACGCTACAACTCTCGTACAAGCCTGCGGGATGCTCCACTGTCAGCTGCAGTCACTTTTCGAGCACGCTTCACTCTCGTTTCTTTCCGATCACGGGGTTCTAGCATCGGCAACAGACTTCCACCATGTCTCACGTAGAGCGCTATAATACCATTGGCCTTGTACAGCACTTCAGCGACGGTGTAGAAGGCGATGAAGGCCGTGATAATACCGACATAGCCTGAAGCCTTGATAACGGCGACTACGTCGAGGAGATATCTGATACCGAGCAGGAGGTAGATGAGCGCGAGACCAAAGACTGGAATCAGCTAGGGCGACGGGGAAACAGCTGCAGGGTGAATTTGATTCACAAACGAGGAATAGCCCGACCGAGCAGCGTACAGCACCCATGGTCATGAGGACCGTAAATACAAACCAAACCATCATGAAGAGACCTTGCGCCGTGTTCAGCTCCTCTCGCGTCTCGTATACGGACATCATGCCAGACGACGGCCTGGGGTTAGCTGGCAGACAGCGAATGCTCAGCTCTACTCAAACAATGGGCGACAATGCCCACTCACCAGAACAGCAGCCCGATGCTCATCCAGTACCCTCCATAGCTGCATGATACAGTCATGCCGAAACTGTTTCCCGTTGCCAGTTCACAGACGCCAGAAACGAACTGCGCGAGCCCACCAACGAAGAACGCCATGCCCGTCGCAATGTTTGGATGCGATATGCCGCGTGTCTGCACATTCATCAGAGAGATGAGGAACGTCGAGTTCGCGAAGGAGACGAGACCAAGCGGGGAGGGGTTTGCGAACGTCGGGCGGGCTGCGGTTAGCTTTGCAACTATCAATGCGTAGCTGAGAAAAGGAGGGGGCCTCACCTGGTGAGTGGTGAAGGCAGCCCGCTGGCTGGACTGAGATAAGGAGGTGCACGGGAGCATACTTCTCGACGTCAAAGGATGGCGAGGGTCGTGGGATGGAGATGTGAGGCGAGGAGCTCGGCATTGATAGGTTTGGGAGTATCCTGTCCGTGTACTCTTGATGTGGACTCACCGCTCATCTCTTATAGCTCACCCAAGCATGGGCCACGCTTCATCGAGAGTTTGTTGTGCGCCCCCGATCCATCCCATTACACCATCGCAATGAGATGGGACCCGAGAGAAAAAGCGATACCACGTTGACGCCAAAAGCTCACGCAACCTACGTCCAATCTCTTGTCGGCTCAATATCTTGATGTCGACATCGCAGGATCCTCGGTGTCGAGGAATCAGCGATCGAGTGGCCATTAATTGGAACAGACAGAAGGCATGCTGCGTTGAAGAGGTGATGGAAGAGACGGGGGTGATATCATAAGTCATAGATAGCCAGAGACCGTTGTCGGTCACGAACGCTCGGTCCCCTCCTCTCCACCCGATTGCTCAAGGACAACGATCGTCACCCCTGCTGTTTGATCCGCAAGATCCAGTCCCGCCCCGGCCGGTCCACGCCTCAGTAGTCACCTCGCCTCCGGCATTGCGTCATTAAACCATGCAATACATGAAGACGCCCCTCGGGGCACATGCAAGATACAGGATAGATGGATGTGGGCTATGGTATATGTGTAGACCAAAAACGTTACTCGTGAGACTATCGGGGCTGGGACGTGAGTGGGATGGCCGGTGGCGTTTTGGGTAGATTGGGGGAGATGGGAGGTGGGAGATGGCGGGACGTAGAAAAGCACATGGGACTTGGGTGGAAGGGAACTGGAGGATGAGTCTATGGGATACTCTAAGATCCGTCTAGGAACGGCGAAGAGGAAGAGATCAGAGACAGAGAGAAAACACAAGAAGCAAGAAGCGAGATACCTCGAAGTCAAAGCAACCGAAAGGGAGGCGATGAGAAGCGCACCTATCTCGCGACTCCATTCTGCGAGCCAGTGATCGACGTGGCCGACCCGGTAGCCGACGCGAGCGACGCAGTCGAGTCAGCGCGCTGCCTCACCTCCGGCACCGGGGACGGGACGCGCAGCGTTTGTCCCGATGCGACAGCGGGGTCGGATGTCGGCACACTGCTGTACGAGTACAGCTCGCCGCGTACCGTCTTGACGCCCGTGTTCGAGGGCGACGGTGTGCGCGAGATCGGAGCGGACTCGGGGTCTTCCACGCTTGGGGGCGGGGCGGTCTTGAGCGTGTCCATCTGGGTCGTCAGTTCCAACTCATAGCTGCGAACAATAGCACAGGTTCCTGTGAATGATACCGAGAAGCCACTAAGGCTACGCAGCGGCACTCCGTGCCTCTTCGTGCCGGTACTCACCGCAACCCAAGCCGCGGCGCTCAGGATGATGCTCATGCCGACGAAGGACAGGAAGCTAGGGATCGTGTGGAACACGAAAAGCTCGAGCACGACCGCAAACAAGATCTGCATGTATGACGCGAGGCCTGCGCGGCCCGCCTTCTCGCGCTGCAGGCCGAAGGTGAGCAGCGCTTGCGCAATGAAGCCGAAGACGCCGATGAGGATGATGAGCGCAAAGTCGTAAGAGCCCTTCGGCCACGCGTGCTGCCCGGGCGTGAATAGGATGCCCCTGGACGTCAGCATGCATTCCTATTTCGACAGTCTGCAGAACTGCGATACAACAGTTCGTTATTCCGCAGAGGACGTGACGCGAGGCGTGGGTCGAGGCGTGCCCATCGTGGCGTCGCGTTACACGCCCACCTGCCTCGTCCGCAGCAATTTGCTCGACCGGGATCTCGGACCCCGGACCCCGGACCGACGCCGCTAACCGCTACTCACAAAGAGGACGCAATGATGCACCCGAGGGAGAAGTATCCGATCGAGTGGAGAGCGTTGGCACGCTTGCCGATCTTCCTGATCGAGAGGTCTAACGTCAGCCATGAACAGCAGCCAGAATACCGTTACACTCACATGCTCCACTGGAGAAGAAGACACCGACGATCGCCCATGTAGCACCGAGGACGCGGTCGTGCTCCACCCCTGTGTTGGGCGGAACGGCCTCCTCGATCGGCGTCTCGTGTCCGCCCCAGCCGTGGCCGAAGATGAACGGCGGTCTTGAGATGAGCACGACTCCACAGAGAGACACAATGCCGGCAGTAGCTTCACGCAGCGTGAACGGCTCTTTGAGGAGGAGCCAGCCGATTAGTCCCGTCACGGTCGGCTGGAGGAACTGAATCGTAACCGTGTCGCTGACAGAGAGATAGCGGAAAGCCTGGTAGGCGCAGAGGAGACCCGAGAAACCACAGAGTCCGCGCAGGAGAAGCAGGCGCCTGATCTCCGGCGGACCCAGGATCGGATGCGGGTCGCGCTGCACGCCCCACAGAACGGCCCAACAGCACATGCCCGTGATGCCCATGCGGACGAGAATGAGGGTGAGCGTGCTCATTCCCGTCGTCTCCATCAGGTATTTCACAGACAGAGACATGGCCGCGAAGAATAGCATGCTCGTTGCGACCAGGAACAGGCCATAGTTGTTGTCGTAGAGCGCAAGAACTGTCGGAGGGAAATACGAGCGTATGCGCCGTGCACTCAGCGACTCAGGCAGGTCTGGGAACTTCATACCGCGAGGATGATAGGCGACGTCGGTGCTGTGGAGAGGGGGAGGGGTGTGGGGCTCAAGTGTATTTCGGCTTGTGCGAGGGTATGTCGTCGGGTGCGGCTTTTCCTGCTGGGAATGATCGTCGGAGCTCGTCTGCTCTGTCGCTGGTGACTAGCCGAGAGCTCGCTCGGTGATAGGTCAGAGGTCGAGTCCGGTCGTGTGCCAGTGTCGAAGAACGGCACAGACAGCGAGCAAGGATAGAGTAGTGGCGACGAAACAGGAGTAGAGTTAAAGCAAAGTTGAGTGTAGCACCGTCACCTTGTGCAAAAGCTCCAAACTGCAGACAGTCCGGTCCGAGCTCCAGCGCCGGTTCGAGCGAGGCAGAGCGAGAGTGCAGAAAAAGACCGAAAGACGAGTGGCGTCCCCCGCCCACTACGCCGTACCGGAGTTGGCCGACAGGACCGGAATCGTTGCCAATCTGATAGTGTCACGGTCCGTCGACCGGTGAATAAATGGTCATGCGCGTGCACCAGGATCACACCATGCACCTGTTCTGTGCACATATAGGACTCGGATATGAGCTAAGTCGCTCAGTCCTCAGCTCCTATTCAATTGCCTCAGAATGATCTAGTCGAAGCCCAAGCGAAAGTCCGGTTAGTCCCACGATGACTTAGGTCGACACACGACGTATGCGCCAAGTCGGACCTGGATCCTGGACTTGCTTGAACCTTGGAGCGCTCTGGAATGTCAACTCACCATCGCTTACGCTTGCACGCTCGACTCTTGGGGAACACTTTACGTACACACACGTGATCTTGCACGTGGACCTGGCTGGAACTGGTTGTTAGGTGGAGGCCCAGCTGGGCCCGTTGGGCGGAGGGTCTGATTCCGGGGTCCGTTCGCGGATTCGCTGTATTGACTACCCCGCGCACCTGGATCCACCCCCGCACGGCCGCGACTTAACCGGGATACGCGAGGTCCGGCCAACCCCACAGGTTGATTTCCTTGGGTATCGACACGGTTCATCCGAGAAATATCGTATCCTCTTATCAAAGTCGACCACATTCCTACTACCCTCCTTCGCACCGTGCTAGCTTACCCTTTGCACACTCACCTGCTGATCTGAGCGCTTCGACTTTCGACTTTTCAGGAATCTCGAGCACCGATCTTCCCGCACGCACACACAACTAGCGCCATGGCGACAGACCCCGAACTCCTGTGGCAGCCCGCCCACCCGGAGAAGGCTCAGGCGAGCCTCTTCCGCGACCACATCAACAAGAAGTACAGCCTCAACCTGGGCTCGTACGAGGAGCTCTGGAAGTGGTCCTGCGATAACCGTGGCGACTACTGGTCCGAGGTCTGGGACTGGGAGGGTGTCGTCGGCGACAAGGGCGCTGCTCCCGTGAGTTTACTCCCAACTTTGCTCCGCACAATCGAAATATTGGGGCGTTAGCCGAAAGACCACGGAGTTCCGTAAACCACCAACAACAACAATAGAGGACGTCCCGCTGACAATCAGTACGTCGACGAGAAGGCGCTCCCCGTCGACAACCCGAAATGGTTCCCGAATGCTAAGCTGAACTGGGCCGAGAACCAGCTCCGCCACGTCAAGGAGCATCCTGACGATGTCGCCATCATCGACACGACCGAGCACTGCCCCAGCCACGAGCCCGCCGCGCGCCGCGTGACGCAGAAGGAGCTCTACGACCTCGTGTCTCAGGTCCAGCAGGCGATGAAGGCTGCGGGTGTGCAGAAGGGCCACCGTGTCGCCTACTGGGGCGGTAACCGTCTCGAAGCTGTCGCTGCCGTCCTTGCTGCTTCGTGAGTTCACAAGGGCTCTTCGTAACTGACCCCAGTTCCCTCGGAGCCATCTTCTCCTCTGCCGCGGCCGACTTCGGTGTCGACGGCGTCATCGAGCGCCTCGAGCAGATCAAGCCGCACGTCCTCCTCGTCTCGAACGGATGCGTGTACAACGCCAAGTCGCACGCCCTCCTCCCCCTCCTGCCCAAGCTGCTCGGCAGCCTGACGCACCCGCCCAAGACGACTGTGCTCATCAACCACCTCCCCGACGAGCTCAACCCGCAGGCGAACATTGCCGACTTCATGGACGGCGGAAACGACGGCTGGACGAGCCTCGTCCGTTGGGACGACTGGATCGGACAGTACAAGCCGCAGGAGATCACGTATGAGCGTATCGGCTTCAACGAGCCGATCTGGATCCTCTTCTCGAGCGGAACGACCGGAAAGCCGAAGGCTATCGTTGTGAGTGTGGAGTCCTCGGAGAGCAGAGAGACGAGAAACAGCTGAAATACTGGAGTGAGCTCAGCTGACATCCCAGCACCGCCAGGGCGGTATGCTGATCGACTCTCTTCGTGAGCACCACATCCAGGGCGACATCACGCGCGGCAGCGTCTTCTTCTACTACACGACTCCCGGCTGGATGATGTGGCAGTACCTCATTTCCGGTCTCGGCACCGGTGCCACTGTCCTCCTCTACGACGGATCACCGCTGAAGGACCCGGGATCCCTGTGGCGCATGGTGGACGAGTACGGCATCACGCAATTCGGCACGAGCGCCAAGTACATCGAGCAGCTGTCGAAGCACTACCCGGATGTGGGCGCGAAGCACGACCTCTCCACACTGCGACAGATCATGAGCACGGGCTCGCCGCTCCCGCCGTACCTCTTCGATTATGTCTACGAGAACATCAAGAAGGACGTGCTCCTCGGCTCTGTGTCTGGCGGAACGGATATTTGCTCCGTCTTCGCGGGCCGCTGCACCGCCCTGCCCGTGTACAGGGGCGAGATCCAGGCGCGCATGCTCGGTTTTGCGCTCGACTCCACCGCGGCAGTCGAGCACGGCGAGGGCGAGCTGATGGTGCGCCAGGCGTTCCCGATCGAGCCTGTCGGCTTTTGGCCCCTGCCGGCCGCCTCTCTCCCGGACGGCGACCTGATCGCGCCTGCCGACTGTGACGCGGCCGCGCAGCGTTTCAAGGACTCCTACTTCCGCGAAGACGGGCTCTGGTACCACGGCGACTTTGTGCAGATCACGCGCTCGCGTTCCGGAAACGGTGGCGGTCTCGTCTTCCTCGGCCGCTCGGACGGTGTCCTGAACCCGGGAGGTATCCGCTTCGGTCCCACCGACATTTACTCTGTCCTTGAGAACCCCGCCTTCGCGGCCAAGGGGGTCGAGGAGACGCTGGTCGTGGGCCTGCTGGTCGACGGTGGCGCGGACGAGAAGGTCATCCTCTTCGTCAAGATGCACGAGGGCAAGAATCTCGACGACGAGCTCGTCAAGCTCATCAAGACCTCGATCCGCGCCGCCCGGTCCGCGAGGCATGTGCCCGCCAAGATCCTTCAGGTGTCCGACATCCCGATGACGCTGACGGGGAAGAAGATCGAGGTCCCCATCCGCAAGGTCATCAATGGCGCCTCGACCAGCAGCATCAACCCCGCCACGCTCAGGAATCCGGAGTGTCTCGAGGAATACGCAAAGCTCGGGTACGAGATGAGGAAGGAGGAGGGCATGCTCGACCACAAGGACGGCACCCTCGACTAAACATAGACTAGACTTTACAGTGTCGTTTTGCAGCTACAGTTTCGATCATGAGATCTTAGATGAGACGGATTACATTCAGGTAACACAAGTGGTTGCGGCATCGGAGTGGATTGGGGGAGTTGCTGCTAGAGGCGGCGGACAGGTGGCATGGTTAAGACGGTGATATGGGGCGTTGGGAAAGGGAAATGGCGTGACGGAGACGAGGGAGCGAGGGAGACTGATGTTTGGGGTGTGTGATAGAAGTCCAGCCGAGGAAGACACCACCAGGCTTGACACGCGTGAGTTGAGGTCACACCTGGTGGCAAATGCGGTGGAGGTGGAGGAAGGCTCGATGATAATCGCGTTTCACCTGGTGATAAGAAACCCCTTATCAAGTCCGACACTTCCGATGTCGCGGTGACGGATGCCCGTGCGTTCGATCGGACATTGTCTTCCTCAACTTCTAACACGAACAATGCGGGCCACCACATGTGTGCCGAGAAGATGGTAAGTGCGCCTGAGCGCATCCGATGAGCCACCGTGCTTGTCGGGTGGCAAGCCGCGCCGCTGCCCCTGCGTGGTTGGTCGGTGGCAAACATTGTTTTTGTGATTGTCGGGACCTTCCGGACTCGCCCGGACTGGGCTTCCCCCGCCGACCTCCTCCTACCGTGTCCTACCTTCTCCCCCCGTCCCACCCGCGTGCGTGCGCATGCGCGTGCGTGTCCGAAACTCTCAAAAATGGCCCAAGAGACACGATCGCATCACTGACTTTCTCCCATTCCCGCACTACTGCGCTTGCTCTCGTCACCTGGTCACTGACGATGACGCCCAGCACCGTTCCAGTCCTGTATAGCCGGCTCACGAGCGACATGACGACCGGCGGCGATTGTCTGCCCATTGACCGCCTAGGCTTGGATGACTCGGTGCTGACGCAGGCGGACGCGAGGCTCAACGCTCGCCTCTGGGGATTGTATGCGGTCGACGGCTCAGAGGAGGAGCTGAAGGAGCTCGCCGTGGTGTCGTTTCTGATTCACAAGCCGTGAGTTGGCTTCCTTCTTCCGCTTTCTGGACTATACCTTCGAGCTGACTCCAGGGGAACACCCGTCTCTAGCTATCTTCCGACACACGACAGGCAGCAGCGCAACTCACTCCTGATATTTGTGCACGCTGCGCTTGCCTTCCTCCGACATGGGAGCCGGGAGGACGACGACGCAAACGAGGCGGAGGAGGCACTCGAGGCTGCGCGGAGAAGGAAGGCAGACAATGAAGCTGATCCGGTGTATGACCTCGTCCCCCGACTCAGGATGAGGATGGAAGGGGCAGATGCGCAGCTGCTCAGCATCGGTCGGCATCACGAAGCTCTCTCAGCATACCTCGGTCTGCTGCTCGACCTGCTACCGTGGCATGCGTGCCCCATTGCGATGGCGCCGGACCAGGCGGAGGAGACGGGTGTAGCGCATCTGTGAGCTGCGATGGCGACGATCAGGCTGACAGCCAGGCAGGGAGATCTGATCCTTAGGATTGCAAAGACGTGGGACAGTTTGGGACACTACTTCCGCGCGATCCAGTGGGCTCGCCTCCTCGTCGAGATGCGGTATGTCGCGCACGCAACGCTTATCGTGGGCATCGCCGGTGAGTAGGATGGAACGAGATAGCGCAGCAAGCTCAGGGGGGGGGGGGGGGGGAAGGTCAGACTAACGACAGTGCTGAAGAATGCGCACTTCTCTCTGTGCCACCAGTGGAACCAGACCCTGGGCAACATTCCCGCTGAAGCAGACGCGATCACGAAGCTGATGCTGGCGAGGAAGGGCAACGGGCTCGCGCACCGCTACTGCCTGACGACAGCGCACGAGGGATGCCTCGCCTACCCGCAAACCACTGCGCCACATTTCCATTGCCAACATTGACAGTAGGAGGCGAGGACGATTACTAACATTCGTCCGAGAACGAGGAGCGAAGACGAATGTCTAGCTCCGTAAACACGGCTCATCAGTTATAATTCGTCACACTCTTTGTTTTAATCAGAAACTCGAGCCAGCATGAACGACCCCTGTACTATATTCCGAACTTTCCGAGCCTCCGAGCGTCGATCCGTGCACTGGACGTCGGAGGAGGTGTCCCGAAGGTGGGCCCGAGATCGCCCGTTCCCGACGCAAGTTTTGACGGAGCTCAGACCGACGCAGTCAGAGCGACTTGTAGACCTGGCGCTTAGATCTTGACCACACATTGCTTACACTCACAACAGCAACGGTCAACAGACAGCACATGTCTACCTGACAGCCACCAGCCACACGGACTCCCCTCACAAGCTGAACCCGGCATTCGGCGGAACCTCGCATCGGTCTCTGGGTGCCCACATGCCACCTCCTCCGCTCCACAGATCTCTTCGCAACTAGACCGAGCCCTCAAGTCCAGGCTGCACTCCCACCATTCCTCGACTGAGACATTCAGAGGGACTCACCTCGTTTCCAGCAAACAGACCAGAATGGTCGCGAAACGAGACACTTGTCTGGAACCATTCACCCTCATCAATGAAGAGGTGCCACTCTGTTCGCCTCCGGTGTACATCCATCCCAGATCGTCGACATTCTCCAGTTCAGCCGGTTCGCTCGGTGAGAGCACAAAGGGTGGCAGTACCTACCTCGCGTCGCACGTCGCTCGGTGGTGACTGCTCGCCATTGATTCCCTCCCATTCATGACGTTGCACCCGAGCAGACGTCTCGGTCATCTGGGCATGTGGAGCATGCCGGCGTTGCCGCAGATCGAGGGCCTTACACTGAATACTGCACATGCGGGCATGCGGGCAGGTGTACGTGTGGATTGTGGGTTGATTCATTGGGAGTGTTGAATGAGGCATAGCGTAGGGGAACCTGTCGCACCACTGCCAGTGCCGCCTCGCAGTTCGCCCACCCCGTGCTCATCCCTTGATCGCGGCGATCGTGTGCAGCGCCGTCCCCAGCAGTGGCAGTGACGTACGGCGATCTTAGAAGCACTGAGTGCGACGAGTAGTGCGTGCTGCACATTCCATCTCGGTGCGGTCGGCGCAAGACCGAGACGTTAGTCATCGCTCACACGACGCTCTGGCATCAGTAGTGCGACGGCTCTGCTTCGATCTGTTCCCAGCAGCATTGATGACTTCGCTTCCATTGTCCCCAATCGTTCCTAAACACCGTTCCAACCCTTTCCTGCCCACTCAAGTGCACCTTCTCGGCGGTCCCTCGCCGTGCCCTCGCCGTGCCCACCGGTGCCAGGTGCGCACCGGTGCCAGCCCGTGCCAGACCTGGGTCCGGGGTCAGACACTTTTCAGCGATAGGTTTGTGCCCGCATTCATCGCATTGAGGACAGAGTTGGGTCACTGTTATCTTTACGTGATTCTGCGTCTATCGCTGGGTTTCGGTCTCGTAAGCGCGCGCATGCGCGCACTTGCGCAAGTCTCTTCTTGGCTTGCAGCAGGGGCGAGCAAGGGCGAGCGAGGGGAAGGCTAAGAGCGCGTTATGCATAGTAATTCTCCTATCCCACACGCTCTAACTCCATCTCACTCCTTTGACTTCTCCTCCTCCGGCTGTTGCGGGGCTGCGGTTCCAGATCTCTGGGCACACCAACAGACTCGGAGACTATGGTGAGAACCTGGTCGCCTGTACCTCGGTCACAGTGGGTCAGCGCCCACTGTGGAGCTTAGATTGCTACGGCGCGCAGAGATGGATGTTCACACATCCATCCTAGCCCTGCAAACATCCATGCTTAGCTTGAGTTGGGTGAATGCGATGCGATCGCCGCGCAACTCTATCGATTGTTTGCCCAAGCTATTATTAATCCCCTGCCCTCGCTTGCTCTCCTGCAGACCGGCCGAGCCAGTTGATGAGAGACTGATCGGACTGTGCAAGGAAGGAGGCAAAGCGGAGCTGCGCGCCAGGGCCTCCCTCCCCCGTTCCTACCGTCCAAACTCTATCGCGACCTTCCTGCATAACGCAGCCGATGCAAACACGAAATAGACTCTGGCAGTCGTTCATTAAGCAGCACGCCAGATGCCGGGCTTGCGTACCTCGTCCCTAGGGTGCCCTGGGTATTACGCAGTACGTGCTGACATGCTGACCATCCCTCCGTCCCTCCCTTCAGAGCCGCTGCTCGACGTGCGGAAACCCAAGCGAAACTCTCGACATCCCACTAAGCACACTCTTTGGGTGCAGTTTGGCCTCAGGATCAGATAATTAATCCCCCTATCTCCCGCAAACCTGCCTTGACTCGCTCTTTATGCTCCTATCACTTATTGGAATCTGAACTCTGCTAGGCTTGTTCGTCCTCTGGGCGCGTATCGCCGAGTACGCCTCCCCTCCGTTTCCTCCGTCTCCTCTCAGCCGCACAACGCACTTCTCGCTTCCTCCTGGGTATGTGATGTGCAAGCGGGACAAGAGGAAGCACGCACTCCGATCTGCTGACGACTGAATACTGGCTGACGTACTGCCGGCTGATGCCTGTCTCGCATCGGCAGACATCCCGGAACCGGACTGATCAACAGTAACTAAAGCGTCGTCATCCATGACTCACCAGGAGAGAGTAACGTTGTGCCTCAACCGGAATGTCAGCCCGTGTTCACCATCTATTCACTCCAGAAATCCCGGATCTCTACTAAGAAGCATCACGAGCGCACTTGGGGGCGCCAGTGCGAAACCGAAAACTGAAATTGAAAGCGACAGAACAAGGATAGAAACACACCGGAACATAACGCCAGGCTCAAGCTCGAACCATGGCGCCTGCTCGGTTACAAAGAACACCTGTTGGAATTAGTATCCTGGTCAGTCCTGGACAGAACTCTAAGTGCCCATGCAGTCTGTGAAGTCGTGTAAATTTCATTGCATGGAACAAGGGATCCTCCAAAACAACTCAGGATCCGGGGACACGATAATGATACTAAAAGGGGAACGATGTAGATACGACACGGCAATCAGTGCGCTCGGGGGAGTGTCCGGCGGCTCGGGAGGTTGGATAGAGTACAATTTCAATGGAGGCCAATGTCAAAAGAGTTCAGGTGGGTTGATGATATTATGAGCGCAGGTTAAGGGAGCTGAGTGGCGTTTCAACTTGGGCGGGAGGACGTGTGGCACAAGTGTTGAGACGCGCAACGACGAAGTGAATCGAATGAAAAGCGAAAAATGTCTTGGTGAAAAGATATGATTGCGTTGTTACAGTTTGCGTTGAGAGGATGTTGTCGTGTAAAAAGAAGTGTTCGGGAAGCGCCTCGGTAGGTATCAACAAACAGATGGGGAGGGTATCAAAGCCCCGCGTCTAGTGCGTGAATTGTCCTAGGCTTTCTTTTACTGGACGATGTACTCGTCCCAGCCACCACCTTCCGACTGTTGAGGTTGGGAGTACATGGCCGGCTGGGACTGGTGGGAAGGCGGGGGGTGGGGAGCATGCGAGTACTGCGGCTGCTGCGGTGGGTAGGCGCTAGCGTACGAAGATGGTCCTTCCGAAGGCTGGGTGTAGTACTGCTGCGCGGCATGCGGGGGCGGCGGCGGCGGGTGCGCGTACTCGTGGTGAGGAGCCGCCTCCATCGGCGCCCACTGTCCTTGGGCATAGTGAAGAGGAACAGCGGTGAGCGGTGCAAGACCACCCTGGTGCATGGGGTACTGGGCAGGGTTGGCAAAATCCCGGTAGCCAAACTGCTGGTGCTGGTGCGACTGGGGGTCCGGATAGGGCATTGATCGGGGGTGAGCGAGCTGATAGCTGGGAACAGAGGCGCGGCGCGCGGCGTTCTCAACCATCATGTGAGGGGTGACAACCGTGAAGGCTCCACCGACTCCTCGTCCACCGCGTCGGCGTCCGTTGCGGCGGCTTCCTCCACGCTCGTACTGGTAGTCCGGGAACTTCTTCTTGAACGCGCGCATGAGGCGGTCCGCGAGCTCAGCCCAGGGAGCCTTCTGATCCGGGGTCATGTTGTTCCACTCGCGACCGAGGATCTTGGAGAGCTCTCCAGTCTGGAGCTGAGGGTTGTGAAGCGCGAGCTCTGATCGGCGAACACGCATGTAGATGAAGTAGACGTTCATCGGGCGACGAGGGGTGAAGTCGGCCTTGCGGTCCTGGCGGAGGATATCCGGAAGGTCATCCCAGTCCTCAAAGTTGGTGGTCGGCCACTGAACGGAGGGAGGGACAATGGGAGGAATGATGATGGCCTCGGTCTCCGGCTTACCGGCGAGGGGAGACTTGGAGTCATAGTTCTGGTCAGAAGACCTCCTCGAGGCGGTCGAGGTCGGCGAGGAGAAACCGGGCGAGGTGTAGTTCTCCGACGACTGCGGCGGCGGGTTGGGGCCTTGACGGCGGTCGTAGTACTCCTCCTGGGTCGAGGAGGTCGCGGGGAACTCGGAGTTGAGGGGGGTCACAGGGGACAGCGACGGCGGAACCGCGGGGACGGCTCCCGGGGCGTTCATGTTGTAGGCGTTGAAGGAAGAAGAGTATTCGTACTCAGGCTTTGATCCTATCGGCTTCTGGTCCATGGTATGGAGAGGGGGTAATGTTGTGGAGTTGGCGGCGGTCGTAGCGGACATGGACAGAGGCGACAGTGGTCGGTTGTTAAGAGTGTTGAATTGTGAAGCGGAAGGGGTAGTACGTGAAGATAGGGGTATGCGATGATGACCACCAGGGGTAGGTGTACCAAGTTAAGTGTTTGACAAATGACTTGACACTACGTAAAAGGTGCAGGGGAGTTGTGCAGTACTAGAATGCGCTGGCGTGCAATCAGATACCGTAGACGTTGACGATCTTGCGAGCGATGGTGTGTGGTGATGTCGTGAGGAAGTTTGTTGATGTTGCGTAAAGGTTGAAGTTGGGGGGAAGATGAGTGGGAGGTAGGCGAGTTCTTGGGTACTTGTAGTCTATGTCAACAGCGTGAGGCTGAGCGCCGAGGAGAGAGAGCAGAGGAGGAGCGTTGATCGAGAGGGAGCGCGCGTGTCTGGTCTTGGTCCTGGTCCTAGTCCTAGTCCTGGATTTCTGGTTCTGGCGTCCAGAGCTAGGAGGGCTTAGAGCTTGGGTGCTGAAGGCGAGTGGGGAGGGAGAGGAGAGGGGATGTGGGTGAAGAGGGAGGAGGAAGGAGGAAGGAGGAAGGGAGCGGAGATATGGGATGGGGGATCGAGGGCTTGAACGGATTGGCTCTGAATGTCTAGCGCCGAGTTGCTGGTAGAGGTAAACCGTGAGGAAGTCGGAGTCGCTAGAGAGGTAGGGAAAGGGCGAGGTGAGAGTGAAGTATGTATAAAGCTTTGGGTGATCGCTGAGAATGCTCGCGACGAGCGAGGCGAGGCGAGCGCGATGGTGGTGTGGGCTCTGATGATCTGGGCATGACAGCTCGAGCGGCAGCGGCAGGCAGCGGGGATGGAGGGTGGTGGGTGTGGGATGATCGTTCTGGGTTTGGCTCTGGCGCTCTGCGGTGGTCAGGATCCCAGGATCGCAGGGCTCGTCTAGCTCTGGAGCTTCCTGCGTTCTTGGAAGTGAGCCAGTCCAGTCGACCTGGTTAGCAGCTAGAGTGCTCAGGGTTTCCGCACTAGGGACCAAGGTCCTAAGGATCCAAAGGGCAGACGCCACAGAATGAGGTACCATCCAGGGCTCCCAGGCCCAAGGCACGAGGCGGCGGAGGGAGGAGGGAGCAGGGACGGTGGGTCCGTCCTGGCCAGGGTTAGAGGGCAGACGGAGCCTCTTGCGCCTTAGTCTGCCTAGGCCAGGGTCCTATAGCCTTACCACGAGGAACACCACTTGTCCACTCCGACATCGCAATGCATCCACCAGTAAAGGAGCGCACGAGCGGCGTCGAGACCAATCGGCCCAATCCGCAGTGCACCAGGCCGCAAGCCCAGCCCGCCCCCACACCCGTTCACCAAGTCTTGGCCTTAGCGCCTGTACTGCGCTCGATCTGCTCTCGATCCTCAATCCTCGATCTAATCGTGACTCGTCATCTCCACTCTCCTGAACGTACAAACGATAATCCACCGATGCCATAGACCCTGCGGCGCACCGGCCCGGTGTATGGTTCGAACGCTACGTATCGGTGCCGTACGTGCCACCAAGCCGCATCATAATTCGCGGATGCACATGCCCGGCTCTGGCAGCCGTGCGAGAAACGGGGCAGGCGGGGGGGGGGCAGCAGGCGAACAACGGCAGCCTGTCGGTGATGTCGGAGCCGTCGTAACAGGCCAGGACTTGCAGGCGGGCGAGGAGTGATGACATGGGCAGGGAGAGCGCTCTGTTCTCGCCACTGTGAGAGTGGGAGGCGGTGGCCAGGCGGGGATCACGGAGTGCTGGATGCAGGCAGGCTGGCTGCAGGCTAGAGGTTGCAGGACCATGTCAGCTCAGGATGCAAACGTTGTCCACTCGTGACCCTGAGGGAGGGCGCCCCTGGCATCGACTCTACCGCGATTACGCCACTTGAGCGGGGCTGCGATTCCCTTCCGCCGCCCCGCCCTGCGCCCTCGTCAAGGGCCCGCTCGCAGCCGTCGACCCCGCCACTGAGCCGCAGACCTCTGAGCCGCCACCGCCGTACAGCGCAGACTACCTGCAGCTACAGAGCCGTGGACGCCGCACGTTAGGTTCAAGCTCTGATCAAGTCGGTCAAGTCGGTCTTCCAGCCCGCGCCTGTGCTCTCAGTCCCTCGAGCCCCAGCGAGTGCTGCTCGCTTGCCCCGTCGCTTCTGGCTCCACACCCTCCGGCGTGCGCGGCCCAAGATGCAACACTCAGTACCATTCGCCTGGTCAGCAGGCCAACCCTTTCAGTGGCGAGCTGGCGGGCCGATATCCGCCGTTGGCCCCCGCTGGATCCGCCAGCGTACCAACGATAGGACCGCCCGAAATCTCAGGCGCTGGACTAAGACATCGGCCAGATCCCACCATCCGTGGCATCTGGCTCCTGGCTCCCCATGGCTCATATGGCTCAGATGACTCTCACTCCACGCCCCGCAAGTTCATGTGGCATCCCACCATACCTCTCTCCACATCCCTCGGGTGTAGCGTGATTATCTCAGGAGATGGACTATCAGCCCGCGAGGCTGCTTGGCCCGTGATAGGCGATCGCGGCGCAGCTGCTAACCATCGCCAGGATCACGCCCTCGTGGTGCCGTTCCAGCTAAGTGCAGCAATCACAACAGGGTGACCACGACGGCTCTGGGTGCACTGTGTGCTCTTGAGAAATCGCCAGGCTGCTGTGCTCGCAACAGAGCACGGCTGCCAGGCAGCACCCAGCTGAGCTTTTGCTGCCGACGGACCTGTTCCTTGCCAAGTGACAGACTCAGCCCGTGTGCACCCGTGCTCCCCCGTGCCCTCCGTCTGTGCCCAAGGAGCGTACCCAATGTCCGTGAAGAAGTGACTTTGGGAACGCAGCGGCTCCCGGTTCAGGTCTCCTCAGATCCTCAGACAGACGGCGGACTCCGATCTTCTCCGTGACTGCTGGATTGCTGAGAGCCTGCGAACATTTTACGCTTTGTGGAAACGGAGTGCGCACGTCTACGTCTGCTGGCAGCTTGCAGCTAGACCCCAGGGCTCTGGGGCAGACAGCCTGTGCTTATTTGTGCCTGAAATGGAGCATGCAGTACAAGCAAGCAAGCACACGGCCACCACGGCGCACGGCGAGTGGGCCCGCAGTTTACCGTGAGGCCCGTAGATTGTGCCTTGGAAACCTTGTCTAGCATCCACCCCCATAATACCCCAGCAAAACATCCCAACCTAGGCCCAAATGCCAAGGACCAGGTCAAATGGTCAAGGTTTGCCAACCCTGCGAGTGGAGGGTCACACCAAGAGCCAAATTGCGATTGCCTTTTGCGTTCTTTCGTGGGATTCTGACTCGCCCTGCGAGGATGCAGACAAGGTTGCGCATGCCTCTCTCACTGGGCACTGGGCACTGGGCGATTGCGATTGCAATTACCTGTGCGGTTCACGGTGCAGGCATACGCTTGCGCAGACGTGCGTGCAGATTGCGAGATTGCGAGATTTGATAGAGCCGATCATCCCTAGGCTGCGATCCTGCGATCTCCTCGACCACCGAGCACCGAGGCGTGCGGCTTACGGTACTGCGTACACCGAGGCGGTCGGTGCCCTCTTTGCTCAACCCACAGCCTGTGGCCATCGATATGCAGCGGCAGCAGATAACTTACCCGCGGCGCTACTAGTGGTGCGTTGCACTCCACAGGAATTGCAGAGACTAAGAGCGAGGGCCCCAGCCCTGAGGCGTCAGTGACGCGGTGCAGGATAGGAGCGCTTGCACGAGGGGGCAGCGGCATTTGTTTGTGTGCAGGGCGTGATCAAAGTGCAGCGTCCTGGCGAGTGATGAACATTCCTGGCCTGTCTCCTGGGTGCTGGGAATCAAGAGGGCCTCGAGGGCCCAGAGGGAGCAAATGCAGCAATGCAGGGCGAACCAAGGCTCTGGAGGCAGCGATAACAGAGGCATGCCAGCCCGGACGCCAACCTGCCGAAAGTGGTTAAAACACACCGCGGCCCTGAGGATTCCGTGCCGCGTCCCGAGCTCCATCCCACCAGTCCTCTTCCCTCCCCATGTTCCCCGGATTGTCCAATCGCCATATGCATGCAAACCTGATTACTTGATGGGAAATGAGGCTCCTCCGATCCTGCTCCCCACTGGACACAGGCAATGACATGCGCACATGTGAACACCGCGATCACTGAGACATCACAGGACGCAGAGGGCAGGGGCGACCGCACGCAGCGCACAGCTGGTGCCATATGCTGCCGCGTGCCGCTGCCGCTGACTCGATGCGAGCCCCGACCTCGCTACTCCACACGCTAGCGCCGTCCCTCACACGCACCACATCACCACATAGATAGATCTGTATCGCTTTTGCATCTGTCTCACTCGCTGGGCGCTCGCGGGGTTAGTTAAGCCCGTTGGGCCGCGCTGTGCTCGGTCGGCCGATCGCTCTATGTCTTGCTCGGATGGAACTAGCACAGGTCGCACTTCGCACAGGGCTCGGGATCTTTTGTGACCTCTGGCATATCTGGCAGTCACGGGGTCTGCCCAGTGTGGCCAGCTCTGGCCAGTCTGGCTGACTACAGCCAACGAGACCAACGGCAGCACGGCACACCGTTACATGGTGACCGAGCAATCCAAGGGCAGGAATGCTCGGTCTGCGGGCATCGTCTGTGCTCCGTCATCATCGTCGTCCATATCCGGGCGCCACTGCACATCCCCGGTTCACGTTCTCGGGAGTCTGGACAGTGCTTATCCGGTGTGAACTCGTGATCCGTGCTCTTCGAAAGTGGGCCCGGCTGACCCATCTGATAACGAAGAGCCATGGGGATGTTTTGCTGGCCAAGGCAGAGCCCACTTGCGTCCCAGGCACTCAAAGAGGATCAGCGGCGTATTCACTCTGATCAGGATACAAAGTGCCAGCGCCCTGACATGCCCTGTTCTGAATAGCCCTGAATGACCGCCCCTGAAGAAGGCACACAAGGTTCAGGCCCCATCATCCTGCCCTCACCTACTCTTCTCCTCGTCCGCTCCGCAGAGCCTGATCAAGCCCTGCTAGTCAGGTCCCACATTGCGTGCCTGGGCGGCGGTAACTCCCATCAGCAAGAGAGTTATCGGGCGACCCCGTCTTCCTCGTTTTTCTGCGCGGCGCCGTCCGGTTCTAGACATCTATTTTGGCGCTTCCGGCGGTTCTGGTGGTTCTGCCAGAAGCAAACAGTCACCTGCCTATTCCATTCCTCAAGCGAGGCGAGACCGGAACAGCGACTCTCGGCCGCCGTAAATGAACGGCATGCATCCATCGCCGCACAGTACCTCGCGCCCTTCCCTCTTGCTGCTCCCCGCCGCCCCGACGTCTTCGCCCGACGAGGATCACGGGCCACTCGGAGCGCTGCGAAGACACCGATGCAACCCTCAGCGCCCCAGCCAAGACACCAGTCGCACCTGGTCTGCACCAAGTCCGCTCCTCGCATTGCGATTGCGATCGGAAGAGCGTAGGGTGTGCAAGCCCGCCACGCATGCTGTCGGACGGGCACGCTTGTGATCGTCCTGAATGAGTGTGCGTCAGAGGCGTTTGTTTTCCGCCCTTGTCGGTCATCGCAGCACTGTGGCGTCCGGGATCATATAGCCTTTTCTGCATCTAGAATTTCGCATCGGAGAAGAGAAGGACCATGCGGGTGGGAAAACAAGTACCGACTATGCCGGAGCTGGCAGGCAGCGGGTTGGTCAGCGGTCCGCCCGACGCCACACGCCCCGTGACGTACTGCCCCGCTCGCCCGATGGCTCGCCATGAGTCAGGCGCGTCCGCAACCTGGCAGCATGGTGGTGGCATGTGGGCCAGGCTGCAGAGTGTCCTAACCTTGTCTGCGCACCTGCGTCGTCGTGCGCACCGACTCGGTTACAGCTCGCGCCATCTCGCACGGGCCGCACGACAGGTAGGACGATGCCCAGGCGTGGAGCATCCACGATCCGCCGTTCCCGCGTTATGGTTATCGAGCCCTCCTTGCTGTGTCCGTGTCTCGCGGCGGAGTGACGCCGCATACCACGCGGGCTGGCCGGGCAGCGCTAGGGCGCTTGGCTTACGAGAACTAGTAAGCATGGCGTGCAGCGTCGGTGCACGTACGCCCGTCTTGGTCTGGTCGGAACAGGACTGCGGTCAAGCTTTGGACTGTATACTGCGATGCTTGCAGGCGATATGTTTAATTCTTGCGGCAGCGGCCCCCGTGGACGGCCTCAGCGAGCCGCACTTTACGGCGCATTACAGCATCCGAGCCTCCAAGCGGGCTCGCGTGTTGGTCCACCACAGGACTACGAGAGACAATCACGGCATCCGACCGACTGGAATGCTTCCGGCGTCCCTTGCTCCCACTATTCCTCTGTCCATGCCTGCGGGTGTGCGTACACGAGCGAGCGTGAGACAATCCCGAAGTTACCAAAAGTCCAAGTGTCCGCTGTCGCTTGCATTGGAAGGAGTGGGTCTACGCCCCCCGGATTGCGAGTTGAGGGGGCCCTCGGTGAGCAGCGAGGGTGACATCAGCCTGCCCATCACAGTTGGGTCGGCGCTCGAGATATGACACCGCAACGCCGCATGCCTGCATCCGATTGTGCTCCGCTTGGGCACAGTCTGGGACAATATGGCGCCGAGCAGACTCTGCATACGGAGGTATGCGCCAGTCACACGCCACATGAACGAAGCCATCTCGCCATCGTTGGTGTCAGATCACAAAGTGATACACAGTTCGCTGGCGCAGTCTGGCCCAGCTGGCGAAGCATTGGCGCTAGCCCACCGCAGCGCCGTAGCATTGTCAGCCAGCTCGCTAGCACGCGCATTATCAGCCCACTATCCGCGCATTAACCGTGGTCAACAGGAGCCGACGGGCTGGCTCCAAGGAACACGGAGGCCCGCTCCCAACGGCGCTTGGCGGTACGGCTCACGCGGCACAGTGCACGGCACTCGGCACACGCGCCCGGCAGCGCACGGCTAAATGGGTGGAGTTTAGCATTGGATACGGTTGGCAAGGTTCTGTAAGGTTGGCACTATCGATGCGCCTCCAACGCCTCTCTGCGCCTCGTAGGCGCCCATCGAGCGCCGCAAACGCCACCCGGCCACAGACGCGGTAATGACGTCGCAGGCGTATAGGCGAGCGCAGGCGGTTGCGCAGACGCCCCGATGCACACTGTACATCCGATATGAACGCCACCGCTCAAGTCGCGCACGCCGGCGCACACCTTCGCACTACTGGACCGCACCTGGGCGAGGCCAAGTCCGCATACCTGGGCAATCACACCGCAGCCGCGCAACTGCTTGCGTCTCCTGCGTGCGAAACGGGCTAGCGAACAAGCACCAGGATCAGCCTGTCGCCTCTCTCGAATCGAAGCAAGGGTTCTACCGTATGGAGCAAAAGTCCTGACTCGGCACGGTGCATGCATAACGCAGTGCGCAACAACAACGAAGAGCCGGGTTCACCGGAAGGTGCCGGACTTCGGTCTATCGGACCCGGCAACTGTGCGCTCAGCCGTGCTCTGCCGCAGTTGTCAGGCGGATCTTTGATCTGGCCCGGCTGAGCGGCTAGGTACGAGGAGGCGCAGTGAGTGCCGCTCTGTCTGCGCTTCTGTCTTCCTCGCATCTCGCTTCCGCCTGTCTCGCTGCCCACTGCGGATCCAGGCTCGAGTCCATGGCCACAGATAAGCCCCAATCCCATTCCCGAGCCTGACCAAACAATCCTTGAGCCCACATTTTGCCGCTTCTGCCGCTTCGGCCGCACCTGGGCCCACTTCTCCACGTCCAGCCATGTTCGCCAGGTGGCCCTGCTGGGATGGACAGAATTGCGCAGAAGACTGGGGCACATTGGTGCCCCCCACCTGTGCGCCCTGACCATTCCGAACCCGACCCAACCCACTGCCCAGACATCCCCATCCAAGCTCGTAATCAGCGGCGTGCGGCGGCGGCTGACGGCTGTCTCAGATCATCCTTTGGCACCCTACCGCCCCGCGTACCTGTGTGCGTGCTCGCCTGCCAGCGTCAGGTATCAGGGCGTCCGTTCATCACGAATGCGCACTAAGGGCCGTATGCATATCGAAACGGCACACAAGGTACACCAGTTACTGCTTGAGGAGCAGGCGGAGCATACAGCGCTCTGTCTTGGGACTTCGGGTGTGGCGTCTGTGTGTCTCCGCTTCGAAGGCACGATCAAAGGGGTGCTACACAGGGCTGAGGGGCCAGCACGGACAACTGTCTCACTATCGGTGTTCGTTTCCTCCTAGCCCTCCTCAGCCTGCTCTCCTGCTCGGGGCCTCGGGGCCGCGGTCGCGCGTGAGTCCGGTGGCGGATAGAGATCGAGCAACCGCGCTATCCGCAAGCCTCAAGCGAGGACGGAACAGATGCTGGGCAATGTGGCAGACCAATGTGTGCCTTCCTCGCCCATCGGACTGCGCAACGATCGAAGATGATCATGCGTCCCCTATGCCCCCGTGACTGTGCATGGTCTGTGGCGCTCGATAATTCCCCGATGCTGCTGATCACGAATCGATGCCCATATGGCACCACCTGCGAAGCTCGGCACGGGGCTCGCATCGGCGTGACCGCTGAGGTCCTTGCGTTGATGCAATGCATTGCAATCAGCATCAACTCGCAGCGCTACTGCGCAACAAACGTGAGGCTGGAGACAGCAACCCAGCATCATGTGATGGGGGAGACGTCGACTGTGTCCACATGAGTAGGCCGTGAATGGAAGGCAGACAAGGCGCCGCCGTTGCGCAATGTTGGCAGCGCCGTCCGCATATCGGGGCGTCTGTTTACGAGAGCGGAGCGCTTATCGCGCCGAGCCAAGACGTCCGTTGGTCAAGTGGAGCGTAAAGCCGCGAGGCATGCGCCATGCATTGTACAGCCTGCCTCTTTCCGCCGTTCCGATGATAGCGCGAGATAGCAGGGGCAAGCACCACGCCCTCCCAACGACGCGTGCAAGCAAGTAGAGTTGGGACGCGTCCGTATCTTTACGTTATGATTGAGCTTGTTCAATAAAAGAATGACGCCTCCCGCACGCTGGTGCCCGTAGTGACCTATTGCGTTGTATTCTGTCGCCTCCTGGCGCTTCTTATCAAAATGCTAATCTCGAGTTTAATTTCAACGCTTAATCCTTCCTCGGACCGCTTCTCTGCGCCGCATTCGCTCTTTTTCGGCTGGCTCCTTTGTTGACCATCGGAAGCGATGCTGTTTACGTTGCTGGCCACCGCTGGGCTGTGGGAATTCCGAGCCGCCTCAACGCCAGCCATTCGGTCATAGTCTAGCTGCTCATGGAGCAATGCGTATGACTTGAATCGCTAGAAGGCGGAGCGACCGGACCTCCGACCCAGCCTGCCCAGCCGTTTGTTCCGCCGCAGTTTGTTTGCGCCACGCTTTTACAGATGCATCATGCTCCGCATGCCAACATACGTTACCACGCTCCGCATGCATACGCGCATACGAATGCTCCGGCTGCGGCGTGTCGTTGGCGCCTTTGGGCCCCCAACATTGCAGAAGATTGAACGCCTCTGTGAACGAGACTAACCCGATGCATGCTGGGCGCAGCGAGCGCCATGTGTGCCGTGCGCCATGCGTTCATATCTCTTCTCGCTTGCCGTCAGTCGCCGCGGCGCCTAGGTACGATTGTACGAGTAACTCCGGTGCGATTGAGCGGCGCAAAAGTTATTGCAGGCGCACAGATTCAGATCATTCACAGAAGCCGGAACCACCGCCGCAGACCGGCTTGGTGACAATTGCACAAGCCGTAGCCGGATGAGAAGTAAGGGCCACTTTCGCTCGTTCACTTGTTCGCTCGGCGCTGGGCGGCGCTACTCCTCGGCGCCCCCAGATCACCACTTTGCCGAGGCGTGTGGGGCATGGGGCAGTCACCTGCCGTCACCTGCGCACCTGCTGTGCGATCTGGTACCACGCCAGAGGGGGACGATCTGGGGTCCTCGCACGCCTCGCAGCGACTGAATGCTGCGTGTGGGTGCCTGAGAGCGCCTGTGAGCGCCTGCTCGCGACCAGTCTCCACGACTGAAATGCATGAAGGTACTCATAGGCCGCTGGAGTGAATCAGATGAATAGTGGATCTATTGGTCTAGTCTGTAGTGGCTCGAGTGGCTGAAAGGGCGATCGTCACCTGTTCTGTCGTGCTGAATTCCCACCCTCCGAGATAAACTTCAGAGTTACGAAACAACCTGGCGTACCAAGGCGGTCTGAGCTCTGCTGGATCCCCCCAGTTACCCCAGACGAATACAGAACATGCCAAGCACGTTGCTACCGAACTCTTCGATCCCAATCCGCGCCCCATGCGAGCCATGCGTACTCCCTTCCGATCCCTCGGTGGTGTCTCTTGATCCTGTGATCCTGCGGACCGGTGCTCGTATCGCCTGCGCAGTGCAGGGAACGAGACCGTATGCAGGGCACGGGTGCAATATAGGGCTCTTAGACACCAACGCACGACCGGCACCGACAAACCGACATACAATTCACGTCGTCATACGCGGATCACGTACGCCCATATCATACCCTGCACTCGACCGTCGGAATCGGGTTTGTTGGAGTTGTGCGGGTCGGTCAACGGGTCAGCGGACCCAAGCCATACGCAGCCGAAAGTACGAGTACGCATAGCCCTTATTCATACGGAGGTATAACATGGCGAATCGAGTCCTGCATTGCACCAACCGACGTACTAGCCTGATCCTAAATGTTCCTAAAAGTGCTCGACGAGAGGTTGGAATGCCGTCTGAATTGAGGTCATTAGGATCCGAAGCTGCTCAAATGCTGTCGAACACCACAAATGGTAACAAGCTGAATTGCAGCGCAACGCATACCTGCTATCAAGTGAATGGGCGCGTGTTCGCGTGTCTGTCACTGTCACCTCCGTCATCATGACCACGATCAGTGGCACTGGGCACCTCCACACGCACTCCTACATCTGACGCAGGTGACTGACGGCCAGAATAGCCTCGTGCGCGCGCCCCCTTCAGCCCTCGACGCCTCAACTGCCCGCCTGGCCCGCCTGACAGTCAGACTGACGAAGGGAGTGCGTGCTCCATGCTTAGCAAGAGCCCGCACGCCTGACCCCGCACACTAGAATGTCCGCACTCCAGCTGCACGCCCATCGCGCCCATCGTCGATGACCGCCGCTGTGCGGTGCCTATGCGCCATAGGCAATGGGTCCGACGGGTTCTGCGATAGCGTCGTTCCTGTCGTTCCTGCGGCCTCTGTGGAGATTATTGCCTGGAAGAACCTGCTGACAACTTGACCCCGTTCCTGTCAGTGCCTCAACAGTTCCTGACACCTCATCCCTCGACCCTCATCCCCGATGCGATGCTTCGTCTAAACCGTCTGCCGTTCGCCTTCTTCGGAGGTTAGCTAGTCCTAAGGCGCTCCTGACCCGCGCGGCTGACTCACCCGAAATGGACGGCAGGAACGAGTTGTCGAAGAGGGACGACGTGATCCTCCGCTCCAGCGTCACTCCTCGACGTTACATCCCGCCTTCGGTGCACTTTACCCTGTACTGATGGCCCTGCCCCAGTGACCCAGTGACCCCATCCTACCCAGTACAGGGCATTAATGAAAAACCCACCTGTGCTCCCTCATCCTCTTACCCGCGTTCTGTCTGGCCGACATGCACATCGTGCATCCATGATCCACTCGCTGCCCTCGACGAGAGATAGGGCATCGCGTAAGCTCGGTGCCTTTCTCAGGTGCCCGCTTTCTCCATGAGAACCCACTGATCAGGACGAGCAGGGCTGAACCTTACCGCGAGCTATCCCAGCATGTCCTCAGCACTTGACCCACTATGGAGGGACAGACAAGCTGCAGCCGAAGTGCGAACAAGCGCAGGAAGCGCAACGCTTAACGCTACGACAGAGCAAGCAGCCACCGCGTACGAGAGCGCCCCGCGACAGCTTGGAGTGCCTGCAGAGCCTGTCCCCAAAGTACAGAACCCAATCCATCCCTCCGGGTCATCCGGCTTTCCGTTGTGCGGAAATTAGGAAGATCCATCAAGTCCCGCAGAACAAGCGTGAGGGAACGGACACTGGACAGGATTGGGCAGGACATGCAGGATCGCAAACACCAAGGATTATCGCCTAATCGAGAGCTTGTCGACTTGGCGCCGGGCACCTGAACGTAACGCATTGTGCGTAGCGTGTATGTTGGACACGCGCAGGACCCGTAGCGCGTAGAAGGACAGGACTTGGTGAGCCAGACTTTTCTCTGAACTTGCGCGCGCCCTATGAAGACGCTCCGACGCGGAAGCTGCTTCAGTCGGTGCGCACCAGCGACTCGGCTACGTGCCGCGACGATGGACCGAGAACGCGGGCAGTTCGCTCACGCCCTCGTGTTATCCGCACGCATGTATCCGTGCGCTCAGCGCAGCGCGTCGGTCATGAAGGGCGACTAACCACTTACAGTGCTATAGCGCGCAGCTTGCAGGATCAACACAGTATCATTAAAGCAGGAAAAGCGCTTAGGGGAGCGGAATGGATCCGAACGGAATCACGTTAGCTGGCTGAATGCGTATTACGTTCTGCGCGCGACCGACGGTACCAACGATGACGCCCGAGTCGCGGCTCATGACGGATCATCGCTGCTTAATACACACTACGAGGATGCTCCGCTAGCTCCTTTCTTTCATTATGGATGCTGTCCACACTGCTCATTCAAGTCCATTGAGCAACATTGAAGGCGATTCATGAACACAAATGTCCCCCGGATATGGCGCCGGCAGCCTTCCCGGCATATTGGTCTTCCGGTGCGATCAATGGACAATGTGGGCAGAAGGCGGGCGCGAATGCAGTCGAAAAGCAGACGAACACAGGCGCGAAGTGCAGACGAGCGGGCAGACGAACAGCAGACGATCGCAACCGAAGCTCGTTCTTTGACTGGGGGCGGGATTCACGGCGGCATCCAAGCGGAATTGCTAGTTAGTTCATGGTCGAAAATACCAATGGGCCACAATTGCGGTCCCAATTCATTCCCGGCCAAAGTCTGGGTAGGGGAAGCGATGGGCAGTTTCAGCTAAAACTCAACGCATTCAGTGCATGACGACACGGACATGTACGCATGTGCGGGTGCATGCGGCGTACGCAGCGCGCTGCGTAGGGCGTTTGTACGTATGGCAGCGTAGTCGTTTGTACGAAAGACTGCCACAACAGTAATGCAACATGCCCACCCTTGAGAACCAGTTTCAGAAATGCTGTGGAGTGCGAATTTGAGGCTGACAGCAGAGCACAACTGACAGAGTACCTGCTGTGACTCGGTTCCATGGCGACATCAGTTATCTGGCTCGTTGCGGCGACCCGTGCATAACGGAGTGGGGTTGATCGTGATGTCCCTGCTCACGCTATGTCCCTGCGCACGCTGTTTTTGGCGCTTGCGTACAGGAGCAGGAATGAGTACTGGGGACAGTGTGGCAAGGTAGTGACGTTCGCCTTGTCGCTGACAGGCAGACTGGCGAGCCTCTCTGACAGGTCGCTCCTTACGCACAGGCCTATTCAAACCTGTCAGGCAGGTTAGAGTCCGTGCCCTCCTTCCTGCAGTCAACGCTGTCCTGTGTCCACCCGCGTCTGTCGGGAGGATGCCGATGAGCGACTCTGACTTTACTGATCGCATGAGCTGGTCAAGCTGCCTTCATGCCCGGGTCTGAGTCGATCCTCCAGCACGACTTCATCAACATATTCATTCCTCTTCCGACCGCAATGTACATGATCTATTCGAGTTCTTCGATTCCAGATTGGCGCACTCAAGCGTCCAGGCCCAGGTCCTTCGCGATCATCTTGCGAGCAATTGGGTGCTGTTCTGTCAGCCACGTTGCGCACACCACCGCCACAGAGTTCAGAGGCTGGCCAGGATCTCTCGCGCCCGTGTCTCGCATGCCATCGCCACCACCGGGCCTACCCTCGGCGCAATCGGCGCATTGCAGAAGCCATGTTCGCACGGTCGGGCGGGCATCGCCCGACGGGCGCCCACGACCATCTCGCTCGAACCGTCTGATTATAAACGCCACTGACGTGCCGACAGTGCCTCCGCCTCCACACCGGCGCAATCAGTTCCCACGCCGCCACGGCGTTGGAATGTCGGTTAACAGCGGTGCCGCAGAGAATGCGTGAGGCTGCGTGGGAGCCAGACCGCTGCCCAGCCAAGAAATGGAGATCGACTCGCGGCGCCGTGCGTCCTCGCCACGGCTGGCTCCGTTGTCACTTACGTAGAACTCGGCGTGCTCCTTGAACACCTCCTTGGCCAGCTCGGGATCCTGCTCGTTGAGGAGCTTGAAGATTGGCTGAAATCGTCAGTTCATCGTCCTCAATGAGACGGAGGTATACTCACTCGACAGAACTTCATACGGCCCTTGGTGATGACCCAGTCTGATTGTCAGCTGCCAACTCATCGATCTAGCTTACCGGCAGCGCTCTGGCAGTACTCGGGACCGCTCTTGAGGGCGATCTTATAGAAACGGAGCTTGATCTCGGCATTCTGCGTCTGGTTGAAGTCGTAGACCTCGTCGAGCTTCGTAGCAACCTCCGGCTGGTATTTCGGTCCGAGCTCGTACAGGTGGTCGAGCATGACACACTTCTGCGTAGAGTCGAAGTCCTTGACGTCCTCGGGCTTGAACGCGGAGAGGTCGCCCTTCTTGGCGGCCGCAGCCCAGCGCTCAGCAAGGTCCGTCGGCGGCTTCGAGAGCGAGTCATCGTACTGCATGTCGATGCACAGGTCGAGGCCAGTTCCCTTGATCCACTCGTCCCAGTTGACCTTATCGAGCTTCTTCAGGTACTCCTCGCCGTTCTGCTGCTTGCCAAAGTAGTCGAAGAGGTGCTTACGCCACTGCTCCGTCGTGATCGACTGGTTCGTGAACGTCTTCACGTAGTCCTTCATATAGGGGATGAAGTGCTCCAGTCCACCAACAGTGCGCTCAAGGTGGAGCAGGAAGTTGGAGCCCTTCTCGTACGGCACCTGACTAAACGCGTCGTCGGCTGAGAGTTAGTCCAACATCACGGACCTGAAGCTCACGGTCCTCGTGGTTCTTGAAGTCCGGCAGCAGCTTCTGGAAACGCGGGGTGTCCTCGTAGCCCTTGAGAGACTCCTTCAGACCCACTCGTCCGATAGTGAACGACCTGCACCGTCAGCTCCGGTCGCGAAAGCCATGCTTACAGCATACGTGCGGCCTCTCCATGAATCTTGCCGATAATTAGACGCTCGAGGTAGGTGGTCCATCCCTCGTTCAGCCAGAAGTGCGCCCATGAAGCGCAGCCGATCGAGTTACCAAACCAAGACTGCTGTTAGCTGGTGTCGTAGTGGCCGAGCTTACGTGGCTGATCTCGTGAGCAATGACATCGACGAGCGAGCGGTCGCCGGCAAGAAGAGTCGGAGTGGCGAAAGTCAGGCAGCAGTTCTCCATGCCTCCGTAGGGGAACGAGTTCGGGAGGATGAGGAAGTCGTAGACGCCGAAGCGGTACGCGGAAGTGAGGTCCTCGGCAGTCGCAACCTGCTTGGCAGTGTCCTCCTCGAACTCCCAGTACGCAGCCTTCATCGTCTGAGGCTCGGTCCAGACACCAGTCTTCCAGTTACGGCCCTCCATGTCGGGGAACGCCTTGTATGTTACCTCACCAGACGCGATGGCGATCAGGTACGAGGGGATAGCAACGGGCTGCGGTCAGCTGGAGAACCGACGCAAGTACTTGCTCAACTTACCTGCTTGTAGACGTACTCGATCTTCTTGCCGTACTGGGGCTCGTCATCACTAGGAGGAGACTGACGCAGGGCAGACATGAGCACAGGGAGAACGGAGGTCACGCGCGAAGAGTAGGTGGCCTTGATGGCTGGCGTGTCCTGGCAGGGAAGCAGCGAGCGACCGTGGATCTGCTATCAGGTTAAGCGATCGAATCTTCGACTCACAGCCTGGCTCTGAGAGTAGAGGTAAGGGTACTTGCCGCTCTTGGTCTGGCTGGGGCGTCAGAGTGCGCTTTCAACACTTGGACCTACACGGGGGTGAGCCACCCAACCGAGGTGCAGTCCTTGGTGGTTGAGTAAGTGACTGTGATCTCCACGGTCTGTCGTTAGCTAGGCTGCACAGACACCTAGCTCACCTGTCCCTTCTTCAGAGTGCTGGAAAGCTTGACGTGAAGAGCCTGGCCCATAGCCTCGATGTGGTCATCGAGCTTCCAGTCCTGAGAGTCAGCTCCGATTGCGACTACAAAACTCACAGCCTTCTTGCCGTCGACCGTAACATCCTTGATGTCAAGGTAGCTAGTGTCGAGGACGACCTCGTTAACGTCCTTGACAGCCTCGAGCTTGAGCGTGGCCTTGCCACCGATGATCTTCGTGTCCCAGTCGATGGTCCAGTCGAGGTCAATGTTGTCGGTCCGGATGTCCTGGTAGTTGGACAGCGTGGAGAGGTCCCTGTCCTGCGAAACGGGGGCGGTCGAGGTGGCCATGGTTCTCAGTGTGTTCCTAGGAGCCTGGCTGTGGTAGTGTCGTGATCTGTAGTCGCGAGGAAGAGAAAAACAACGCCGATCAGGGAGGAAGGCAGGAATAGCACGCTGAGTGGACACCTCGCACCGGACCTTGGCCAAGACCATGCGGTCGCATGCGGTCATCTGCGATAGCCAGCGGGGCCACACCTCCACCGGAACACGTGATCCGCTACTCGATCCTTCCCTCCTGAGTGCGAGCACTGAGGGAAATATAGTGTCGGCCGCGGACTTTGTACTGCTGCATTGTCAGCCGAGTACATGCGCATCGTTGAGGGAAGTGAGAAGGTGTTCCTGCTCACTGCTTGCGGCTGCGGCTGCCGTCCAACTGCGTAAGGCGGAGGGGTGGCCGCAACTGACTGGAAGGGGTCGAGTAGCTTTCGGCTGTCACGAGGCTATCGGCGCTCCCTCTTCCAAGGCCGCACGCAATGAAGAGGCTGTCCGTCTGTGGTAGTACTGAACATACCGATGTAGGCAGCCATGCTGTGCTCCCCAAGTGTCTCTGTTGACGGGTAGTACCTTCTCCGGCAGTCCAGCTCGACGCAGCCTATACCCCGAGGAGGCGGACATTCCACCGCGTCGCAACAGCTGTGGCAGCCGGTTACCAAAGCCTCCCAGCATTCAGACAATGGCAATCGCAGGTGCGAAGTGTATTTATCTCCCGCCTCAGTGTCGAAGTGGACAAGGTCGCCAAGGACGGAGGAAGGCGATTCACACTTAGATATGGCGAGTGGAGGTGCGGCCTCCACCTTGCCACGTGGACGCTCGGAACTGACGTTTCACGATGCGACTCTCATGAGCCGGTGAATCCGCCTGAATCTTCCATTCACCCCGATCTCTGATCCTCGACATCCCAAGCAGCGAGCGCGATGGACGAGCCTGGTCCGTCGAGCGAATACTACCGGCGCTTTGCGGCGCGAGAGGATGGGCCCGTCCTCCCCCCGCAATTGCACCAGGACCCTTTCTTTAACCCGTCTGAGACGCCCGTGCAGTTCCTCGACAACCAGGCCAACGACGGCCTGTACGCCGTCCTGAACGTCGACCGTGATGCGTCCCCGAACGAGATCAAGGACAGGTACCGCTCCCTTGCGGCACGATACCACCCGGACAAGCAGCCGGACGACCAGCGCAGACTCGCGGCGCATCAGCAGTTTCAGAACATCCAGCGAGCGTACGAGGTGCTCACGGACCCGGGACGGAGGACAGTGTACGACATGTTCGGAGAAGAGGGACTGCGGACAAGCTGGGAGGTTGGACCGAAGAACATGTCTGCGAGCCAGATGCGCTCCTTCTTCCTGAGGCAGGGAGAGGCGAAGAGGCAGCTGGACGCAGAGCAGCTCGTGAACTCGAAGGTGAGCTGAGCTCTTCTTCTTGCTAGCTGACAGCAGGGCGACATGAGCATTGTCCTTGATGCGCGCGCAGTGTTCGTCCCACGGGAGATGTTCAAGAACCCGGACCGCGTAAGCCACACTCCGTGGGCTCGTATCCAGCGTGTGCGTCCCGGCCAGATCCTCGGCAAGCACAGCTGGGAGACGCCGATCAACGAGAACACACAGCTCGCGATCGAGGGCGTCATGGCTGCGCGAGGTCACAACGGCGGTGCCAACATTTCTGGAACGATTAAGCACCAGTTTTCTCCCCGCCTTTGGGGCCAGTACACGCAGGCGTTCCTGGCTCCGCGCATCGCGACGGCGAAGGGCACCTACACCTTTGATGAGAACACGTACGTGACGGGCCAGGCTTTCGTGCAGACTCTGTCTGGACCGCCGCGACTGTCAATGTCGCTCGGTCGGCGGCTGTACGCCTTCACGACGGGTTTCATCACCTACAACACTGGATTCTGGGACCTGGGTCCGTGGGGACAGAACATGGACCCGCGGCTCAAGTTTGCTGACCAGTCGTCAATGATGGTCGGTATGACGAATGCGACGAACAACGGCGCGGGCTGGACGTGCCAGCTCCAGACGGGACATGCGGAGAACGGTATCGCGGCCGACTGGACGACGAACGTCATGGGCCTCCGGGTCAAGCTCGGTGGTCAGGTCGACATCTCAGGAGAGCTGACGGCGTTCGCCGACGCCATGGGCCGCGTCACCGAGTACACCCGTGCGGGAGCTACGCTCCAGCTCGCCACGTCCGGTGTCCAGCTCAAGCTCTACCTCCGCCGCCTGGGGCAGAAGATCACGATCCCGATTCTCCTCTCTGCCGACCTGAACCCGTACGTCGTCCTCGGCACGGCGGTGCTTCCCGCCGTTTCGTGGGCGGCCGCGTACCACTTCTACGTTCTTCCCAAGAAGCAGCGCGACGTCAAGAAGTAAGTCATATATCCCAGTTATCTTCGCCTTTGTCGCTAACAAACCTCCAGCCGGATCAAGGAGCTCCGCGAGGAGCACGCCGAGTACATCGCGCAGAAGCGGGAGGAGGCTGAGAACGCCGTTCTGCTCATGGGCCGGAATGCGGCCTCGCTCGCGGCCAAGGAGAAGGAGCGCGGCGGCCTCGTCATCCTGTCGGCGCAGTATGGCCCTGCGTCTGCGTTCTCGGCCCGCGGCGTCAGCGACGACGAGGCGGTCATCGACGTTACGATCCCGCTGCAGGCCCTCGTGCAGAATAGCAAGCTCTACATCCCCGGCGGCAGGAACAAGTTCAACCTCATGGGATTCTGGGTAAGTCAAAGTCGCGAGTGGAGCGAGCTTTGTGGGCTCGTTTGGATGGACTATGTACGGAGAGGCGGCCCCGCAAACGCGCAGCTACGAGCAGCCGTGCGCTGCGGGGCTCAACGGACGGGCTGGTGTCACAGTTCCAAACAACGCATAGTGCATCAGCGCACAGAACCAAGGCAGGGAGATGATCAGCTGACGACAAAACAGGACCCCTGCATCGGCGAGAAGAAGCGCCTGCGTGTGCGGTACCTGTTCCGCGACGTTGTGCACGAGGTCGAAGTCGACGACGTGTCGCAGCTGCGTGCGCCCGTCAAGGCGCATGCGCTGGACCAGTGAGCCACCAGTGAGCGAGCGCCAGCGAGCGATCAGCGGCAGGTGCAGCAGACGAGGCGATTTCGGCGTATTTAGGAGGATAGCAGCACATCTCATCACCCCACCAAGTTTGACAATGCATAATCCCACAATGCCAACAGCCACTCAGAGGGCGGAGTGATAAGGGGCAGCTACGCATCATACGGCTCGTTTGGGGGCGAAGGGGCTGTCAGACCTGGACGCCGATGACACATGTGTGTGCTCTGTTTCGCTGTGACAGAAAAATGCACAGGCCCAAAGCCGCGGATGAACCTCGGACCAACGCTGTGCCTATGGAAAGCCAGGGGCGCGTATGCCGGCGGGGCAGGAGAATGAGTATGGTTCAAGCCCCACCCACGTTTTACTGCCCGCATCAGGCCGCGCTTTCGCTGTGCGTAATCGTGGAAGATCTGAATGCTTGAGCGGACTCTGGCGCCGATGACCGGTTGACCCACCTGTAAATTCATACCACCCATCGATAACAACCTCATTGTCCACATCACATACAATCTCCACGACCCACGCCCGAATACACGACCATGTCCCAGCCCGTCTCCGTGGCTGATGCGGTCGAGGAGAGCAACTTCCGTGCGTAGTGTACGGACTGACAAGCGCTAACTAAAGATGCGCTCGCCTCGGCCTTCCTTATGATTGTCGTGTCTGAGATTGGTGCGTACCCTCTGCTTCGTCCACAGTGAGCCAAGCTAATCCTGGCAGGAGACAAGACCTTCCTGATCGCTGCGATCATGGCGACACGACACTCGCGCACTGTCGTGTTCGCCGGCGCCTTTGCTTCTCTCGTCGTCATGTCTGTCCTCTCCGCCGCGCTGGGCAAGGTGATCCTGGGCTTCATTCCGAAGGTGTGTTCCTCCCGCTGTACAGTCATTCGAGCCCCAGCTGACATTAAGGTGTGGACGCTGTGGGCCGCCGCGATTCTCTTCCTAGTCTTCGGCGTCAAGATGGCGCAAGAGGCGCGCGAGATGCAGGCCTCGCACATGGCCGACGAGATGCGCGAGGTCGAAGAGGAGCTCGAGGAGGACACAGCCGAGCATGACCCGAACAGCGTCGCGCTCGAGAATCTGGAGGAAGGCCGCTCGCGCCCGCTCGAGAACTCTTTGGCTGCTCCGAGTCGTGATGGCTCCCCCGCCCCGGGTCGGAACCACCGTTCCTCCTCCCGATCCCGCACTCGCTCCCTCTCGCCCAGCCGCCGTATGCGGCCCAGTATCAGCCTTGGGGGTGGCGTCGGCCCGCTGAAGATCAAGGAGGAGACCGTCCTCGCGTGGCGCGACACGGCGCGCAACGCGCTCGAGATGATGACGAATCCCGTCTTTGCGCAGGCATTCGCACTCACCTTCCTCGGCGAGTGGGGAGACCGCTCCCAGATCACGACGATTGCCATGGCCGGAGCACACGTGAGTCCCCCTTTCCCCCATCTGTAGTGCATGGAGAAAGCCAAGCTGACAAGCCCAGTCCGTCCCCGTCGTCGCGTTCGGAACCATCCTCGGCCACTCGCTCTGCACCCTACTCGCCGTCATGGGCGGCCGGCTGCTCTCCACAAAGCTGAGCGTGAAGCATAGTACGTCTCGCCCAGCTCCCCGGTCTTGTGACGCAAGCTGACACCCAGTTACCATGCTCGGCGCCCTGTCGTTCATCTGCTTTGCGTTCATGTACGCGTACGAGGCCTGGAACCTGCCCTCCGAGGTTACGATCTAGAGCTGGGGATCGAAATTTCAATTGGAGATGGAGCCGCTAGTAAATGATGGGACGTGGCGTTCCGCAGTCGGCGATGCGCGGTGGTATGACGCGGTACCTCCAGGCGAGCGTGCGGGTCAACAGCCACGGATCCGACAATCATCTGGCGTCGCGTAATCAACTGCACATCACTGCAAGCACACTACGGCCGTGGAGCGAACCCGAGCCCATCACATCAGCTAAGCCCGCATTCAGCTGGGAGGCGTGGACCCCGCACTCCGGCGCACCCGGAGCGTATGAATGAAGGAGCGGAGGAGAAGGAGAAGAGGGAGACAACACAACTCAGGACTTATACCCAGATACCAAGCAAGAAAGTAATGTACAAGCGCCAGCTCTTCCGAGCTTAGGGCCAACTAGAGTTATGCACTTTAGCCACTTTAGACCCACAACTCCAGCACACCGACTTTTGCTATGTCACGGCGACGCGACGGTATCGAAACATTCGGCGGGTGATGGAGAGTGACAAGAGTGACGGCGGCTGACTTCGGTTCTGTAGGAAGGACAGGTGACGCGCGACGCGTGGAGCTGAGCGTGCCCGAGCAATCACGAGAGTGGGGCTTTTTAGTCCAAAGGATATCGACACTAGCGCTAGACCCACATCTTGGCACGGCAAGGACTGAGATTTGCATACAAAGAGAGAGAGAGAGAGAGAGAGAGAGTATAGATGAGGCGTGGGCGGGCATACAACTGTAGATTGGTGTAGATGGGTGTAGGTGGTGGGACAAGAAACTGGTGAGGAGGGGGGGGGGGGGGGGGGGGGGGGTTAGCTACAAGAATACAACTGGTATACTTTGGTTTCCGGTATTCGTCGAACGTTTCTCAAGACAGTGAGTGTGTGTGGCGAGCTCAGACCGCCCTAACGGCCCAGATCCCACACCCCACAGCAACAATAGCAGCCACAATAGCCCACGGCCGCCATTTGCGTACTGGCGCAAAGACGGGCGCGAACACGGGTGCGAATACGCTCTCAATGAGCCCGGCGAGCCCCGTTGCCAGCGGTGCAGAGCGGCGGGGGAACAGCGGACCGGGGCCACAGGGTGTGGGAGACACACTCTTCCGTCTCCTCGTGCGGCGACCTCGCGGGGTGGCGCGCCGACGAGCGGCAGCAGCTTGCGCGGCGGCGTCCAGCTCTCGACGAGCAGCGAGACGACGAGAGAGGGTCGCTTCCCATTCCCCCCCTGCTGCTGCGTGCGCGAGGGTTGGCTGTGGCTCAGCCACGAGCGTGCTCGCCTCGGGCGACTCGGGGTGCCACGCCAGGAAGGCGGAGACGGAGGCGTCGCGCACGCGGCGGTCGGAGAGGAGCGCCTCTAAAGCTGAGGCGGCCTGTCGGACGGAATCGGGCGTGGAGGGCGGGGTGGGCTCGTCGCCCTCCTCTGTGGGGACAGGGCGGGGTTCTGGTTCCTCGTCCGAGCTGCTCGAGGGCAGAGACGAGGGGTAGCTCGATGGATACGAGGGCTGAGAGAGTGGAGAGTGAGGTGAGCCGGAAGACGAACTGTACTCCGGCACACCGGGCAAGCCCGCATCGAAGCTCCACGGCTCGATGTTGCCGGCGCTCCAGCGGGGAGTCTCGAGGGAGCGCGCGTCGCGGCGCGTCTCCTGCTCTAGCGTCGTGACGGGCACCAGATCCAGCGCCGCAAGATCATCTTCGTCTGCTGTCAGCTTCACCAACTCCACAAAGCTTACCATCAAGCACGAAGGCGAGGTGGACCCAGTCGGCGACGATACTGTGCGCGGTGACAATTTTGGCCATCTCGAGCCTCTTCTCGGGATCCGGGCTCGGGTTCAGGAGTGAGTGCAGGGAGGCATACGCGTCGTGCGTCTTGCGCGCAATGTCGTTCGCCGACAGACCCGTTATGATCGTGGCCTCTAGCTCGCCGTAGCCTGTGTTGCTGCGTGCGACGACGCCGACCTCGCCGTGCGCGAGCTGCACGCACTTCCGCTTCCCCGCGATCACGGCGAGGACGTCCCGCGTCCGCTCTGGCGGCGCGACGAGCGCGATACGCGTGCCTGCGCCTTCGCCAGCCCATCGCTCCAAACCCAGGTGGAGGGACGTATTCGGCAGCGCGAGCGTGGGGAGGACGAGTTCCTGCCTCTCGCCGGATACTGAGGACGCACTGGCCGTGCTTCCCGGAGCGTCGGGGCGGAGGAACCGCGCGCGCTGGTCCCAGTCTGCGGGCGAGCTGAGTCTCGACAAAGAAGACATGGACGCAGTACAGCTCGGCAGTGAGGCCAAAGAGGCTGGGGACGACGGCTCGCTCGTACTAGGCGCGTCCTGGAGCATGTCGAAGAGCGCGTGAGAGACGACCGGGCCCGGCGTCTTGTCCAGACTTCGGCTGCGTTCCCGCGTCAGCACGGCGGGCGCATGCACGACGTGCGCTGTGGGAGAATAACCTGGCGGGCCTGGGGGGTGAGCTACGGCACCCTCCGAGTCGCGGTCGCACGATGTCGCGGGCGTCGACGCTGGTTCCTGACGCCCCGCTGGCGCGGGCGTATGCAGATGCAGCGATCGTGACGCATCGGGTGTGCTTTCGTGTTCTTCCGAGCTGCCGCTGTCGGTGTGCTCATTGTCCGAGCTATCGTGCTCGTCGTGCTGCACGTCACGGACCGATTTCAGGTCGCCGCCTGCAACCCCCGCTGCTGGCGCCGTGTGATCGGTGGCGTCCGCCTTGTGGGCGTGTGAATGGCCGGGCGCGAGGGCGGTCGAGTCCGAGCCGTCGCTGGACCATGACACTGAACTGATGCTGCGCACACCGTAGCAGCTGTCGGCACCATCGGGGGGTGGCGACTCTTCCTGCTGGGTGCGCACGGCGCTGGGCCGGCGGGTGGCAAAGGGGTGTGAATTGACGATGGCCGATAGAGCCTTAGGCATGGTGGGGTGGGAGTGTGGATGGCGGAATGATGAGTGATGATAACAAGAAGGGTGATAGCGAGGACAGAGGGAACAATGGATGAGATGATTGCAATGATGAGATGCGGACGATGCGTATGCTTTGTGTGGGAGATATGGCGATAGGACACGATGTGTCCGGTGATGCGTGCAGTGGTGGGGGTGAGGGTGGTCAGTTGCCACCCAGGTCCACAACAGGTCCCATCAAGCGCACGCACGCACACGGTGAGCGGTATGTGCAAGTGGAGGTAAGCTCAAGGTGGAGGGAGGGGAAGGAGGGGGAGGCACTGGTCCCAAGTGCTGGGCGCAGGCACCTGGCACAAGGACCTGACGTCTTTACGGCACACGCGCTGCGCTGCCTGGGCGATTGTCGCTGAATGGCAACACATAGCGTCATACCCCGCCAATCCATCCCATCCATCCCCTTCCAAGCTTCCTCCGGCCTCCGATCATCCTTGCTCCGATCCCCACCTTCTATCACCTGGCGCTCGTCTCCTCGTTTAATCACGGCTAGCATTGCATGGGAATCACACACCCCCGCACCCGACCCACTACCGCTGACACACTCATGCCCCCCGACAAGCCCGGCCCGGCCAGCCCCCAGTCCAGTCGTTTCCCAGAGCCCAGAGTCCCGAGTCCCAGAGCATTGCAGGTGGGCGGACGTCGACTTGCGCCCAAGACACGACCGCAGAGTGAAACAGTCGGGCCAACAACTCCGGCCCATCGCCAACTAAGCCCCGCGTATCGCTTACACGTTGCTTCCCAGCGGGGATCACCGCAACAGCCTCTAGTATATTAAGATGCAGGAACACTACGGCTGTAGAGTTTGTATTTGTAGGGTTTGGTATATATGTGAGAGAGAAGCATGAGGGCTGGTTGGGTTGCTTGGTTTGGAAACAAGATGAAAGCCATGTTATCCGTCTAGGTTTACTGCGTCTTGTCGGCGTCTCCCACCTGCTTCGGCGGGTCAGACTCCTCCTCCTCGTCCTCATCGTCCGAGCGCTCATCCTTTCGGATGTCGAAGAAGATGACACTGCACACGAGTCAGCTGATGACGATCGCTTCTGAAGCTCACCGGATGAGAATGCGCCAAATAAGGAAGTACCAGAACAGGTTGATGCACTGAAGAAGGAAGATAGGGGCAAAGATCTGCCACTTCATCCTGAACTCGTCAGTAACGCTCGGTTGGTCATGCGTGCAAAGGTACTCACCACCAGACCATCCAGTTGTCCTTCAGCGGCTCCCAGACGGTGCGCTGGTCGACACTGACATTAGCTGCGTTCGGCATGCACGTTTCGTATACTCACGGGATCAGGTCAAAGTACTTGTACACGCCCCACAGGATCTTGATGTTCAGGTAGTGGCGCATGTAGGTCCAGACAACAACAAAGAACGCAAAGAACGGCGTCGACGCGGGGTCGTTCCAGTAGTTGACGCACTTGGCGAGCTGATGTCAGTTACAATGCTTGACTGCCCAACTTACCGCGAGGAAGATGTCCGACACGTCCATGGTGACGAAGACCGAGACACCGATGTAGGTGAGCGAGATGAAGTAGCTCCATCCGATGAGCCACAGGGTAACGCAGTGCTAGTTGTCAGTTAGAGACCATACCTGCAACTCACGTGAGCGACGAGCTCCTTGTAGTCCTTGCGGGGCTTCTCGATCTTGAGCGCGAGGATGATCGTCTGCTGGCACCAGTAGGCAGCCTGCATGAGGTAGTAGACCTTGAGGCTGCGCGTCATCTCACGGTGCGGGTAGTTGATGAAGAAGTACTCGGTCTTGTACCACCAGGTGGGGAGGTGCCTCATACCGATCTGCGGTCAGCGACGCCGATACTGCTGCGCTCACGATGCCGGCAACACCCATAATACCGAAGTAGAAGACGGCGTAGCCCTCTGTGACTGTCAGCGGGTTGCGATGCATGGCGGCTTACGCTCAGTGAAGCGGGGTACCTTGGCCGGGCGAATGCCTAGCCGCTTGGCCATGGGACGCAGAATGTAGAGGGTGACGAACTGACGGACGCTGAAAAACATGTCAACAAACGCCAAACGGTAGATACGCACAATGACCAGAAAACAATGTAGTAGGCGATGAAGGCGAGATCACCGAGACCCTTGGTGTACTTGCCGTTGGGCTGCTTGTTGCAGGGGAACAGGAGGTACTTGAACGGGTTGAACTTGATGTGTCCCGTCATGCCGAGGTCGATGAGGATCCACTGGTTCGCCCACAGCAGGACGGGGATGACCATGAGCAGGAAGGCTGAGGCTGGCAGCGTCAGATTTGCGACCCAGGCAGTGACTCACAAGGCACAAGCATCCACCGTCCAGTCTTGACATCCTCCCAGAATCCGAGCGACTGATAGTGCTTGGGGATGCCGTACGGGTCCGGACGTGGTGCGCTCTTCGGCAGCGGCTTCACCTCGCTGACCGAGCTGAAGTCAGGTTTTGCGGCGGGGTTGCAGTGTGGGCGAACTCACGTCTTCTCGACCTTGGCGGACTGCCCATTGAGCGGGATTTGCCTAACAGTCAGAGTCATGGACGTGTTGGAGGACGTGGAAGAAGGTGTGGACATCACACGAGACAGAAGGCAGCACCGGACAGAAGGCTCGTAAGACTTCAGACAGCCGATCGCAATTCGCGCCCTCGCTGTTCTGGAAGTCGTACTCCCGCCCAATCGCGCTGGTACGACAATGCAACGGCGCGGGGAGGTGCGGCTTGCGCTTTGACGCGTCGAGCCGGCTTGCAAGCCGGCACACTACGCGTAGGAGGGGTGTCGGGTACAACGACTCACTTGAGGGCACTAGTGACGCTGGAGCTGCGGCGTCTGTTCGCGGGAGGAGCGGGAGCCTTGAGAGAGGACGACTCGGCCATGGTGTGTCAGTCCTCCTAAGGCAGAGTGTGGTGTCTTGCGATGAGAGATGAAGAGAGACGACTGGGAGGAAAAAGACGGCTCAAGGTAAATATCGGTGGTCGCTGCAATCGTGGTGCCATAGGAAAGCTTAGGCTTGGGTGCCATCCGGGGGCGCCTGGCGCCGCAGGGTGCACAGCGCTGTCGCGGTGGGTCCTGGGTGCCTCCTGGGTGCATCCTGGGTCGTCCACGGTGCGATCCACCGGCACGTACAAAGAGATCGGCCCTGAAAGATTCGGGATCCAAGGCGACAGATGACCGTGTCAGTGTCAGCCTCATCTGACCACGGCCAACGTGGCATTCTCGTGGACTCAGCCTGGCACTACATCACGTGGTATGCCCTGGACTGTGGACGCCGTGCGTCACCGCCGACATGTCGCGGACGGACGAGCACACTCAACGCGGCTGTGCTCACCGTTCATCTGCACACCTTCCTCCTCTCTTCTCGACACCGAGTCGGCAACTGAAACGGCTGCTATCGATTCGACCGAACGGTAATCAGTCACCATGATCCTCCTCGAGGTGAGCTAGCGTCATTTTGTTTGTTAGCTGACAGACAGTCGCACAGCGTCATCATCCACGATGTCCTCACCGACCGCTTCATCAAGTGAGTCGGCGCTCAGTGGGCTAGTCGCAGACCAAGGAGGAGTCCTCACCGGCTTTTCCCCTTCCTCAAGATAGCTAACAATAGGCCTGGACGCGCGGACATCCAGTTTGTCGACTACGACAGCGTGCGGTTCCACATCTCGACGCCCGAGTCCAAGACGGTGCTCCTGCTGTCAATGGCGATCCAGTGCTGGCCTGACCTCCTGAAGTACGGCGCGCGCGAGCACCTTGAGAAGGAGTACAGCAGCTACATTCTGCCGCAGAACCAGACCGAACCCGAGTACGACGTGTCCTTCTCGATCGACCTGGAGCGTCTGCCGCCGTCGGATGGTGAGTGCTCGCACCAGTGCTAGCTCCAGAACTCCCGTCCTCATAGCTAACCTTTGCAGAGGAGAAGGCCGAGCTTATCCGTCACTTCTCCCTCGTCAAGCGCAACGCGCTTGCTGCGCCGTTCCTCGGATCGTTCGAGGAGCAGCGCCACCTGGCCGAGACGTACAAGCCTCCGCAGGGACTGGACGACCAGCCGCGCGAGTCGCAGGGCGAGCTCAAGGTGATCAACTATCGGGACGGAGAGGCAATCTTTCTTCGCGCATCCCACGACCGTGTGACGGTCATCTTCTCGACCGAGTTCAAGGAGGAGACGGACCGAATCTTCGGCCGTGTGTTCCTGCAAGAGTTCTACGACGCGCGCAAGCTGCAGGCGCTCCAGTCCGCGCCGCAGGTGACTTACTCGAACCGCGAGCCGCCGCTCGAGATCCGTCACCTCCCCGGCCTCCGCCGCAACGAGAACGTGGGCTACGTCACCTTCATCCTCGCCCCGCGCCACTTTGCCAACCCCGAGCTCGCGATCGGCACCATCTCGCGCATCCAGCTCTTCCGCGACTACCTCCACTACCACATCAAGTGCTCCAAGGCGTACATGCACTCGCGCATGCGCTACCGCGTCGCCGAGTTCCTCAAGATCCTCAACCGCGCAAAGCCCGAGGTCCAGACGCACGAGCGCAAGACTATCTCCGGCCGCACGTTCAGGTCTCGTTAAGCGTCGGCGAACGCATATGTCAGCTGCAGCAGCAGCATATAGCAACAGTAGGCACAGAAGAATGTACATGATCTCGACGTCAAGCCGCGAGCAGCGCCGATAGGCGCGTAGCGGCCCTCACTTGCACCTTGGGCGCCGCAGGGGAAGGATTCCGGCACACTGACCACAGACACGAGTTGAGACTGCATGAATCGAGACTGAGACTGACGACGACTGACCTTTGACTTCTGCCTTCCATCTGACCACAGCTTCCTTCCGGCATCCGCAAGCTGCAAGAAGGAGAGAGCACCAGGAGAGAGTACAAACAAGTTCGCATGGGGAGGATATGAGAAATAACACTACATATGTTGTCGTCGGTGGTCGTGGCTAGCTCAGGAGAGTGAGGGCGGGGCCGTGGATGGAACGCAGTGGATGGATGTGTGGCAGATGTTTGAGACATGGGACGACTCGTTCGTTGCTCTTCTGTGCGGACCGGGCACGATGGTCGCGGCTCCGGTGGAGGGCAGCGGTTCGTGTAGCGATGAGCGGCGACCCGCTCTTCGATGTTCGTCAATGCGTGTCGATCACCGATGGTAGATTGGTATCGTAGCGGCCTGACCCGAGCAGAACGAGTTATGCTGGCCAAGTGGTCGGTAACTGGATAGGCAACGGGACCCAGACCCAGACCCAGACCCAACTTGTTCTCTTCTCCTTGGTCTCGCTTGGTGTCGCCGATGATGCGCACGAAGCGGGCAGAGGCGGCAAAGGCGGGAAGGATACCGAGTCGAGGAGGTAATCCATCTCCAAAGCCCAGGCTAGGTCCTTCTCGCGGGAGGAGGTGGGGTACGCGACGGAGACGGAGGAACGCCACTTGCTTGACATCGTGAATAAGGACGAGCGAAGCGAGGAGGGTGGACAGTTCAGCGGAATGAGAGGAGAGACCGGCGGGGTCGCAGCTTCGGGGATTTGGAGGCGAAGACGATGAGGAAAGGGAGAGAGGTGAGACGGAGCGTAGGAGAAGACCCAGGAAATCGTAGACGAGATTAGGAGTCAAGGTGCGATGAGGGTGGCGGAGCACGGAGACGAGGTAGGGTTTCGGAAGACGAGAAGAGGTCGAACTCGAAGTAGAGGTAATATAGAAGCGAGAATAGGAATCAAAGAAGAAGAAATCTGCAAACGGACAAGAAAGGGGGAGACAAGAACAAGAGAACGACGACGATGAGGAGAGAGGGGATGCACACTCATCGCTCGTCCATATACACGGCTGCCATTGCTTGATGTGCATAGCTGTGATCCTGGATTTCTACTTTCGCTCCTTCGCTCCGATCGTCGCTCGCGTCCTCGCTGCCCTATGTCATTTATGAACGTACCTTCTTCATCGAGTCTGCATCAGTATCACCTTCAGTCTGGTCGGTCACCGAGTCGGCACTTCGACCGAAAACCGCTACGATCCGCTCGACCTTGAGACATAGGTGCAGTCGTACACGAGGATGAGGCTCATCGCTACACTGAGCAAGCCAGTCGTTGATCCCTACGCAATGGGCTTCGGGAGAAGATTCCCAAGTGCCTTGGGCTTTCGTCAGAAACCTTCTCAGACACAAGACACAACACACGAGGCGCGGACGAGGCGGCGTGTGCTGCCCAAGCCCCTCTTGTCGCCCCTGTGTCTGACTTCTGCCAATGTTTTGGGGGAACCAGGTAGGTGAATGACGAACTGCGATGCCTGCAAGCGGGGACAATCTCAGGCGCACGCAGAACACGCTTCCGCGCTTGCCTCGTCGGTATCCCCCGTTTCCATACCGCTCCTTACACACGAGATACACGCCCACCCGTCCCCTCAATCGTTATAACACTCCTCTCCTTCGTCAGTAGAACACCGCTCGATCTAGGCGTCTTTGCGTCCCATGATCAGCGAACTCCTTTTCATCGTTGATGACAGTCTAACAAATCTCCTCTGACTCTGCTACAACGCCTCGTGTCATTACGTCAACGTCCCCCACCTTCCAGCGGACTGCTCGATCAGAGTTCCGCACTCAGACCACAGACCAGATGCTCGCTCAGCCTTCGGCTGACTCCACAAGCGCCTAGTGGTATCCCGGCGGCGGACTGTCCGGCACGCTTGGCTTATCCTCCTCATTAAAGCTGGGGCGGGGCTTCGCGCCGCGCCGGAACGCCGCCGCCGAGATGACGCCGTTGCTAGCGGGCGTGGCGGGGGTGAAACTGGAGCGCTTCTCGTCCACTGGCGTCGACACATTCGAGCCTGGGGCGTAGTAGCTGTCCAGGGCCTGGTTGAGGGCGTCGTCGCGCGCGTCGGGCGAGGCGACGCGCGATCGCGGGGGAGACGCTGGTGGGCGATACCCTGCGGCGGCGGGCTTGTCGTGGATCACGACGACGGGCACATCGGCCGGCACACCGGGGGGAGCGGGGGGCTGGTAGTTGAAACCCGAGGGCTCGTACTGGCCCGGCGTGTCGACGTGGGTTGAGGTGAACTGCGTCGGCGGGTCGGGGAGGCGCCGCGTGGTGGGCGATGCCGGCTGGTCGGGGATCGTGACGACCGGCTCGTCGTCGTAAGCCAAGCCCTCGGCCGAGGTCGACGGCGCGATGGTCGGGTGCGTACGCTGCGTCGGCGAAGGGATCTCGGCGGGGATGGCGACAACGCTCTCATCATCGGGCGTGTAGTACCCGTCAGCGGTCACCGGGCGACCAGCCTGGGCCGGCGCGGCGAGGTACGAGTCGTTCTGAGCCGGCTCCGGGTGGTACGCGGGCTCCGGGATCTCGGACTGGACGGGCTCCTCCTCTGCACGCGGCACGGGGCCGTCATGCAGCGAGTAGCGCGGGCCGTCGTGGAGCGAGTACCGGGGCTGGTCCTGGAGCGAGGCGCCGATCGAGTCGCGGTTCGAGACGCGCAGCGGCTCCCAGCCGGGCGTCGCTTTGGGAGCGTCCACTTTCTCCTCCGCGGGCTCGGGGGACGAGTCGAGAGTCGTAGTCGCAAAGCGTTCGGCGATAGGAGCACCGTAGGGCGTCGGCGCGATCTGCGGGATAGACGACGAAACTTGAGAGTTCGCCTGCGAGTCCTGCGCCGCCTCCGCGTCCATCTGCCGCTGCTGCTCGTACTCGTACGAGTGCTCGAGGGCGTCGTCCGAGGGGCCCTGCCACACCGCACCAGAGGGCGCGGTGTGCGTCGCGCCGTATTCGTCCTGCTCGCTCGGGCGGCGGTCGTCTAAGCCCGCAATGGCGGGGATGCGCGGCGGGCTGCTCTCGCGCGGGCTGCTGGCGCCCGTACCGGGGACGTAGTCGCCGTACTCCTCGCGCTGCGCGATGGACGACTCCAGAACGGGGCCGTTGCCGGCGGCAGCACCGGTAAGGGGCGAGTTGTGGATGTCGGGGAGTCCAGGCGGCTTCGGCGCCGCAGAAGCAGCGTGGAACTGCACCTGCGACAGGCAGCGGAGCGCCTCCTTCTCCGTCTTCTCCGTCCGCTCATAGCCCTCGTATGGTGCACGTCCGTAGCCGGGCGGCGTCTCCTCGAGCGGAATCTCCTCGAGCAGCAGCTTGCCCAGCTCGCCAACGATGCACATCTTCTCGCCGAGCTCCTCGAGGCCGCCGAACTTGTACGACATGGCTTCCTTGACCATCCTGATGTCAGCTATAGTCGACAAGAATAGCTTGCACTCACTGCCGCTTGAAGTCACCGAGCTTGCTTTCCTCGACGACAATGTCGGCATCGATGTCGCGCATGTCCTTGCGCAGGGTTTCCAACAGCTCGGTCTGCTGCAGGAGCTGCTTGTTCTCCGCGCCCATCTTCGACAGCTTGCGCTCGGCCTGCTCCGCCTTGTGCGTCAGCTGGCGGCGCTGGCGGCGCTTCTGGTCGAGATTCTCCTCGCGCTCGCGGATGCGCTTGAAGCAGACACGCAGGTTCGCCTCGTGTCCCGCGAACGTGCGGTACGCATTGCTGAGCTGGGTCAGGAGCGTCGCCGAGTGCGTCAGCACGTCCTGCAGGTCCGGGCCCTCCGACTGCCCATACGGCGCGAGCTTGCTTGCGGCCGATGCCGTCTCTTGCGCCATTTTCTCGGAAGCCTTCAGCACATCCTTTTCACTACTAATGACACTGCAGACGTTAGCACACGAAGTCTGGTGGCAAACATCCCTCCACTCTCGCCCCAGGGAGGTCTGACGCGTGACGTTTCGCGACGCGCAGAGTGAAGAGGCGCAAGCGCGCTAGGCGCAGCACACGAGGGGCATGGCGGCGAATGCGTCGCATGCCTTCCTTCGCCGCTTCGCCCCCTTGTTCCAGCCGTACTCACTCCTGGAGTGCTCTCAGGTCCTGATTACCGAGCGCGGGGAGGAGCGACGTGTGGGCGACCTTCTTGCCCAGCTTGTTACCGATGCCGCCGAGGGTTCCGCTGCCACCCCCGCCGCTGGGCGTGTGGGCGTGTGTCGGGGCAAAGTTGGAGTTGCCAGCGGTGGGAGACGCGAGGCTCTCATTGTCGCCGCTAGTCGGTGCAGCGCCACTGACGATGCGGCTCTGGGGCTGGGAGTCTGAGCCTCGTCGGCGTCCGAACGAAGGGAGGCCGAACTTGCCCGATGCCGAGCGTAAGGCCATGTTGGATGGTTGTGGTTGAGTGAGTGTTGAAGAGGAAAACCTACAAAAGAGACCTTCCTGGTGGTCAGGACAGGTCACGGCCTTGACATTAGCTCTGACGTACGACGGGGTCTTGCTCCTGCGTACTTACCTTAGTGACCGCCACCGAGCATTTGATTCCGCACCGCCTGCTCATTGTCAGTCAGCCATAGAAGCCAAGCCAAGATCTTTTGACGCGAAGTAAATCGAATGGCGCTATCCCTGCATGCCGAACGGCTGATTGCTGTGCACACAGGGCTCTCGACCCATGCACTCTCCAATGCCCGCATGGTGTGCGGACTCAACCTTCTCGTGCATGCTACGGCTGTGCTAATCTTGGCATCCTGACGGCCATCGAGCACTCTCGACCTTTAGAGTACACCGAAGCTGTGGAAAGCGAGGATCGCGAGGGCGGCCAAGGGAGGCGCCGCCATCGACGTTTCCTTGAGTACAGCCTGTGGTAGGCAGGCTGCGACGTGCGGGCGTGAAACCACCCTCAAACTGTCGCCGTTCCTGATCACCGCAGCACGCTCTCGCAGGACCGACGTGCGGAAGTGCGGACCTCGTCGCCGCTCGACCGCCGCCGACTTTCCTCATTTCGAGGTCCGCGACGTCCCTCATACCGCGACCCCACTCAATTGTCCCAGCATGCACCACCACGCACGCGAGCGGGGCAGAGATAAGGCCTTTCAGTCGCTTCTGCATGCGTCACAATGTGGCAGATTCCTTTACGCAGCTTCCAGGACTCCTGGATACTAACCGACAGGTCGAGGCACATCATCACTCCCTAACCCGCAGCGATATCCGATCCATTCAAATACGCACCGCCACAATCAGTTCCTGGAGAACACTATGCATTTGCTGAGACTCTGAAGTATTGCAAGGAAAGGACAGAAATATGTGAAGAAATGTTTTGGTTTGGTTAAACGTAGAAGAGCGAAAACGAAATATGTCGAAAAGATAAGATGATGGAAAGAAAAGGAAATCGAATCAATGAGTATTGCTGAGGTTGACACTTGATAAAAGAAATGAAATATGCTTTTGACTTGTTGGATGGACTTAGATGCGCTTGATGCCGATGGGCATGCCGTTCACAGGAGGGGGCGAGACGCCGACACCGACGCCGCCGACGCCAGGTCCGCCGGGCTGGCCGTGGGGCCACGAGTACGGCTTGGGCTGGTTCATGCCGAACGCGCCCATCATCGGGGCACCGACGCCGGGCTGCCCGAAGTAGCCGATGTGCGTCGGGATGATGCGGCGGCGCGTGCGCTGCTTGCGAGTCGTCGCAGCGGCGGCAGTGGCCGTGCCTCCGTTGGAGTTAGGGCCGACCGCGTTGCCGAGAGCGCGCGAGGCAATGGAGACCGAGGGCGAGCGGGTGCGGTCGAGGCGCGAACCGTAGACCGACGAAGGGCGGGAGCCTCCAAGCTTCGTGCCGCCGCCGAGAACGGTCACGTTGCCACCGTCATAGGGAGTGACGGTGGGGCCGTTCGAGTTGGCCGAAGACGGGCGGGTCTGGGTGGGCGAGGTGGTGCGCCCACGCTTGGCGTGCTCCTCCTCATTCTCGCTGACCTGCTCATTCTTGTCGGATGGAAGCAGGTCGGCGGAGCCGGGACGGGACGCGGGAGTGAGAAGCTGGGTGTGTGAGTTCGAGTTCGTGTCGCTCGAGTCTGAGCTGCGCGAGCTGGTGCTGTCCGAGCCTTTGTGGCCGTTGGGACGAGTGAACGACACATTACGTGATGAATGACGCAGGAGGTCGCCGTCTTGCTGGGTCGAAGACGGGCGGCTCGGCGAGTTGTTTGCAGACAGCAGACCAGGGGAAGGGGAGCGAGTGCCCTCGCTGCGAGTGGGAGGGAAGGCGAGCAGGCTGGGAGCCCTGATCGGGATAGCCTTAGAGGTGCGGACCGGGGTGACATGAGGGCTCGACTCGGCGGGGGTCGACGACGCCGTGGGAGCGGCCTGCCAGATGACGTGGAATGATTCTACGCGTGTCAGTCTATAGATAAGATACTGTTTACTCACCACGAGGGCGTCTGATCGGGTCAAACTCGGGCTCGTCCCATCCCCAGCCTCCCCATCGCCACACGACCATGCCGGGATCACACCACACTTCCCACTCGGACTCGTCATCGCCCTCGGCGCGCTTGCGATGCGACGCTGAGATCGCCTTGGACCAAGTGGGGATGTCAATGTCCTTTCCGGCAGCCTCGCGCAGGAGAGGAGGAAGGCCGTGAACCCGGTCATTGATAAGAGAGCGGGCACCGGATGCCTGGTGCGGGTTGGACTCGTTCCAGGAGGGTTCGTAAGCCTTCGTGAGGATCTTGGACAGGCGCTGGCGCAAGGTCATCAGCTGGGAGTGCGAGTAGTGAGCCGCGAGGGGCTGGACAAGGTGGTGGACGAGAGCCTGCACCGCCGAGCCCAGCGTCATGTCCAGCTGCAGACCAGCGCCGGGGGTAGCATTGGTCGGAGCAGGTGGGGTGGCAAGGGCAGGGGAGGCAGCGCGGGGCGGAGTGCGCTGACTGCTGAGGGAGAGCCCCGTGATGTCGGGTGGGTCCATTTTTCCTTAGAGCATGTGCGAGAGTCGTGTGTCGTGAGGTCGCTGGTCGGCTCGTCGAGGTGTCGGTGTCGATGGAAATTTGCCGGGCGGCGAAGGAGGGTATAAACACAACACTAGGTGGACGAGCGGCAAGAAAAGGATGCGGGAGGTGTTTCTTCAACGTTTGGGTGTGTCTAGGATAGGGAAGGTCGAATGCAGGTGGGCGGAGACAGGAAACGTATTGTGGTCGTTGTCACAAGAATGGAAGAGTCGATGGTGGTATGCTATGGATGGAGGAGTGAGAGTGTGATGCAGTCCTGATCCTGGATACCTGGTTGCCTGGATCAGAGGGATCAGAGGCTTGGACGGGCGCCAGGAGCTAACGACCGGTAGGCATGCAAGGTATGCAGGGCGCAGACCAGCTGGGCTGCCTGGGCGGGTGGCCACCAGCCAACGCAGGCTCACGCTGGCTCACACCAAGGGGGCACCAAGGGCGACCATTGTTGTGCTGGTCCTGACCTCGGGGGCAAATCCGCGTGGCCAATTGCCGCATCCGGCAAGTTCCGCGGTACTTCGCACCGTGGCGCCCCCTGTTGGCTTCCATTCGGACCCCTTCGACCCAAACAAGGCATGCACACCCAACGATTCCTGGCAGGGTACGAGTGCGATGCACACTGGCAAGCGTATAGAGTGCAGCTATGCTTACGCGTGCGTCTCAATGTCATACATGCATGAAGCCGAAGTGCTGCAACATAGGCGATGAAGCCGCCGCCTGTACGAGTGGAAGTCCCGCTCTGCGCGACTGATTTTTCAACCCGCGATCGTGCCCGGAACAAGGAATTCCAGCGGGTGGGCCAAGCAGGAGCTAATTCTGGACTGCGCAGCTTCACAGCACGGGAGCCAGATTCAACAGTCCCACCACGGCGGGAGCGCCGACTGCAGACTCGACAAACTTACCCGAGCACAACGCCAGTAGTACGGCCAACAGGTGCTTGCACTGTGTGTCAGTCTCAAATGCGCGCCGAGGAACTCACCATCTCCGCCTTGTCCGTAAGGAGCGACTGATACGCATATCCAGGACAAGGGCAGAACATCTGTCCCAGGGCTGACGCTCTGTGTGTGAAGGTTGCGGCTTCTGTCGAGGGCGTTGTGGGCTGATCAACCTCGGCGTTGGCACGCTGAACTGTCTCGACGTCCTTAGCTGGCCGGGCTGTCGACGGCGCAGCAGGCTTCTCTTCGCTGCTGGAAGGCAGGTCAAGGTAGATCGTGTATGGAGCTCCTGAGGAAGAAGATACCTGAGATTAGTTAGTGACGGTTTCGACAGCAACTTACCTGGTATATCACCCGCCCACCTGGTAGACGCACTTGAACGACTGGTCATCAGTTAGTCACCTACGACGGCTCAGTTCACCATCTCGATCGTCTACTAGCTGTAGGGCAGAGACGAGGGAAGACCCGAAGAGTGCGTGCAGATGGAGGAGGGCAGACTCAGAGCCTGGCATCAGCTATACGTTGTCTTTCTGCACAGCTCACTGTGATCCTTTCCAAAGTCTTCAAGGAGCTGCTGAACAAGAATCAGATGCTCGTCGACCGACATCGCCATGCCATCTCTGTCATCGGCGTCGAGGAAGGTCGTATGTAGCGAGTGACAGACATTTCAGAACGGCTGGGTGAGGTCACCCAAGTCACTCAGTCGATCGCGCGGAGACCCCGCATTCGCCACCCAGCGGCTTATCCCGTCCTCCCCCTTTGGTGCACCGCAGATGACGCCCGCGTGCATGATGGCTTCCTCGCTTCGTTCTCCAGCACATCTCAAGCCAAGCACGATGAACAGGGTAAGCTAGGTGCTCTGCTAGGCAAGCTGACACGCAGATATTCGGAACGAACAAGTCGAAGCCGAAGCCGAACCTGTCGGACGCGATCAACTCGGTGAGCTGGTCCCCTTCGCAGTGGCTGACGGAACAGACGGACAGCCGGATTGGCACGATCGAGGTCAAGATCAAGAAGCTGGACAACGAGCTTGCGACCTACAAGGCGCAGATGGCCAAGCTTCGCGACGGTCCCGGAAAGGTAAGCTGACCGGCCACACGTACGAAGCTAACAGCCTCAGACAGCAGTGCAGCAGCGCGCGCTCCGGACGCTGAAGCAGAAGCGGATGTACGAGACGCAGCTTAACACGCTGCAGCAGCAGACGTTCAACATGGAGCAGGCGGCCATGACGACGGAGAACCTGAAGAACACGATGACGACGGTGGACGCGATGCGCGTCGCGAACAAGGAGATGAAGAAGCAGTACAAGGGCATCGACATTGACAAGATTGAGAGCATCCACTACGACATGGAGGACCTGATCGAGCAGGCGAACGAGATCCAGGAGTCACTTGGGCGCTCGTACGGCGTGCCGGAGGAGATTGACGAGGACGACCTCCAGGCCGAGCTGGACGCGTTGGGTCTCGACGACGATATCGGGGAGACCGAGGCGCCGTCGTATCTCCAGGACTCCACTGCGCTGCCCGACTTTGTCGATGCCGCTCCCGTCGAGGAGGAGGCGCCGAAGGAGCCTGCCGCGGAGATCGCCCGGTAGACTGCTGCAGCCGTCTCTCATATCCCGTAACCCTCTTCATGGTCTGAGCGCAGTTACCAGGTCTGGACGAGTTACCCATAGTACCATAGTGAATGCATATTGTACAGATTAGCCGTCGTCCACCTCAACCCTCTACGTCTAAAACTTGAGCTGCCGCGTGTCCACGCCCTTCATCGGGCCCTCGATACCCTCCACAACGCCGGCAGAGGGGAGCGCGCCATCCGTCCCGTCCTTGCTGACGGCAACAAGGCGGGGCCGGGCGCCAACACTGGTGCAGAGGAGACGATACCGCGCGCGAATCTGGGACATGAGCGCGGCAAGATCCGGCCCCTCGTCCTCGGGCACCGGCTCTCCGCCCGCTGGCGTCGGGTTTGTGGTGGGGAACTGCGAGATGAGCTCGCGGAGTGTCTTGATGTGCAGCACGGTTCTGCGGTCAGCTTTTCGGACTCGGGCTTCTAAGCTCCTCATTTACTCTCTAGCCGTCCTCTCACACTGAGTGCCAGTCTTCCACAGCGGGAATGAAATTGTAGAGAAGACAGGGAAGAGCAGAGTTCGACTCACTTGGCATCCTTCCGTCCCGACCCGCCACCGGACGCCGCAAGCTTGCGCTCAACAACAGCAGCGAAGCCCTCGTAAAACCCGACCTCCTCCCAGATCTCCCACGCCTTCTCGAGTCCCAGCTGCCGTCCCTCAAACAACCCATGCAGTTTGCCATGCGCGTGGCCGGCGGCGTAGCCCTCGTTGTAGAATCTGATGTCAGCTCAAACATCGCCAGCAAGCTGTGAACTGCAATGCCTCCTAGGTCTGGCTACTGGAGCGAGACCGCGGAAATACGGTGGTTCGAAAGGGTATCTTCTGTCTTCATGCTGAGAAAGAACGCTGCGGAAGGGTGAGGAAGGCAGACTCACTTCGACTCCAGGTTCACCGCGTGTTCCATGAAATCCTCCTCAGCCGCATCAGGGTGTTCGATGCCCATGTCCTCAGGCTGGAGGTGGGGGTGGGGGTGGTCCTTCATATTTGCGGTGGTCGAGCGAAGCGAAGCGTAGCGAGACCTAGTAGTCGTAAGGCGTCGTGAAAGAAGTTATGCAAAGGAGGTCGGAACTGCCCGCGAAACCAGATGAGACGTCGAAATTCTGGATCGACGTCATGAGTCAGCGAACTCTACTGTGGCGTCGCCGCTGTTCTCCGACGCTCTGAACGCCTCCTTAATTCTTCAAGGCGGGATTAGCTTTTGCAGGGAGGACGATATTAATGAAAATGTGTGATTGCGGATTAGGAGTGTATAGAAATGTGCTGCGCCCAAAGGTCAGTCAGTGGCGCCTCGTCTTGTCCATGCATTGGACTCGCGGAGCACTTGAGCAACTCCTGCAGGCACAGCAGTCGCAGATCGCGCTCTGTCCTCTCCGTAACAGAGACGTGATCGAGAACGACAGGCCATCCTACCTAGTCGCCTCGGTAACTTGCTGTCAATGTGGCAGCCCATCGCCGCTTGCAGAGATAGAGTACGAGAGCCTCTGATTTGCAGACTGCGCTCCGGGCGCCGAGAATGTCACACGTTCCCAATCTTAGGTTGGCGGCTTCGGAGGGTTGGAACGCTGGAACCCAACAGTCCGGGCTGCTTGTCACTCTGACTCTAACCCAGCTTGTTCTGGTTCTCCCGCTGATCCGTCCGACAGGACCCCCTTACGTTTCATCCCTCAAAATTCTTACTCCTAGCTCAGCTTTGCCCCTCATGCCCCGGCACGCGCTCACGCGCACACACTCTCTCTCCTCTCAGCACTCCCGTTGCATGCATGCAGGTACGCAGCAAAACGCTGGGCGGTCTCCTTTGAGCACGGTGCGCGATAGTGAGACGAAGGCAGGCACAAGCAACTGCACGTTCCATTCTTTCCTTTCCTGGCTGCCCTGCAGGTAGCTTTGTAGCGGGCATCACTGCCCTCGCCATGCACGTCATGAGTTGCCACCGACCGAGATGAGTTACGGCCTAGCGCGATGTTGGGACCCATGCACACGCCGCAGCACTGACTCGGTCGTGGCATGTGCGACACGGGAGCGTGCGCCCTCATCCGCCTCCACATGTCGCGTCAGGGAGCTAGCTCAGCAACTGCAGTCGTTGTCGCTCCAAAGGAGAGCGCTCGTGTCAGACCAGAGTCTCAACGGGCCGCGTAGCAGAAAGCGTATGCATAAGCGTCCATGTGTTCGTACAACGGTGAGAGAGAAAGAAAGCTGCGGGACAGACAGAGTGATTCCGAGATCCGAGAGCAACCAGAACCGATACCAATATACCAGAGAGACAGAGAGACCAAGACGAGAACAGCTGGCTAGTCCGAGCGGACGCCCTCCTCGAGACTGTTACGTGCTAGGAAGGGCTGCTCGTCCTCTGGCCCGAGGCCGCGCTCGCGGTCCCGCGTCTCGTCCTGCGCCTTCTTGATCGCCCGCTTGGCCAGGTGCGTAAGGTACACGAAGAGCACGCCGCAGAGCACGATGCCGCCCCAGGTCATCGCGACCTTGAGCGTCTCGTGCTGCGAGTCGGCCTCGTGCGGCTCCGGGATGCGATCCTCGTCCACTGGCGTCGCACCGTAGGCTGATGAGAGGTCGTGGATTCCCGCGCCCATCCAGGTGTGCAGGATCAGCTTGCACAGGCTGATCGCGGTGCAGGCGGTGTACGTCTTGAGCGAGAGCGAGGGGGCGGACGCAAGCACGACGTTGAGGAGGTTGTAGGGATAGGGGGCGATGCGGATGAGGAGAAGCAGGTGCGGGTTCGCGGGGATGATCTGCAGCAGTGATGTCGCGGTCGGAGAGGAAGCAAGACTGCACGCGTCAGGTTTCGAAATGGCTCTCCTCAACTCACCTTCTTGAGACGGCGTCCCGCAGGACTGTGCGGGACACGATGAAGACGACGACGGCGCCCACCAGACTGGCGACGTAGCTCGCGATGAATCCGTACCATGCGCCAAACGTGTAGCCGGACAGAACGATCAATGTCGAGTACAGCGGGAGCGGCGGGATGGTCGTGATAAAGATGAGCACGCCAAACACGACGAGACCCTGGTAGCCCATGTCGTGCAAGATCTTGGAGAGGTGGTCGAGGGCTGCGGAACATGGTTAGCGAGAAGCGCGCGCACACAGAAATACACCAGTACACAGCGGAGACTACTGCGGAGACACACGCTGATCGGGGAGTGACGCCCCGACTGCTGCGCAGTTTCGACTCACCAGAAAACAGTTTGCCCTTCCAGAACGCGGCGGCGGCGATGAAACCGAGGGTCGTGAGGACCCAGCCGACGATCAGCCCTCTCCCGAGCGCACCGCTCTTATTGCCGCAGCTGAGACGGTCGCGGGCTGCGCGAAGGACGAGGCGGCCGACGGGGCGGGAGGGCTGGACGTGGCCGTGGTGCTCGTAGGCGTTCTGCGAAACGAAGCGGGGGTACTGGTGGTCGATGGTGACGTTGTGCGACCATGCTGGCGGGAAGACGGGGGTCTGGGCGAGCGGGGTGCCGACGGATGAGCTGCTCGATGACCGAGACTTCTCCTCGAACTCGACAGATAAACTGCGCGAACTCATGGATGCCGGGCGACTTAGCCGTCTCACTTCGACGCTGGGCCTGTGCTCGGACAGCGACGCGCGGTGATGGCCGCCGCCATTAACGGGGGACGTTCGTGATCGCGGGCCCGACGAGGCAGGCAAATGGTGGAAGTTGTAGCCGTCGTCTGTGCGGTGGTGCAGGAAAGTCGGGCGCTGGGCGGCGGACGCGGGTGACGGGGAGATGGGAGATGAGTTGATGGAGTCCGGGATCGTGATGGCGAAGGGGAGTCTGTTGGCTTTGTTGGCCTGCGAGTGCGGCTTGGTCGCAATCGAGGCCATCTGCACTGAGCCGTGAGGCCCGTTTGGCCGGTGGGTAGTCTGGGTGGCGGTGACAGAGGACACCATGGCGTTTGGTGTGCACTGGTGTGCTGACGGGTGTGTGGGTGCTGCGGAGGTGTGCAGTGCTGTGCGGTAGTGCGAGGCGAGTGTGATTTCTGGGTCGTCTACCGCCAAGTCATGTTAGAGGCCTGGAGGAGGGCGGAATGTAGGAACGTTTGAACGTGGAAATGGGTCGGGCGGCGAGTACGGCGAGAGCGAGAGCAACTGAGCAATGGGCAAGCGAGCGAAGACTGTAGAGCAGTGAGATCTGGGCTGGGCTGGCTGGCGAGGTCGAAAGTGAGTGTGAACGAATGAATGGCGAGGAAACGTGCAAGTAGTGTGTTGAGAGAGAGGATGGGAGAGAGAGATAGTGCGGGAGACTGGTCGTTAGTGTGAGATGAACGCCTGTAAGGTGCAGTGCCCATGGCGTGCATGGCCGCGATCCCCACGATCCACGAGCGGCGGCGTGCGCTGGTGCACTACCTGGCTGCTGGCTTGCCTGGCTGGCTACCTGCATTGCATCCTGTAAGCTGTCGCGGGTCTGCGGGTCTGGGTAGGTCCAGATCGGGCCAAGCTTTAGCCCGCCCATCCAGGCCGGTTGGGCCAGTTGGGCCGGTTGGGCTATGCCATGCGTCTCTCCGCAGTCGATCATCGAAACCCAAGATGGTCCCGCCCGTTGCCACCCCCTTCGACCCTCAGCACTCGCGCCTGCCCTTGGACCATTCCATCCTCAGGCCCTGTGCGTAACCCTTGATCCGGCAAGCCGACAACGCAACTGTGCATGTCGTGACCTGTTGCTGTGCATTGCTCGACGCTGGCTGCGCCCTCTGAACGTCCGTAGAGTGCACGCAACGAACTGCGCGGACAACCCAGTTCGGCTCGGGATCTCGGCACCGTCAACTACCGCTGCAGCCTTGTATGCCGTGTACAACTAAGTCAGGATCGACTGCCGTACGTGCCGTCCTCGGCTAGAGCTAGCCATAGCCACCCCTTTAACCTGAGTGAGTGTCCTGCGCGTCCTGCGCGTCCTGCAATAGCCCGCAATGGGCAGCAAATACCTGCCTCCGTTCCCCGCGCCGCACCATTGAGTTGCCCCATGTCCCGTTCCTTATCCGTTCCTGCGCAGATCACAGGTTAGAACATGATTAAGGATCGCATCGCAGGACCATGCAGGAGGATAGGACTATGATGCAGGAGACGTAGGAGACGTTCCGAAATTTTTCTGATTTGCAGCCAGTATACAGACACGCCAGACACGCATGCAACGCCAGTCACGCCGCATATGCACCAGATTTGCTCCGTGTGCCCGCCGTGTGCGCAGCCACGGACGCTGATTGATGCAAAGGCTGCGCCGTGCCCGATCTGCCCGAACCTGGCGCCTGCGCGCCTGCGCCTGGCATTCAAAGTGTTGCATCCAATGTGCGGCGGAACGCAGTCACATCGGGCACCCTTTGCACTCCTTGCACTCCTGCACACGCCAGATGACCGAGTAGGCCGAAATGGGCAACGAGGCATGTCCGTAAATGGACACAGCGATGCACCGAATAGACACAACGGTGCACAACGATGCACCAAATGGGACACCCTTCGGTCGTCTTGACCAAGCTATGCTAGCTATCGCTGTGGGCTGGAACGTGGCCAATTCAGGATACTCCGGACTGCTAGCTAGTCGGGCCCCCGACGCGCGACGCCAGCTCACGCCAGCGATCCCACTACCAAGCTACGGCCAGCCTAGCCAGACCAGACCAGACTAAGAGCTAAGAGTCCAGCTAGCCCAGTGTCGCACGCTCCGCAGCCAGCCGCACTGCCTGCGACTGCGCATTCGTGGCGTCTAGTTTCCAAGCGGGCTCAACGGGCCCAACTTGCCTCCGCAATCCGCGCCAAGGCACACAGAACATGTCACCTGATCTTCGATCGCTGTGCGGTGGTGGGCTGGTGCACCGGTGCACTGGAATGCGCTCTGTGCGCTGGACAAGTGGACGGGGCGCAGACGGGGCGCAGTGGGTTGTGGCGTGTTACGCTGTGCCGTGCTCGTGCTTGATTGCATGCAAAAGGAAATGCTACTTGTACAATATATGATCTATACGGACCCGGACGATGCAATAATGAGAAGTGAGATGAGAGTGGTGTTTTACTGCTCCTTCATGACGACGGGGGGCATCTCGGCCGTGGCGAGTTTGCGCGCTGCCTCCTGTTCCCTCTCCCTCTGCCGCTTCGCGAGCTTGCGCGCGCGGCGCCTCTCCTTCTTGTCCAGCTCGCTTTCGCGCTGCTCGATGCGCTCGAGGCTCAACCGCTTCTCCTCCAGTTTGACGGCGCGGGAGGCGAGTTTGCGTTCCTGCGCAGAGTGAATGTTCTTCTCGCGCCGCTTGATCACGTCCACGATCGGGGGGAGGAAGGTCGCGCCCAGCCCTGCCATCTCGGCACGCAGCTTCACCATCTGCACCAGCATCCGGTTCAGGGGCGTGGGGATGCCTAGCTTGCTGCCGAGCGCGACGAAGAAGCCGTTGATGTAGTCAATCTCCGTGTCGCGGCCGACGCGCACGTCCATCGCCATCGAGGACGTGTTGTCCTGCGTCTGTGTCGCTATCGACTTGATCCGGTCCTCCAGGCTCGCGGCCGAGAAGAGGCGCATGACCTCTGGCTCAGGGGGATGGCCGCCGGCAAGGTTGCGGAGGTACGCTTGCAGCACGGCACTCGTCTCGGCCGCCGTCTGCTTGATGAGCTGGAACCCGGGGGAAGACCGCACCAGGTCGCCGTTGCGCATGAAGCCGCCGCCGATGGAGGCCGTCAGCGCGTTGATCGTCGCGTTGACTGCGGCCTTGAGCAGCAGCTCGTGGTACAGGTTCGCCATCGGGAGGACCTCCGGGTTGAGCTCCGTCATGGACAGGAAGGCGTTGAGGGTCTCGCGCACGTTCGGCTCCGCGTCGAGCTTGGGTAACGGGTACGTCGGGGCGACTGGCTGGCCAATGGACGGGATACTGCTCGCCGCCGAGCCCCAGAGCCAGCGGTCATACGAGGTCTTCCCCCGCGGATCCGGCACGACGCCCAACTTCAGCGCACCCTCGCCTGGCCTTGTCATGTGCAGAACCGACCCGTACCGTTCTCCCGGGGTCACACCGTGCGTCGTCGTTCCGAGAATGAACTGTGGTCGCAGCCCGGGGTCAGGCCAGAACTTGGCGCAGAGCTCGTCATACACGCCCATACCGTTCTGGAGGAGCGTGATGACCGAGCTCGGCCGGATGCGGTCCGCAATCTCGCTGATGGCAGTCGCCGTTCCCTGCGCCTTCGTGCAGACAATCAGAGAGTCGATGGGTCCGCCCTTCGATACCGCGATACCCTGCTCCGCCAGCTCAGACTTGAAGTGCTCCCTCCCCGGCAACTCGGCTTTCGTCAGGTCGACGACATAGCCGGACGACACGGTCTTGTGCCCTTGTCGTTGGACCTCAAGCGTCAACTTGTGCTCCGTGTCCTTCGCTGTCTTGTCCTTTCCGCGGAGGTTCCTGGCTCTTCGCTGGAGGAGGTTGACCTCGGCTGAGGGCACCGCTCGGCGGAGGTTGTGCGCAACGAGCGTCCCGATGGACCCGATGCCTAGCTGTGGTATTAGCTTGGGGGCTCAGAACCTTGAAGCTGAGAAGAACGTACCACATGGAAACGCATGATCTGATGAGCAGTCGGAGCTCGGCTTTGTTGATGCAATGGACCGGCAATGAGATAGGGGGGAACAAGTCGGGACTGCCTCGACGGACTGCGGGGCAAACTCCGAACGGCCGTATATGAGTACGCGCCAGTCCGTTAAGCATAGATGAGGAAAGGTGGAGGCGAATGTGGGTGGAAGCAAAGCCACGTGATGCAATTTGGTTTGTACCTGGCAGACGAGCTCGTACGCTAGGCCGGGTGGACGCTGGCCACTCACAACCAAAAGTTGGTCCCAAGGCACCAGCCAAAGGCAGAGCAGCGTGCAGCAGGTGCTCATTCCAGCCAGTTCAGCCAGTCAAGCCAGTCTTCCTCCACTGGCACCATCCTACTCGTCACTTCTCCATCTCCCTCTCTTTGCCCCCCTTGTCTCCTCGACTCGTCCGACGCATACGACTCACGCATCCGCATCTGCCCCAACACATCTTCCCAAACGTGAGCATTGCCCCGTTCAGCCTGCACTCTTTTTTTCTCTCGCCGCCTCCGCTGCATGACCGTGTCGCGAGCCCTTATTTCGTCAAACGCGTAACAAAGTTATGTCTGTCATTGTCTCGCGGCCCTGGAGCGCAATTTTCTTGTTTTTGTCTCGAGCGCTCCTCAAACACTCGACATACCTCATCGCACCTCGTGCTACTCGCTGCACACTCTCGTGAAACTGCCTCCCCCATCCCTCCCTTTGCGTGCTTTCGCCTCTCATGATCCTTTCCCCAGTTTCCGCTTTCATCACTTTTCAACAAGCCCAGTTACTCACACTTGCCTCAGAATGTCCATGCACTTTGCCCCTCAATGGGTCAAGCCCATCAAGCCCACCGGATCGGCTCTGACACCTACCACCGAAGCTCCGCCCCTCGCTCAGCAAAAGGTAGCCCCCGCCGCTATTCCTTCCTCGCCTTTCCCGGCCCTTGGCCAGCCTCGCTCCGGTTCCCCGAACCACGGCAACAGCGGCGGTCAAAACCAGCCGCTGTCATATTCGCGCGTCACCCATACCCCGGCATCTCCGTCCTACGGTGGCGAGGGCTACTTCCCCTACGCTGGAGGAGACTCCCAGAATGGCAACAGCGATCCTTCGCCCTTCCCGTTCCGCTACAGCCGTGAGCAAATCCTCGCCGTGTGGGACGAGGACAAGTTCAAGGAGCGGCCCATCGAACTCATGCAGATCGGTGAGAACGGGGCCGTCATCGTGAGCAAGGAGGTCACCAAACCCGTTGGTCTGCGTGATTTGACCGAGCTGGAAAAGAAGGTAGGTCGCACGCGCCTGTCTCATGCACTAACCTCCACAGCTTCTCGCCACCTCTGTCCACCCTCCCATGCCCACGCGTCGCCCTCAGCAGCAGCACGGCCAGCATCAAAACTCTGATTCGCAGTCGCGCCGTGGCCCGATCCCTCCCAAGGACGGATTGTCGCCCGTCCAGTCAGGTCGCCCCGGGTTCGGCGGGTTTGGCCGCGGAGAGGGAGGAGCGTTCGGAGGCTCCAAGTACTCCGGCGCCCTCGCTGAAGGCCACCAGGGTGGTGGTGGCCGCCAGCCTGGAGCCGTCGGTGGAGGATTCTCTGGAGTTCCCAAACGCCAGCCCCGTCGCGACAACACCGACGAGAGCTCTCGCTCCACCTGGCGCCAGGCTCGCAGTGGTGGGAGCGGGGGCTTTGAGGGCGTTCTTGGTTTTGGCAATTCGCCCACGACCCCGGCCTCTGCTCAGCCTGATCAGCAGCTCGGCGGCGCCGATCTCAGGCAGCAGCAGGAGAACAAGCCTCAGCCTGAGGACGACCGCTGGAGCCAGAAGAACTGGCGCCGCGCTCCGGAGCCTGACAAGCCCGCCGAGAGCGAGCCTGCTCAGCCTCAAAACGAGGTCCATCAGGAACCGCCCTCGTCCGCCGTGCCCGAGAGCCGAACCCCCGTCCAAGAGCCCCGTGAGGATCTTGGCGCCGTCAACTGGCTCTACCGCGATCCCAACGGCCAGGAGCAGGGTCCTTTCACTGGGAACCAGATGCACGAGTGGTACTCGCATTCGTACTTCCACGACGACCTGCCGATTCGTCGCCAGAACGAATCGTCGTTCCAGACCTTGGCTGAGCTCAAGGCTGCGACCGGCAACGCCGTCCAGCCGTTCCTCTCCGCTGTTCGCCCCCGCCTCCCCCCTAACCTCCCCATCCCCTCGCCTGCACTCCACCAGGCTGCGGCCCCTGGAGCGCCCTCTCCTGGTCTCAACGACTCGTTCGGTCGCCTGCACATCCACCCCATTTCCTCCCAGCCTACCTCCCCCTTCCAGCACACTGCCACCTCGCCTTACTACCAGCCTCAGTTTAACGCCGCGCCCTCCTACCCCCAGCAGCAGTGGAACGCTGCCCCCGGCCCTCGCATGAACGGCATGTACGGTTCTATCGGCCCCGGCGGTGCCCAGAGCTTCCCCGCCTACGGTGCCGTTAACCACCAGCGCCCCGATATGTTCGCCTCCGCCCCTATCGGCCAGTCGCCTTGGGGCGCCCCCGCTCCTGCGCCCGCGCCCAACAACTGGCAGCAGCCTCAGCAGCCTCAGCAGCAGCCCCAGATGGCTCTTCGCAACGTCATGGGCCACCACGACCAGGAGCAGGAGCAGCACATGATGCAGCAGCCCCAGCCTCAGCACTACCAGCAGGAGCTCCAGCAGCCCCAGCAGGAGGGGGCTCCCGTCCAGGACTCGTACTTCCCCGAGCAGGAGCAGATCACCCCTGCTCATGCCTCTGTTGACCTCGGTGCCGAGTCTGAGGCTGAGGCTGACTTCGTTGAGGGCGTTCTTGAGGGTCACCAGGAGGCTCCCAGCGAGCTCGAGTTCGAGGAGCAGGTTGAGGAGCAGCACTTTGAGGAGGAGGAGGAGGAGGAGCCCGAGGCACCCATCGCCACCTCCATTCCCAAGCAGTCCGTTTGGGCTACCCCCGCCAAGGCTGCCCCCGCCAGCCACGAGTCCTCCATCTCCGCCCCTACTCCTGCCCAGGCCACCCCCTCGAAGCTTCCTCCCGCCCACGCTTCGCTTCCCCCCAAGCCCGTCGCCGCGGAGCCCGAGCCCGTGACCCCCGTCAAGCCTTCCACCCCCAAGCCTGCTCCTTGGGCTGCCAAGGCTCCTGCTTCCACAGGCCCCTCGCTCCGTGAGATTCAGGAGGCCGAGAGCCGCCAGGCCGAGGCTCGCAAGCTGGCCCTCGCCGAAGCGCGTGCCCTTGCTTCGCCCGCTACCGCCCACTCTTCGTCCGAGGACGTCACCGGCACCATGTCCTGGGGTCTCCCCGGCCAGGGCATCAAGGCCAACACCACCGGATCGTCGACCCCTCCTGGTCCTGCGTGGGGCGGAGCCTCCGACGGCCCCAAGAAGACCCTCAAGCAGATCCAGGAGGAGGAGGAGAAGCGCAAGGCCAAGGCCGAGGCTCACATCCGCGCTGCCGCCGCTACCCAGAAGCGCGGCTACGCCGACCTTGCCGCTCACTCTGTCCCCACCCCTGCTCAGGCCGCCGCGGCCGCCGCTCAGGGCTGGACCACCGTCGGTGCTGCCGGCAAGATCACTGCCGCTCCCCCCAAGGCTGCTCCCGTGGCCAAGGCCCCCGTCGTCGCCGCCGCCAAGCCCACTCCCTCGCCCTCCGTTGTTGTCCCCAAGACCATCAAGGCCAATGGAGCCGACGACGGACCCTCGGTTGAGTTCATCCGCTGGACGAAGCAGGCGCTCCAGGGTCTCACCGTTCCCGTCGACGAGTTCATCACCATGCTCCTCCAGTTCCCCATTGACCCACCGGCCAGCGCCCGCGCGGACCAGCTCGAGATCATCGCCGACTCTGTCTACGCCAGCTCGTCGACGCTCGACGGCCGCCGCTTCGCGCAGGAATTCTTCACCCGCCGCAAGCAGGATGCCCAGCGCGCCGCCTCGGGCCGACCCGTCCAGAAGGTGTCCTCGCTCGCTGACGTCGTCAAGACGCAGCCCAAGCAGGCCTCTTCGGACCTCGGCTTCAAGGTCGTCAAGAAGAAGGGCAAGAAGGCCTAAGCGCATATCTAGCATGAGAGAAACTTGAGCAGCAGAACAGCAGTACCATGGGGCAGAAGCAGAGTCGTATCAGAGGATGAGCATAGCATGCTATAATGCAACCATGTATCAATGCACAATCAGAAGTACAGAAGCGGCAGAAATGATGTCGTGATGTTGTCAGATCAGTCGTCGTCGATGTCGTCCCAGTCGTCTTTCTCGATGTTGTACCCGAGTAGCGCGGGATCGACTCCGAGCTTGTTCAGCATCGTGCCTCGGTTCCACGACTGGACCTCGAGCGGCGCACTGTACTGTCAGCTTGAATCCAGCGCGCCTGTGAGCTTACGGAGCGCCGCCGTCGTCAGTCGCGATGCGTGGCCGCCGCTTCACGACCGCCCTCCCTCCTCCTGTCGGGAGGATGTCATCGAGCTCCATCTCGTCCTGGAACAGCACCACGCCGTCCGGATCCACGATCTCCCCATCCTTGACAACACACTCATCACGGATGAACTCGACACAGCCCTGGGGCAGCTGTTTAGTGAACCCCGTCTCGTCCCATCCCCATCCCCAGTCGCTCCTCCTCTGCTTCGGCATCTCCACCTCCGGCTCCGGAATCATACGGAACAGGCGCTCGGTGACCTCCCTCCCTGCCGCGCGCCACTGCTGAATCAGGGCCACGACGCGCTCGTCCTCCTCACACGCTGAGGCTTGCTTCAGCACGCGTATCCGCTGCTCTAGAGCCGCGATCAGGTCTGCGTCCGGTCCTCGCCTGCGGCGGGAAGAGCGAGAATCGGAGTCAGAGGACGGGCCAGGGGGCTTGAACTTGGCGTTGACGAGGCGGGATCGAGAGCTGGTGGAGCGCGGGCGGGGGACAGGCGAAAGGGAGGGCGAGTCGAGCCTGGGAGGTAGTCTGTGCGGCCACTCGGTCTGTGTAGGTAGGGCGGGAGACGAGTTTGGGGAAGGCGATGGTGGCAGTGTCGAATCGGCTTTGCGTTTCGCGCCACGCAGCACGACGCGGGCAGGCGACTTGAAGGGGCGCTTCAGCACTTTGGCAATGTCGACCTGGGATTAGCTGGGCAACTGGTCGGCGATGGTGGAGCTTACGAGTTCTGCTGCGGGGCGCTTGTGCATGCCCTGGTGTCGGACGCCGGGGGAGGCTTCGTCTTCCTCGGAGGGAAGGGCGGCTTCCTCGGCTGGAGAAGTGCGGAGGACTGGTGCAGCTTCAGCCTCGATGACCGCCTCCTCCGTTAGCAGTGTTACCGGCTCGGGGTTGGTGTCTACGTCCATCGGCTCGACCGCAATCACTACCTCCCAAGCAGCCGGTGCGTCCTCCACCGAAATGTCTTCCTCACGCGGGCGGGGAGGCGAGAGAGCGCCAGCAAGAGGTAGAGAACGAGGAAGACGGCTCTCATTGCGGAGAAGAGCAGCGACGTGCGGGTTCAACGAGTAGACGGGCTCCTCGTCTGTCGGCGGAGAGGAGGAGGGTGGCGGACGCCAGAGCACAAGCGACCAGGAAGACATGGTGAATGTTGCAGTTGGAAACTCGGAAGAGACGAGCGCGCCGATCATTACACTTCTCTCCTGCGATCCGAGAGCGAGGAAGACACCCTCGGTGCCACTCTGTAGCTGACGGTGGAGAATCTGAGACTTTCGCCACCCACCATAGCAGTCTCCGCAAAAGCACGCACTGCAAGATCAGTCTATGCATACATATGTCTAAGCTCCGAACACCTCGAGTACGATCGCGAACGACTTGCCCTTTACGTTCTGCACATTGAGTACGGGGACGGCAACGAAGTGGATGCCAAAGTGGTCCAGCGTTGTCGAGACGAGGTTGACTGCTGTCAGTTGCGGACACATTCGAAGAACTTACAAAGCTTGGGCGTGGTCGCGGGGGCATAGTACATCTTGACCGAGACGATACCCTCGCCAGATGTGAGCATCATGGACACCTGCTTCAGATCGGCATCGTCTGAACGTCAGTTCACAGTAAGCGCCGGCTAACTCACTGTTGAGGAAGATTGCTCGTCGCAAGCCTCCTCGGGACGCTGGGGCCTGGCACTCTTCCCGGTACGCCGCCTGCGTCTCGGTGTGGGTGTACTTGGGCGTCGGCTCTTCATCGTCATCGTCGTCGTCGCCGTCGTCGTTGCCGGTGGCAGTGGCAGCTTCGACGCCTAGCCGGCCAGTGTGAGCGTTGACCTGGTACTCGACCAGCGCGCCGCGGGGGAGCTCCTTCGCCTGTACGAAGATGACGGGTGCACTAACGCAGTCGTTCTTGATGTCAGTTCTTCTCCTTCAAGCAGACAACTTACCTCCTCCGCCCACGCCTTCCACACTCGCTGCGCGACCTCCGGTCCCTCGCTTCCCAGTCCCTTCGGCCGAGACCACCAACAGACGCAGCTCTCAACCCATCCCGTCCATCCGCCACCGGTCGAGTTTGGGTTCCTCAGCACGTCGATGATGCGGCCAACGTGCTGAAGTGCCAGAGCAGCTTGGTGCGGGTACGGGCTCGAGGGTGCGGGAGGGTAGGGCGCGAAAGTGAGCGACGGCGGCTGCAGTGAGATCTGGCCGGCGATGTGCAGTCGGGAGTTCACCTGGACGTCAGCGTCGTCGGATGCATGAGGATAGCTTACAGTAACGGCCTGAGAGTACGGGCCAATGTTGGCTGGTGCCCAGTAGCTAAGACCCTGGACGTGGAGAGCCGTCCTCCCGCCAACGGGCGCGTTCTCAGCCTGATCGTCGAAACCGACGACCTCGATGCGTATCCGCTCGCCTTCTGGAAGAGGCACCGCAACGCACGCTCGTGAGGGCGGGGACGTTCCAAAGTACTTAACGTAAGCGGCGTTGGCCTCCGGGAAGAGATTCATGGAGGAGAGGAGAAGGGTAATGTGAGTCGAGTGTAGGGGCAGAGAGATGTTCTGGCTCTTCAATTGAGCTGGAGTCAGTAAACGAAGCTGCCAGTACAAACTCACCCTTGATAGCATCGAACGCAGCCACGACTTCGTCTTTGACAGAAGACGCGCCGGCGGACTGGCCCTCGACTGAAATCGAGAACCATCTTCCCTGTCGTCCACACCTCACTCCTCGATGAGGGGCGTCGATGGAGTACAGGGAAGTGCTTTCAAGCTGCTCAGCGATGGAGGAGGCGTCATCGTCCTTCGCGTCCACAGACCCGATCGTCTCGAGAGTCTCAAGACCCTTCTCATCCAAACCCTCCTTTCCCTCATCATCCGCGTCGAGCTCTAAAAGCTCACGAAGCTCCGCAACAGTTGGCTTCACCCAACCTGCCTTCGGCTCCAGTTCAGCCTTCGAGATGCGGAGGTAGGCGACGGGGAACGGCTCCGGTTCAGACTCAATGACCTCGGACTCAACAAAGTTGATGCGGCTGCTGAACAGAGGACAGTCAACAGTGAGAGTCTCATACTCGCCGCCTTCTCCAGCGGGGTGGGCTCCGAACTGCATTTGCTGACGTTAGTTGCCAGACTGAACGCGCGTGAACTCACCAGTCGCGTCAGTAGAGGCAGAAGCTGTCCCAGTGACTTGCCAACCTGCCTCTGGCCCAGACCGATTCCGGCGACCTTGACGAGCACAGCCTCCAGACCGCTGCTGACCATTCGCGTCACGAGGGGAAGTTGCTCGCTCTGCCACAGGTATGCCAGGGACGTGAGGCCGAGGCGCTGGCAGACATGCTCGATGCGCAGACGCTGATAGTTCGAGAGAATAGCTCCGGACGAGATAGCGGTGACTTCGGGGTGATCGGCCTTTATATGCGTTAGCTCGTCGTCGCAAAAGGGACTCACGATGATGGTCTTCAGGAGAGCAGTCAGATCCTCGGTTTCGTCACCCTCCTGCCCAGACCCCTCGCCGCCGTGCTCACGCGACCCATACTCCGCACCTTGCTCGACAGCACCACCTTTGATGACATGCGTGTAGTGAGGAAGGCCCATCGCCTCAGCAATAAGCGGTGGAATGGTCGTCCCAACCGACTGGTACATGTGCGAGTCGATCTCGTCTGATGGTCAGCTCAGTACTGGGGTACTAACATCTCACCAATACCCGGCTCAGGGGTGAGGGTTGCGAGGGCAACGATTTCATGACCGTTGGCGACAGTGTGCATCATGTTGAAGCAGCTGTCCTTGCCACCGGAGACAAGCCCGATGACTTTGTGCTTGACTCCGGGCAGCTTGGACGCCGCGTCTGCTCCAGACATGACGTTGTTGATGGGTGGTGTTGATGACTGTGGAATTTTGGACGACCTCCACCAAAGGTGATGCTCTGGATATCTCTCAGCTCAGATCACTTTCAGGGTTTAGCCACCCAAGCCACGTGCAGGCGAAAGTTCCCGCCCCGATCGACTGTGCAGGCTGCAGGCTGAGACTTGGCCGCGAGCAGGAACTGAACTGGCAACAGACCATCACCGTCGACGTAACTTTGTTTCGACTTTTCATCCCAGCACAAGCGGTCCACCATGTCGCCTCCGAACGGCTCACCGGCCCCGCTGGCACAATGGCATGCCGTGACCCCGCTCACTCGGCCGCTGTCCATCTCCATTCTCGAACTCGCGCCGACCTCCGTTACGCTTGCTCTGACGCGTTCGCCTCCGACCCCGCCAAGTCTAACCCCTGCCCAGCACCTGGCTCAGTCGCACGCGCACCACCACGCCCACTCCGGATCAGCGTCCTCGTCACATAACGGCGGAGGCAGCGGTTCGAAGAATAAGAAGAAGAAGAAGCGCAACGCTACCTCGAACTTACAACACTCCACTTCAAACGCCGCCGATAGTGAAGACGGCGCCGATGACGACGGGGATGAGAGCGGATCACAAAGTGTTACGACAGGACCTTCCCCGCTTGTGTCTTTGCTGGGGGAAGGTCAGACGTTCAAGGACATGCTGTCTCACGGTGTTGTTGTGACACTAGACGGCATGCCGTGGTCCCGCATCGTTGCACATGTAAGCGACGACGAAGCGGATGGAGAAGGACCGGCGGGACAGGGTGACGAGCAGGATGAGGATGGAGAGTGGGAGGACGACTGGGAGCCAGCAGGTGGAACCGATGCGGCCGCCGATGAGGGCCAAGCCAACACGACGTCCTCGGCCCGACCGGCAGCCAGGCGAAGGAAGCGAAAGGGCGCCCAAGGCTCGAACGACGCCGGTCGCGTGCATGTTCCCCGTCCGATCCGAACGAAAGATACGCAAGACCGACCTCAGCGCTGGGACCGTGAACGTGCAGTCGTGGTTGTGTACGACCTCGACGCCTCGCAGGAGCACGAGATCGAGCTCCAGATCGTCGGACTCGCAGGGGAGATCAAGGACAATGGTAAGACCCACCTCCGACGACATTGGCTAACGGTCTCAGTTCCAGTATCCAACTCCGTCCTTATCCCACCAGCATCTCCCTCCGCAGCGACTCTGCACCCGAGATCACGCGCCAACTCCTTACGTTCTCGGTCTCGGCCACGATCACGGTCCAACTCCGTCAACACGGCAGCACCGACCGGCGCCGGGCCCTCACCGTTGGGGACAGAGGTGCCTGCCTCGCCGAACCGATCGTCGACGCCCATCAACGATCAGCCGGTTGCTGTGACGTCTATTCTCAGTCCTCACGATGCGCAGATTGCGCAGACCCGCCACCTCATCACAGCCGCCCACGCCGAGCGCGAGCACCTGCAGACCCAGATCAAGGAGGCGCGGAAGACCGCGCAGCGATCGGAAGCCTCTCTCCGAACCGACATCGAGTCCATGAAGAAGAGCAATGAGAAGGCCGGTGCAAACGATCAGCGCAACAAGCAAAAGTACCTTGCCCTGCAGGAGCAGGTCAAGCAGGGATGGGCCGGAGCTGAAGCCGCAAACAAGGAAGCGGACGAGGTGAAGGCCAGCACCCCTGAGCTGGAGAAGAAGCTTGAGACTGTCACTGAGGACGTCGAGTCGGTGCGCAAGGACTGGTCTACTGCTCAGGAAGAGGAGGAGGAGGCCAAGGAGGCGGACAAGAAGAGTCGTGCGGAGGAGGACAAGAAGCTTGCCGATGTCACCAACAAGATCGACAAGCTCAAAGTGAAGAAGGAGAAGAAGGAAGCCGAGCGAGCCGAACTCCAGAAGCGACTAGACGAGCTGGAGAAGCAGCGCGAGGAGATTGAACGCAAGACGGAAGAGGAGCGCAACCTTCGGAAGCAGGGCTACTACCCTGGTGTCAACCGCTGGGAGCATGGAAGTGGCGACTTCAACGCTCCTGGAGGTGCTCCTGGAGGTTTCGAGGGCGGCAGCCGTCCGGGACCTGGAGGATACGGGGCGCCCCCCTTCCGACCCCGTGGCGGTTATCCTCGATTCCCGTCCGGGGGCCGCGGTCAAGGCAAGGGCTTTTATGGAAACACTCCTCCGTCGCCCGCTTGGAACGCTCAGATGGCGAAGCCGAGTCGTCCGCCCGGAGGAACTGGTCCGAACCCCTCTGCCGCGCCGTTCATGCCGTCTGGCAATTTCAATGCCAACGACCCCTCACTCCACACCGCTCTAATGCCTCCGCAGCTGCAGCACCGCATCTACCTTCCCAACAGCGTGCGACCCCGCCCCACTCCAAACTTCCACCCGCCTCCCAGTGTGTTAGCGGAACAAGCGCAGCAGAATAGCAACGTACCCCCGGCAACCACGAAGGCTGCTGGTTCGGGCGCAGCTTTCCCTCCTCTGCCTACGACAGCGCCCCAGCGCCCCAACAGCGCTCAGCAGGGACCTAGTCTGGCCTCGATCGTCACGCGGGCGGTTCTTGCGCCCACCAGCACGCTTGCATCGCCAGCGCAGAGTGGCACCCCAGCCAGCCCGACCGCCTCGAGCCCCGCGCCTGGCAGCAGCGGGAAGAGCTCCGTGTCTCCCAAACTTTCGCATCCCCAATTCCAGCAGCAGAGGGGCGAGTTCCCCCCGTTGTCTCCTTCAGCTCCAGCATTTACGTCTCCTAACGCTCCAAACGGGCGTACGTCGTCACCTCCGCGGACATCGCCAGGCTCCGGATGGGGTGCGGTGGGCACGCCGCCCGCGACTACGGAATAAAAACGCAGACCAGTTAATATTAGATATACGTATCTAACCATGTACACATAGCCATGATCTTCCCATCGCATCACACGCTTACGTTCTTAAACAATATCAGAGACGCACAGCTCTCTGGGTGAACGTCGCAAACATTTCACGCTGACATGAAGATCGGTGTCCTAAATGGGCCGGGATCCTGATTAAGGCAGGGACTAATATCCGGGGTAGAGTTTGCCATTGAATCCGCCCTCGGCGCGAGGGAGCCTGAATACCGGCACAGCCCCGCGGATAGCCAGGTACGACTTCCGCGCGCAGCCATCGCAAGCTGATAATGCTATGACCCCTCTGTTCCTCAGGAAAACAAGCCTTGGTCCTCGGTACAAGACTATTCTTGTCATTGCACCATTCGCCTTTTCCTTTCCGTGCAGGTCACAATGATCACCACCGCTCTCTCGGTCCTCAGCGCTGCGCCTGCAGCCTACGCCGCGACCTACCCCATCGTCGACTCCTACGCTGGCGAGAAGTTCTTGTGAGTACATGATCGGCGGAGATGCGATCGGCGGACGGCGATCTACGGCGACCGACGGCGACCAACGCGTGCGCCGATCTACTCTAGCTGGACGCCGTCTGGCATGGCCGTACGGGCTTGCAGTCGAGCTGGGAGATCATCCGAACCCGCTGCTCCCCATATGCTTTGAGCACAGAGCTGGCGCCGCATTTCACACTCCGTCACACAGAATGTGCGAACACATCCGCTAACAACAGCGACGGATGGAACGTTCCCAAGGCTCAGACGGCCGGTACCCCGCCGTGGGATGACACCACCAGGTAAGCCTGCAGTGCATGACTGTGAGCTGACATCCGCAGCGGTGATGTCTTCTGGGCGGCCAAGGACAACAGCTCCGTCTTCTCGGTCAACGACGCCGGCCGTGTTATTTTAAAGGGTTTGTAGCCGACGTTACCGGCCATCTCGCCAGGCACGGTCAAGATCACCTCAGCAGCTGACGTCCAGTCGACAACGAGTCCTTTGTGCCCTACAACGAGAAGCGTTTTGCTCCCAAGCTGGAGGTAAGTGCAGACGAGTGTGCGCGCTGGAGTGGCTTGGATGTGGTGGGGAGGGGTCGCTGGAGGGATGTGCTCTCGCCCAACCAACTCAGACCAAGGCAGCCACAGACCTGAAACAACTGAATTGTTCACTGACGGGTTACAGTCGAAGCATGCTTACCAGTTCGACACCGTGTTCGTCATGGACGCCGTCAAGCTGCCGTACGGCTGCGGTGTCTGGCCGGCGTTCTGGACTGCCGCGCTCGGCACTTGGCCGGATGGAGGCGAGATCGACATCTTTGAGGGCGTCAACCGTCAGGAGACGAACCAGTATGCTGTGCACACCTCCGGTGAAGGTTGCTACGCCGACTTCAGCGTCCAGATGCTCGGCGAGCCGGGTGCCGACAACTGTTCGATCGGAGCCAACTACGGTGCGGGCTGCACGATCAAGGATAGGAACCAGAACAGCTACGGACCTGCCTTTGCGCAGGCCGGCGGTGGTGCTTACATCATGGAGTTCACGAAGGAGTTCATCAAGATCTGGTTCAAGACGCGCTCTGAGCTGCCGCAGTCCATGACCGCTGATGCGAAGGAGATCAACACGGACGAGCTCGGCGAACCTACCGCCTACTACCCCAACTCGCGCTGCAACATCGAGAGGTTCTTCAAGCCGCAGTCTGTCGTCATCGACATTACGCTGTGCGGTGTCTGGGCTGGTGCTAAGGACACTCTGCAGCAGACGTGTCCTCCCCTCGGAGAACGTGGGTTCGACCTCGATGCCCCGCTCGAAAAGCGAGTCCTGAGCGCTAATAGCACAGAGGAGAGCTGCTACCTCAAGTATGTTATCAACGACCAGAAGGACCACCTTAAGGACGCCTACTTTGAGCTCAACTACATCAACATCTTCTCCAAGGCTGGAGTCATCGGAGATGACTCCAACGACGACCAGGACAAGGACAACAAGGATAACAAGGACAACAACAACAAGGACAGCGCTTCCAAGTCGTCCTCGGCTGGCAGCGCCGGCACCACCGGTAGTGGCGGTGAGATCATCGGTGCCAGCAACAGCGGTGCTTCGCAGACCGGCCCCATCGCCGCCGCTGCCGGTGTCCTCGGTGCGGCCATTGCGTTCCTGCTCTAACTCGCTAGACGTTAGACGTGGACTAGACGGGTTGAGACTTACTCCATAGCTATATTTAACGACTCTATACATCTCCGTAGAACTCTCGCTTTTACACCTGCTTACGACGTTCGCTCTCTGACGGTATACGAATAGGACTATGCATATCTCCTGGATTACGCATCGTTTAGCCTAGTTGCTCCTGGCATTTGTTGCTGTCCCAGTCCTGACACGTGCCATAGTAGCTCTTCTTGTCACCTGTCGCATACTTATGGCAGAACTCCTGGGTCAACGACGAGAATCCAGGGATCTTGTCGCAGTGCATGCAGCAACCGCCCCAACAATCCATTGTATATTTGCCCGTCGGCCCCTGGGCGTGGATGAAGTAAACCATAGCGGAGCGGTAATCGTTGTCGTTGCTGTACTTGAGGAAGAAGCCGCGCTGCCACATCATGCGATGGTGGCCAAGGCCTACGAAGCATGCGCCTGAGATCTATCAGCAATGTCATTCGTAGCAAACTAACCCTTTGCAAGCTTCCATTTGTCCGCGCACTCGGTGGCACCCGTAACTTTCTTCGCCGTGTAGCACTGCTTCCAATCGTAACCTTGCTTGGAGGCATACTTTCGCACGAGGGTCATAAGTTGTGGCATAACGAGCACCTTCTGGGAGTAGGACTCGCATCCCTCGTCGTCCTGCTGGAGCATAAGGACGTCGGTGTTCGCCCCCGTCTTCAAGTATTGGTCTCCGACGCACCTCGTCGGCACTCCGCGGCGCAGGAATGTACCCCACTCGATCACAGTCCATGTGAACCCTCCAAAGTCGCCTTGGAAATACTTGTTCCAGCACTCCAGGGCGGAGGTGGGGCCCTCGAGCCCCCGTTTGCCGAGCGCCGGCTCTGCGGCCACAAGAGTGTGCCATAGGCCTCCCACGCGCGCCTCCTCCCTCTTAATGCGAGCCAGATCTTTTCGGATGACGGCGGCGAGATCCACATCAAAGTGCTCGGATTCGTTCCAGTGGTAGGCGATGCCCTCGGTCGTCTGCAGGCCCTCGGAGCGGCGCCAAAGCCCCTCAGCGCCCCGCTCGGACCCGGAGGGGATGTCGTGCTTGGGCAGGTCGGCGACGGTATCGTGGAAGGTGATGTGGATGTCCTCTCCGTCGACGTCGAAGAACTCGCCGTCCTTCACCATGCGGCTGAGGTGGTGGTGGGACGAGATACTGCTGAGGTCGTCGATGCTGCGCTTGGCAAACCTGCGACGGGGCCCTGCCGCAATGCTGCTGCGGCGAGCCACGTCGAGAGCATCCGGTTTCTGGGTAAGATCCAAGTCTCCAGTGAGCGTCATGCTGTACGCCTCTCCCGCATCCTTCCAGGACCCGTGCGCCTTGCCCTGGCGCGCGCACTGCTCGATCAGCTCCTGTGTCGCGTGCCAGCAGCTATCAAAGTTCTTGCCCTTCTCGTCGATACGCCCGTAGAAGTAGTTGACCTTGAGGTTGGCAAAGCCGGTCTTAAACTGTTCCAGCCTCGAATCATGCCGAATCTCATCCTTGCCAGACACGTAGCCCTCCTCTTCTTCCTCGTTCAGTTTTCCCGCGCGAGGGTTGCTGCAGAAAGTCTGGCGCTGGGCCCACACCTTCGCCTCATCCCACTTGCCGAGATCACCGCAGCAGAGGATCTCGGCAGAGGCGGGCTGGGCGATGGCGATGACGGCTGTAAGCAAAGCGAGTAGGACCATGGATGTCAAGGAACTGGTGCGTCAGCGGATGAGGCGTCGCGGTACTCACAGTCTGTCGAACCAGCGATGCAATGAAAGTTGCGGTCGGCGAGCCACACCCTTACCTCCTTTATATGCTGCGACGGTGCTGTGCCCTTTTCCGACGTTCCGGCGTTCGGTGCGTGCAGCCGAGGACCCTCGCCACCGTCTCCGCAACAGTCGGGCCCACTTCCCTCATTGCAGACCGAGTTTAATTCGTACATCCCAGAGTAACAAAGGCGATGCGGTTCGCCAAGTGGCACCGATGAAGCCGTGGTTTCACATTCCAATCAAAATCTCGTTTCCAAACCCAATCAGACTGGAAGACCATTATCGCAGGGCTACTGTCGTCGGAGTGCATCGTGTCGAGCGCGGCGTGAAGACACTGGTCTCAGAGAGTGACAATCGCTGTCACTGCGGTCTCGGAGAGGACATAATGACTGAGAGGGCTAGTCAGAGCTGACGGAAGTCGGGAGGACGCGCAAACTCCTTGGTCTCTCTTCTTGAAGTCCCATCGTGACCTTTTAGGCGTTGCGGTCCACATCGGCCACATCGGCGGCCACAGCTCTGGGTCACGAGGAAATGCCAGTAACTGGCTCCCTGTTGCAGCGTGGGTCACGCGTCAGTAGATTCGTAAGTGTGAGTTTGCTACCTGGACCCCGGCCAGTGAAGTGGATAATGCGTACATTTACAACGGCTCGATGCCCAGTCCCTCGACGGCTCCCCTGATCTCCATCTCCCAGAAGGCGTGAAGGTCCCAACCACCTCCGCGGACCTTCTTGTCCCGGTCCTCCTTGGCCCAGACGACGCCGCTTCGGCCGTCGACATAGTCTTCCTTCATCTCGTACCAGTGGCTCCACGGCAGAAGGTCTGGGTCCGCGTACGGGATTGGAACGTAAGGGCCAGCGTAGCTCGGGCTCGTGGGCGGGTGATCCTTGTCGTCATGGACGGCGGGGTTGAGCGCGGCGAGACTCGGCGGCACGGCGGCTGCGAGAGCGGCAGCGCGGTCCGCCTTAGCCTTGTCGGCCTTCGCGCGAATCTCCTTTGCGAGATCCTCACCGCCGCCTGGTCGTGACAGGGCGTCGACGATCTCCTGCTTCGTCCGCTCCTCCTCTAGTCTGTCGATGCGCTCCGCCTCCTCGATCAGGCGTACGCGCTCGGCACGCGCTCGCTTCTCCAGCTCATCACGCTCAGCCTGCGTGTACTGGTCCAGCTCAGACTTGTGCTTGTTCTTGGCGATCAGGGATGCGTTCTCGGCCTGATAGGCCTCGATCTGTGCCTCCATCTTCTCCACATCGATGTCATTCAGAATGTTGAACGCTGAGGTCAGTTCCGTTGCTCGCGATCGAAGCTCACTGAGAGTCTCCACGTCCTCGAGATACTGGTTGTACTCCTTCAGCGACTCAAAGTCATCCCGAGTCTTGTTGAAGCTATGGATTAGCACTAGCGCGGAGCTCGCATTACGCACATCTCCGCTATCCGCCGTCTGACGGCAACTTCTTTCTCGATCTTGAGGTCTTCGAAGGTGATGTGGGCAAAGTTCGCCTTACGGAGAATCTTTCCGCACCCAGGAACATAGCACGGCTCCGGACCGAGCGAATAGTTCTTGTTGATACAGTCCTCACAGCTGCTTTGTCAGTTACAGCTCGTGCATCACTCACATCTTGTGGTAGCACGGCGACACCATGATTCGGAGACCGGGCTCGAACTGACGATCGGAGCTACATAGCGGGCAGCGGTCCTCTTTTGACTGGTCATTAGCTCATGAACTATCGAGCAGCTCACCCAAAGCTCCTGCACGCGCTTAGAGGCGTCCTTGATGCCGGCGACGTAGAGATAGCCATGGTCGTTGCCTTTAGAGCCAGGAGCGCTGCCGCCGCCCGGTCGCGCCTGCGCTGGTGGCCGGCGCATACCAGCCGGCGCTCCTGGTCTCCTCGGTACTCCTAGGGGTTTCCTCTGCACGGGTCGAGACATGGTTTGCTATGTGTGGTGAAGTGGAGGGCACAGAGTTGACGGAGGTGACAAATGTGACCTCCACCGGCGCAACAACAGGAGGCGCAGTGGCTCGCAAGTCCTTTGTTCTTCACCGTCCGCTTTTCGTTTGCGCGACACTCAGCACAGACAGCAATACAGCGCCCAGTAATGCGATCCAGATGGTGGTGAATGCATGCACGAGAGTCTTAACATACCTATCTACCGCAATACGACAAGAGCTGACTATGACGCATGGCTTATCAGTGTGTCCACGTAATTGTAGGTGGCCTGCCCACGCGAGCGGACCCTTGGAAAACTACGTTCTGATCGTTCTCGACAGAGCTACGGCCGTCCAACTCGTCTCTTTGCATCGTTGCAACTTCACACCTCTGCCCAATACACTTCGGGCAGCCACACCAAGTCCTCACCACCGAGGATCTCATATCGAAAACCGGAATCGACACACCGAACCGGCCAACGCACAAAAGTATCGACGAGCGTCCATCCCTCGCTCGCCTCCCCCTTGCATCTTCACCCCATCCTCCTCCTTCCCTAAACCACACCATGTCCGTCCCCGCCGCCGTCGCCGAGGTCAACGAGAAGACCCTCTCCGACGCTCTGGCCGCCGCCAAGATCTCGGACTCTGAGACCGCTGTCGCCGCCGAGGAGCCTGAGAAGAAGGAGGACGACCTTGAGGAGGGCGAGATCAAGGACGACGGTACCCCCAAGACTGTCTTCCACGATGCTCAGCACTTCAACGTGAAGGTGTGTTACTGCACTGATTGTGCATTCGTATAGCTAACCCATCAGCACCCGCTCTTCGCCAAGTGGACTCTCTACTACGACAGCCCCCAGTCCAAGCACCTCCCGAAGACCCCCCAGTCTTCCATCTCCACGAACACTGCCCTGCACGGAGGATGGCTCGATGACATTCGCAAGGTTATCTCCTTCGACTCCGTTGAGGAGTTCTGGGGAATGTACAATAACATTGTGCCCCCTTCGCAGCTGCCCGGCAAGGCCAACTACTACCTTTTCAAGGTGAGCTTCTTGCGAGGTTGTGTGTCAAGCTGACTTGTCAGGACGGTATTATTCCTGCTTGGGAGGACCCGGAGAACAAGAACGGAGGAAAGTGGGCTATTCAGTTCCCCCGCGAGAAGACCAAGTCGCAGATTGACAAGATCTGGCTGTACACGATGCTCGCGGCTATTGGAGAGACGTTCGAGACTCCCCTTGACGGTGGTGTCCCCGAGAACACGGACCTTGTGACTGGTGTCATCATGTCGTGCCGTTCGTCCTTGTGAGTTGCTTGTCAAGAAGAGGTTCGGTGCCGGGAGGCGAGCCTCCAGCAACGTGCCTCGGAAGAAGTGTGACCAGGACGATGTGTGACTAACTCGCAGCTACCGTATCTCCATCTGGACCCGCCAGGCGTGCGATGTTACCCTCACCGAGGAGGACCCCATCATGAAGCGCATCATGACTATCGGTCGTCACTTCAAGGCTTCGGTCCTCGGCTACGACGTTGACCAGAAGCTCGTCACCGGTGGATTCCAGACGGAGGTCACCTTCGAGTCGCACAAGGACTCGGAGAAGAAGGGCAACAAGGCGCGCATTACCCTTGGTCCCGCTGAGGAGAACAAGGAGGCTGCCGCCGACGACAAGAAGGGAAGTAAGTAGACGGCGTAGACGACGTAGGAGACCAGTAAGGCACTGTCCGGCCTACTTTGTTGGAGCATCTCGTTATTCTGCCCGGCACTCGCCTTGCCTCTCCCAGTTGATTGTACAGTACTTGGACCTAGCACATGATGCATTCTTCTGCTTTGATAATGACGACGGTATTGCCATTCTTGGTGAGCATCCATTTGCTTGCTCCTCCACCCGTGCATGAAGGACGTCGTTTCGGTAAAGGAGAGCCGGAGAAGGTCTAATGACTGAAGATTAGCAGCACGAGCAAAGATTGTATTTGCTTCCGCTCATTTATTTTGCCACTCAAAGATTTCGGAGCGGTCACGTCAACAAAGTCAACCGATCACCCCCACACCCACGGAGACCAGCCATGCCTCGTTTAACTAAGAAGCAGAAGGAGTCCGGTCGCGCCAAGAAGGAGTCAGCGAAGAAGGCGCCAACGAACAAGGGCTTCAATGTGCTCCCCGCCCGTGCTCCGCGAGACGCCTACCTCGGCAAGGGTGAGTGAGCTTCGTCGTCGATGATGTAGCTAACGAGCAGCGAGGAAGATCAAGGCGGACCTAATCGAGCGCGCCAAGATTAAGAAGCAGTACGCAAAGGTGCTTGCCGAGACGGGCGTCAAGTCGGAGCGCCTCCGGCCGCAGGCCAAGGGCAAGCTGGGCAAGCCCGAAGTGAACCGGAGCGAGACTTGGAGCGCCGTCGACGACGACACGCTGAAGGACGACGAGAACGACGACGGAAACGACAGCGATGCCGAGAGTGTCGCTTCGGATGCTTCGGATGCTTCGTCCGCGCTCGGACTGGCCGGAGAGCGGAAGGACGACGACAGCAGCGACGACGAGGCTGCCGCCTTTGCCGCGCGGGAGAAGGCCATGCTCCGTGGCAAGGGACGCCCGGAGAAGGGCAAGGCTAGCGGAGGGAAGTTTGAGCGCAAGTCCTTCGACGGACAACGAGCAGGCGCGATCGGCAAGTCGCCGCGGGGCAAGGGCCGGGATCGTCCCGCCCCGTACTCGAAGGACCGACCTCCGCACATGAAGGGTGGCCCCAAAGGTGCCAAGGGCAAGGGCCGATGGCAGGAGAAGGAGAAGCCCGTCCGCGCACTCTCGCCCCCCACTCTGCCCGAGGCCAAGGAGGGTAGCATGCGCACGATCAAGAAGGAGGGATTCAGCAAGTTCCACCGCTCGGCGGGTGGGAAGAAGCAGCCCAACATGGCTGCGCGCATGGATGTGCTGCTCGAGAAGATTAGAAGGTCCAAGTAGAGTTCTACTACACTTGTAACATTATGCATTTATGCGGTTAATCTGTGCAGATCTGTATGCTCTCAGAGACCGACTCCGCTCATTCCCCGGCTGGCCCAGACGACGCAGTAGTGCGAGAGCACAAGACGCAGCTCCTCGATCTCGTCCAGGATCTGCAGCTTCGATATTCTGCTGTCAGCTCAAGCGGTCGTTTCCAGCTCACCTCGCCAGCTCCTCCTTCGGCACGATCGACTCGCGCACCTCCCACAGACTCTTGGCTCCTGCGTCCTCATAACTGAGTCCGCGTAGACGCTCGGCATAAGCATCCTGGCTATCCATGGCGCCGGGGAGGCTCAGATTCCGTGCAGCAAGGTTGCGCTTCATGACCCTTCCGAAGGCATCGCTTGGTTGTCAGTTGTGCAAAACACGTCTCAACTCACTTCAACCCAACCATCTCATACGCGACGACGGCGGCCTGCGGGAAGCGTTCCAGGAACCATTTCATCACCGCGTCACCCTGCGCCGGGGTCATGTAGCAGAACACGCATTCCGAGATCAGCAGCGTGGGCACTGAGGTGTCGAGCAGCGGCGCGAGTTCCGCCTCCAGCGCGGCGATGTTGCGCAGATCGACTGGTACGAGATCGTAGGAGGGTGAGTGCAATGCCGTACCGCCGTGTGCGACGGTGTACGGTTTCGGACCCGGACCCAGCGCCTCCGCCAGATGACGGTTGCGCGCTACGCGCTGCGCCTTCGCCGCCGTGAGGTGCGGGAAGTCGACCTCGACATACTTGAGCTCGCACTCGCTGGGCTTGCTCTGTGGTGTTAGCTCCGCACACGGACCTTCGAAGCTTGACAAGTGACTTTGAAGCAACTCAGAAACCCACCTTCATGCGCCAGAACCGTGTGTCGCTCCCCGCTCCTAGCGAAACGATCTGCGCCTTGGCCTGCCCTCTCGTGAACGAGTCGATAACGGCGTCCAGCGCCCATGTCCGGTGATGCGTGCCAACATTAATGAGGGGAGCCTTCTTGGCCCTCTCGCCCAGCTTCAGCTTGTACACGACGCTCGCAAAGGGGTCCTCCAGGTACCCCACCTGCACGGCCGAGATGCGCGAGAGCGCGGCGTCGTCGTCCGTCGCCCGGATCGCGTCGTCGCCTCCGGCTGGCGCACCTTGTGGTCGGGCACTGGGGGCTGCCGGGGGTCGCACCATTTCTAGTCCACCGGGGGCGCCTGGTGGTCCTGGCGGTCCTGGTCGACGGAAGGGCGGAACGGGTGGCGGCTGCATGGTCGAGTTGAGGTGATGGACGGTTCGAACGTTCGTCGCTGAACGATTGACGTGATTGTCGATCTGCAGGGGCGGGGTCCCCGGACTCAAGCCGCTGAGGCTCAATTGCTCATGTCAGCTTCCTTGCAGCTTCCTTCCTCTTTGCAGATGCGCAACTGTGTCGTAATAACAGCTGGGGTTGCATAGAGGCAGTGCAGCGCCTTGTGAGTGTAGCGGGCCGTTTGCTTCCAGTATTAAAGCAGCTCTGCTGTCATCGCACACCCAGCTGTCCGGTTCAAGAAAAACATTCATGCTTCTATGTGTTTGCTTCTTCCTCTCTACTTCAGATAACGCAATTAACCCAGGCGGAGACCAAGGACGAAGCCAGCAACAAAGGTTGCGCGCTCTGCATGTTAGTTTGGGTCGTCTACAGCACAATAACTTACGCTGGAAGTTCGCCGTGAGGAAGTCAACAAAGCCCTGGAAGACGCTCTGGACGGTGGGGTACGAGACGACACCCTGCTCGTCGACATGTCCGAGGAGACCGTCGTAGGACTTGTTGACCTTGGCCCAGTCAACCTTGACGTACGACTTGGACTGGAGGTACTAATGTCAACTTCAGACCTGAACAGATACCTTACCTGGAGGAGGACGAAAACACCACCGAGGAGGAAAGCGAGAGCCTTGAAGCCCTTCTTAACGAAGACACCGGCGCAAATTCCGCAGACAGTTCCAAAGGTGAGCTGGGTCAGGTTGACGGAGCTTTTAACAGGAGGCTCGTCCTCAACGACGACAGTCTTGCGCTCCACGACGGGAGGGTTGGCGTACGCTGAGTCTAACCGGACCTTGCGAGGAGCAAAAGTGTAGGCGGCAACACCGAGGCCGATTGTGTACATGTACGCGTTCTTCCATCCTCCCTGCTGGCGCGGGGCGGAGCGGGCAACAGAGATAGCCTTGGGCTGGAAGGGGGTGAACTGCTGCTGGAACTTGGAGCCAGCAGAGCGAGGGCCGTTGGAAGGCATGAAGTGGAAGTTGCGGGCGGCGCGGGGCGCAGCCTGGGTGGCCTGCTGCGCCGAGCGGAGGAGGCTCGGGAACATGCCAAGTCGGAACGACATGATCGGTGGATGCTGGCGAGTGAGGATGCGAATGGATGCAAACGACAACTCCAACGTAGCTCGACGCGGCGATTGCGCGATGTCAGGATGCTCGCTAGCCTACGGCCTCCGGGTGACCAGCCCTCGATGTACGTCATCTCCGCGTGGTTCTATGCTCTGTCATGTCCAGACGACGGACTTCACGTGACCTCCGTTATGGCGATCTCAAAAGTTGGGTTGCTGACCAAGACGACAATAATATCTGCGAGAATCTGTTGCATTCCATTCATCACAAACACAAAATATGTCCACGACAGAGTGGGCGCTCGCGACGTCCAAGGCCCCCGAGGGTTCTGACCGCCCCGCGGAGCTCGTCTGTCAGGTCGTTAAGGCCGACTTCCAGCCCGTCCTCGAGTCCGATGAGGTCAAGGCTGCCCTGAAGCGCGTGCCCAAGCTCCTCGACGGTCTCCAGGGCACGATGGATGTGGATTCGGCTGGCGAGGGCGACTATGCGACTCTTCTGGCTGCTGCTGTTGCTCTCCAGCATGCGTTTGTCCAGGCTAACTGGACTGGCCCCGACCTCAAGTTCACCCCCGCTGACGTTGTTGCCTGGATCACCGGCACGGACTCGTCCGACAAGGAGGCTGCCAACACCAAGCTGAACTATGCGGCCCTTCCCTACCTCACTCTTCTCGGCGAGCCCGCCTACCACCTCGCTGCTCACCCCGTCCTTTTCCTCCTGTCCGTCCGCATCCTCAAGTACCTCGCCGACAAGAAGGCTCCCCTCGTCACTCTTCCCTGGTGGAGGTTGCGATCGCATCTCGTCCACCTGGCGCTCCTTGACGAGGCTGTTCCCCTGGACGACGAGATCGTTGGAGATGTTGGTGCGCTGATTCCTTCGGCCCCGGACGCCGACACGGCCGCTATGCTCTCCGTTGAGCTCGGTCTCCTGCACTACAAGCTTGGTCAGGACAAGCCCGCCAATAACGCCTTCCTCACTGCTGCTCGCGCGAGCGGTCTTGAGTTCGAGCTCACCGGAGCGATGGGCAAGCGAACAAAGTTCCAGACCCAGGACCACTCTCAGCTTCTTCTCCTCGCCGAGTCGCGGAAACGTGATGGTGAGGACGGCAAGGTCGTCCCCTCGAAGGGTGCTCCCGAGGCACTCAAGCTTAACGACGACACTCTGCTGGAGCAGACCGAGTACACGAGCACGACGGACGGCTCTGGAGCACTGTCGCATCTCGACCCCGGAAATCAGCCTGCCCTGCACCCTCTCGATCAGGCTTTGCTGCTCTCGCTGTGTCTGAACCAGGCGAACAGCTCGCCGTCGCATGGTCTGACGATCCAGCAGATGATGCCCTTCGTCCAGCGTGTCGTCACCCACCCGACGAACTGGAGTGTTCACACGACTGCCCTTATCCTGCGTGCGCGCCTTGAGTCGCACCGTTCGCGAACAGTTGAGCGCTCCGCGCTCCAGCTGGCCGCGCTCATCGACCAGATGCCGACGTCTGACTCGGAGCCGGCTGAGCGGTTGCAGTACTTCCACCAGCTGCCGCTTCCGTCCAAGTGGGAGATGGAGAAGGAGCTCGCGAAGCGGTACATGTCCCTCGGTGTTATCCGCAGTGCGCTCGACATCTTCACGCGGCAGGAGATGTGGGAGGATGCCGTCGCGTGTCTTCAGCACATGGAGCGCGAGGCTGAGGCTGAGCGCATTGTCCGCGACCTGCTCGAGGGACGGAAGCTGGAGTCGGACGTCGTGCAGGCCATGGGCCGTGCGAGCCTCTCCGACGCGCGCCGCGAGAAGCTCGGCTGGGCTCGCGAGGCCAAGCTGTGGTGCCTCCTCGGTGACCTTGCCCTCAACTCGGACGATGCCCCGAAGAATCCGACCAAGGCGCGCGAGACCGCGATCGAATACTACAACAAGGCTTGGGAGGTGTCGCGGCACTCGTCTTCGCGTGCCCAGCGTTCGCTTGGTACGCTCTACACGAGTGCGCAGGACTTCGAGTCCGCCGTCCCCGCCTTCCGTCATGCGCTCGCCATCAACCCGCTCTTCGCTCATGCCTGGTTCACCCTCGGTGTGTGCCTTATGCGCCTTGGCCGCTGGGCCGAGGCGCGCGATGCGTTTAAGCGCCAGGTCGGCGTCGCCGAAGACGACTCGGAGGGATGGAACAACCTCGCCGCCGTCTACCTGCGTATGAACGAGGAGGGCGTGCCGGAGGGCGAGAAGCCGCCGCCGGTCACCTTTGAGAACAAGCAGCTGGCGTACCACGCGCTTCGCTCTGGTCTTCGATCATCCTACAACAACTGGCGCATGTGGGCGAATTACATGGTCGTCGCCATCGATGTCGGAGAGCTGAACGAGGCGGCGCGCGCTCAGGGCCGCGTCATTGAGGAGATGTTCGACAAGGACCCCATCGCTGCCGTCGATCCAGATGTGCTCGACAAGCTCGTCGATAGCGTGACCCGAGACGACTGGAACGGCGGCGAGCCCGCCCAGCCGCCCACGACCTCGAACGAGGGCTGGGGTCTGTACCCTGTTGTCGAGCGGTTGTTCGAGAAAACTATCATGCCCCGCATCTCGGACAACCCGCGTGTTTGGCGTGCCCACGCCCGTCTTCTGCGATGGAAGGAGGATTGGGCCGGCGCCATCGAGGACTACATCCGCGCGTACCGTGCCGAGGTGGCGGACGACGAGCGTGTCGAGCGCGATGTCAACCGCTGGCGCGAGGCCGTCCACTCGCTCGAGGACCTCGTCGCCACGCTCGAGCAGCTCGGCCCCCGCGTCCCCAAGGTCGAGGGCAAAAAGGGCGGAGACTGGCGCTTCCAGGCTCGCGGCATCGTGCGCACCTTCATGGGCCGTACGCGGAATGCGTTTGAGAACGAGCCAGAGTGGGACCGCCTCAAGGACCTCCTTGACGAGCTCAAGCGCGCCGACTAGGGCAGCTAGAACACAATCAGCATCTGTAACTATAGAGTCTAATCATGCATCCTGGTATCTCGTACAACACCGTCTACAGTCGAATGTTAATGGAAAGGGAGCGCGGGTGGTTTTGGCGGTGTAAATGTGGGAGGTGTAATCGAGGCGAAGGTCGAGTGCGCTTAATGTCTATACGAATGTCCGCAAAAGAGATCGTCGCAGGTCGTAGCTTAACGGCGGCGCTTGGTGCGGCCAGCCTTGGTGCGCGAGACCGGGCGGCCGAGGTGGTTCTGGCCCTTGTGCTTCGGGCGAGCGTCCATACCCTTGCTAACACGCCACTGCTCTCTTCGGCTCTCGCGGGGACCGGAGGTGGAAATCTTGCGCTCTGCTCGTCAGTTACATCTGCCTGCGGAAGGGGCCAACTCACCCTCCTTCATCTCGGCGTCACCCTCCTGCTCGCCGCCCTCGGCGTCCATGGCATCCTCGTCCTTCTTGAGGAGCTTGGCGGAGACACGGGCGGTACGGGCGGCCTCGACGACGGCGTAGTGAGACTCGGTAGCCTTACGCTTGCGCGCGGCGAGCTTGGCCTTGGAACGGAGCGACTTGGCCATTGTGGTTGTGTCGGTGCTTGTGGAAGATGGGAGAGACTCGATGCGCCGCCCAAGTCTTGCATCATAACAGCTCGCCCAGCATCCCGCAGACCTGCACTCAGAGGAACTGAAATCTCTGCCGCGATTAAAACAAAAATTAACGCTGGAAAATAATCCACGCGATCTCCACGTGACAACTCGAGCTCACTCACAACGCGTGTCTCCTAAGACGTCAGCGCTTCATCAGCTTCAAGCCGTCCTCGATCCTCGACACCTCCTTACGCTCACATCCTCGCGCTCGCTGAGTATCGACAGGCCAGTCTGAGCTCAGCTCGCGTATCATGTCCCGCTCATCTTACGACCGGTAGGCTAACTGGTTTCGGCGACGGCTGACCCTCAGTTATCTCACCGTCTTCTCGCCCGAGGGACGGTTGTACCAAGTCGGTGGGTTGTCATTGCTTCTGGGTGGAACTGACAAACAGAGTACGCCTTCAAGGCTATCACCGGCGAGGGTATCACTGCCGTTGCCATTCGCGGCAAGGACACCGCTGTTATTGTCACCCAGCGCAAGGTGCCGGTACGTCAGCTATCAGTGACATACAAGGGAATCAGCTGATGATATCAGGACAAGCTCCTCGATCCCTCCACGATCACCCACCTCTTCCAGATCACTCCTAGCATAGGATGCGTTGTTATTGGACGTATTGGTGAGCTGAAAGTAGCTGGCCATAGCTGACAGCAGCCGACGCGCGCGCGCAGGTCCAGAGGACACGGTCAGAAGCCGCCGAGTTCCGCTACAAGTTCGGCTACGAGATCACGCCCGATGCCCGTGAGCTATTTTATCTGCAGGATGTAAGCTGACATCCAGTTGCTAAGCGTATGGCGAACATCAACCAAGTCTACACGCAGCGCGCGGGCATGCGCCCGCTCGGCATTGCCATGACTCTGATCGGCATTGACGAGGAGAGCGGACCGCAGTGTTTCCAGATCGACCCCGCCGGCTACTTCGTCGGCTACAAGGCCGTCTCGTCTGGCCAGAAGCAGACCGAGGCGACCAACTACGTAAGCTTCCCCGAGCTTATCATCAGCTAACCACCAGCTCGAGAAGAAGTGGAAGTCTGTCGAGAACAACAAGATCACCCTCGACCGTACCGGCGTCATTGAGCTTGCGATTGAGACGCTGACGAACGTCTGCGCGACCGACTTCAAGGGATCCGAGATTGAGATCGGCATCTGCTCCACTTCGCCCGAGGAGAAGGCCGTTGACGGCAAGAGGGGCAACTTCCGCCAGATGCCCGAGGACGAGCGCGACGAGTGGCTCACGCGTGTCGGTGAGAAGGACTAGAATAGGTACAGCAGCATTGATGTATGTGAATGATAAGCCGCAGAATGCGCTGCAATGACTCTGAAGGCTGTTGGAGCGATGCGTATCTTTTGCGCTTACAAGACAGGAGTGCGGCTGCCACCACATACGGTCCACAGTACCAGGTTGAAGGTCCCAGTTACCACCCTCTCCAGCACCCGCTCTTCCCACCCATTTACACTGCACCTTCCCTTCCTCTACCCTCCCCACTCCCTAACGTAGTGAGAGGCTTCCTCGACGGGGACTTTTTTCCTGGGAGTCTTGTATTCTGGAGTTTCGGCTGGACATCTCCTAGTTAGCTTTGCAGCTCCGCTGATAAACTCCCCTTGCTTGAACTCGCTGGTGCTTCACTCTCTGCCTTCTTGCTACCATGTCTCCGTAGACGTTAACCAGACCGTCTGGCCCTTGCGAACCACTCTGGGTGCATGCCCACCCTGCTCCGCCTTCGAGAATGGCCTGGAACGAGCTCTCCTTGTTTTCCTTGGTCCGCATCTTCCCCGGCTAGAGCCCGCAACCATATAGACCTATCATGTTTATACATTAACAATGCGAATCCTACAAGTGTTCATATCTAGAGAGAGCTCTCAAACTCCCAGTCCTCCTTCAGTTCCGACTCAACCATGGCCTTAACCTCGGGCGTAAGCTTACCGAGGGGCAGGCGGCTCGTTCCACCAAGACCAGGCTGCACGAAGTGGTCGAGGGCGTGCTTCGTGCCCTGAATGCCCGCCTTGACGATGATGAAGTCGCTACGAGCAACGCGGTCCTGGAGCCTGACGGCCTCTTCGAGTGCCTTGGCGTCGCCCTTGAGACCCTTGAACGCCTGGGTGTAGAGACGGTTGATCGTCTTGGGGAACACGTTGCCGGTGCCCGTGATGCAGCCGTGGTGCTTGGCGAGCAGGGCGGGGAGGAGCGACTCGCTGAAGCCGGGAAGAACCTGGAATGCTCCCGTCTCCGTGGCCGAGGCGAGCTGAGCGCCACGCTTGGCGACGAACTCCGGGCTCTGAGTGTAGGCGGCAAGACGCTGGCCCTTGCCGATCATGGCACAGGTGAGCTTGGCACCGAAACAGTTGGGGTGCTCGGCAAGAGCGCAGAGCTCGTCAGAGTTGAGGTCAATGCCGGCGGCGGCGCCACTGTACGTTAGCTTCTTGCCCGTGTAGGAGCAAATAAGCTGAGGAAGACTCACGGGAAGTTGTAGATCATAACGGGAATGGGAGAGTGGTCCATGACCTTGTTGAAGAAGTCGAGGATGGCCTGGCGGTCGCGACCCATGGCGAAGGCGAAGTATCCGGGGCAAATGACGATGGCGTGGGTAGCGCCGGCGCTGGCGGCGTCCTTGCAGAGCTCAATCGTGGTGGACGCCGATCCGCCGCCGGTTCCAACGAGGAGGGGGGTGCCCTCGAAACCGTTCGAGTCGAGCGCCTTCCGTCCAGTCTCAACGACGGACCTCCTCTCCTCCGCGGACATGTGGGACGCCTCGCCATTCGTGCCGAGGAGAACGATACCGACGCCGGCCTGGGCGAGGCGCACAACCTGCGCGGCGAGGGCGGCGTGGTCGATGCTCTCGTCGGCCTTGAAGGGGGTGGTGAGGGGGACAGAGACGCCGTTCGGCCAGACCTTGGAGGAAGACGCGGTCATTGTGGAGATAGCTGTGGTGAGGAAGAAGGAGCGGTGGTAGGGATGAGGAAGTTGTGAGAGGAAGATATGTCTTTTAAACGGAGGGAAGGCGGTCTTCACAGGTCCTCCCCATCCTTGGCCTTCCTCGCCGGCTCCAGCCTCGGCCCAGCCGGGAAGAACGGCCCGGTACAAGACGGCTCCCAACATGCATAGGCGGGGCATAACGCGGCCCACCAGAGGGATCCAGCGGTTGGCCGCCGGCGCACTTGCCCACAATCAGAACCCGCACCGCGAGTTGCCGCCTTTCACCGCACCATCCCTGACCAGCACGTGCGGCCGGCCCGGCGGGCCCGGCGGGTGGGCGAGATTTATACATACAATGGGGCCGGCGTCCTGCGACAACCGCGCCATGATCTGACCAAGCACCGTGCAGCCTATTGTCACTTGCATACAGCACTGGAAACTGACAATGGTGTCGCTGCACTCTCGCAGTGATAGAGGCAGGGTTGGGGACTGATACTCGAATCGAAACACTGATCTTTCACCTGATTTTTCTGTCATTGACATTCTGCCAATTATTTTGCAGATCGCTTCTGCTGTCAAAGTCTCAAAGTAAACGGTCTATGTTGCGGGTGCAACCCTTGTTAGCCAGTGCTTGGATAGTTCAAAGTTCGTGAGCAGCTCGACTGTCAGATCAATGCTACGGTCACCGTACGATAAGGGGCGGGCGGAAAAGATTGATCAGTAAGAGCAACCCTAACCTGCCTACTCATCGCCCCCATCGCACTTGCGTAGAAAGATGTTCGGGACCACGAGCAGGAGTGCGCCTGATGGGAATGCGTCAATCTTTTCACGCAGCGATAATCGAGAATTCGCTGTGCTGCAGCATATTACCACCACTAAACCGTGAGTGGCATCTAATTTTAAGCAACTCTTGTGCTTCTCAGCTCCTGTCCTGCTTGAGCTTGGAAAGGGATTACTTGGTCTCAGTATCCGGCACTGCAACTTCTCGAGCACCATGCTCATTGTAGCGCGCTGGTGGTGAGCAAACGGCTTCCCGGCTACCTGGACGCCCCCGGACCGCAGAAGTGCGGTTCTTCTTCGGAAGCGCAACGTTTCGACGCGTCAGACAGCTGCGCAGGCCCACAGCGACTGCAAGACTGCACACACGCACGTCTGCCCAGTGTGGTGTCTGAATCTACCATCAGAGGCTCCTGCGTGCCTTGCCTCCTCCTTTTGCCTCCTAATTAACTATTCATGCAGGACCGCATTTAACGGCCAAGGAATTTCGCTAGTAACGTCGACTGCCGCGGGAGCGCAGATCGAGGCGCCGCCTGGAGCTCGTTTGGTATCCTCGAACGAACTCCAAGTCGCTCCTTTCGCGTACCGGCACAGCTCGACAAGATCCCCGTGTCTATCCAGGAGAGAAGTGCGAGTCCCGTGAGTTCTCTCCCCTCCTCTCGCGCCTTCTAACCTTTGGACAAGCAGCCCAACACGGCACAGCAGTGCGAGAGATCTCGTGGTGCTCTCTCCTCTGTCTCGCCAAGCCCCCGAGCCCCCAACAGGCGAGCCTAGCAGTCATTTTGGTCTGTCGCACTCCCACCGCCTAGTGACTCTGACGGCGTCGTGCGGGTGTGCGACTTGCTGTGTCGTTCCCAGGCTCCCATGTCCTCGCCACCTCGTCGTTGCCTAAACGCCGATGGGGTTGTGGGTGTGTTGTGTCAGACTCAGAAGATGGAAGTACATATAACTCTGCCCCCGACGATATTCACTTCTCTTCCTCTCATCATCTCATTGCCCCTTCTCCTCGACTCTCTCTACTCCCGTCGACACTGTGATCGATGACCACTACGTCCTTGCCAGTCGCCCCCCGCTCGGTCAGTCCCATCCCACGCGATGCAGCCCTACCAGCCGCGAAGACGCAGCCGTGAGGCACCCCTTCACCGTTGTTCGCTGTCGTGGCTGGGGATATCCACATCCTCGTGTCCCTGCACCCCGAACGGTTAGGGTCTCCCGAGGGCCGTCTGCGCACAGTGTCTCGCCAGTCCTCTACCGAAGCGTCGATCGAGCTCTCAACCGACTTGAACCTTATGTCCAGCTCTGCATTGGCCGCTTATGATCTCTCCCAAGTGACGGCTACCGCAAGCTGGAGCCAGCGGAGTGGTACCACGTGTTGTTGTGTGTGGCGGAGAGAGTGCGGAATCCCTCATAATTCGAAATGGCTGCAAAACTATCTCCTTCGGGGAAGGGCCACAGTGAGTCTCTGCCCTCCAGCTATTTCGACGCACCCGCATAGCTGACACGCAGTGACCTCTCCCTGGACTTGACCCGGCTTGTCTGGCGAGTGGGGGCATACACTGGAGTTTCCCAGCGCCTGAACCCCCTGCGGGCTCGTCAGAACGACCCCCAGCCCAAGGAAGGAGGCTACCGTAAATTTCCGCTCTGAGCATGAGTTTGCATAACTTACTCCCAGGAACCCTTTCCCCAACGTGATTGAGGGAGCAAGTCGTTCCTCAGACGAGGGCCTCGCAACCCGTCCCCCTCAATCGTCCTTGGAGTGAGTCTGATGCTCTTCCTCCAAGTGGTTCGGCTAACCTTCGGCAGCACCCTCGTCGCCCCTCCGTCACCGCCAATTCTCTGCATAGTGATGAACCGTGTTGGCAAGATCCCGTGCTGTCGACGAGAGTGGGGCCAATCTCCCCGCCCTCACGCACGGCAGCGACACCGACACCACCGCCAGCCTAGCGAGGGTCCAGAACGGCAATGCGCTGGTATCTGGGCAGGGAGCCAGACTCGTAAGTCCCCAGCTCCAACGCGTTTCATCACAGCTGATCCTCAGCACTGCCCCTACGCTCACTGGACCGGAGCCCGTGATAAACCGTTTTGGCCCCGCTCTCCTCGATCAGGTGGCCACCTCATGGGACACCTGAGCTTGCCAAAACGGTTCTTAGCAGCTGACCTCAGCGCGTGCCCTTACGGTATGGGCAGAGAGCTGCGAGACGTTCACCTATGGCGCTTGGGGAGGACACTGGATGGCCCTACATCCCCGTAGGGTCTCGTAAGTCTGCTGAGATGTTCGGTTCAGAATCCAACTGACATGGCAGCAGCTTCTCCCATTATCGGGAAGAGGCGGCCGCGCCGCCATCCGCGGACATCATCGTGGCCGTGAGTACTCCACAGCTGAACGGGCGTCTACCAGTTAGCTGACAACGCAGTTGCGGAATAGGTCGATTAAATACACCCCTGCTGCTGAAAAAGGAAGCCAGTGATGCTGCCGGGTATGTACCCCTCGGGCTATTCAATCTACCCATTTCAGCTGACATTACAGGCTCCCCTGCCTCCTCTGAACCGATCATCTCGTCGCTCCCCCCCCGGGGGCTTTGGGTGCAGTCTCTCTCTGCTCCTGGCCTTCGGCAAGTGCCACGAGTGCACCACCATCGGCAGTGATGGACTGGATGGTGAGAGGAGGTAGCGAGGCTTTCGCGGCGAGCTGGGGGTACTTGGGGTGGAGGATTACAGGTGGGTCCGCACTTGCTGGAACGTCGTTGATAGCAATGCAAGCGACTCCTCACGCCCGCGTGTGGCTATCACTTTGGGCCGTGACATGGGCGTGCAATGGCGTCGACCCGACCCCTCATTTGGCCGCTATCGCTTTTGCACCCCACCCCGCCGTATCCCCCGACGGACACCGCGAGGTGGCCGACCTGCTCCCGAAGCATAGCGACTGCGCTTCTAAGCGCTTTGCACGCGCTTTCCCCCCGGCCCGTTCCAGCCTCTGGAACGTCTGGACCTTTTTCCAGATCCTGTGACTCGAGTCCGCCATCACTTCTGTACCGCCACATTCATCCCTCGGCCGCTATCGCTTTCGCGCTCCATGTCTGGGATGGGAGGAGATGGCTCACCAAGTTTACCTCCTACCGTTCCTGCGACAGACCGTGGCCGTCTGGTGACGGGCGTAGGTTGTTACGACGGCTCATGGCCCGTCACGTCGCACTCTCGACTGGTGTACGTTGCGCTTGGTCCCGGAAACCCGGGCTGGGCTTTTGCTCTCGCGCTCCAGGCCTGTGCCGACGACCATGACCCTTCACCGACCCCGTCGCTTGGAAGTTGGGGTAGCCCCGTGAGCAGCCCAATCTTTGAAGCGCCGTGAGCAGCCGATGCCTGTGACCCGTCAGCCGAGCGGGCTGCGCCACACCGGTGCAGCGAAGGCCCACTACGCCGATCCCGATTATGGCGTAGATCTCCTCTCCGGCCTAGCTTGCACCCCGCTATCGCCCCTGTGCTACACGCCCCTGCTCAAGCTAGTGCTCGTGACACCCTTCTGGCCCTACCTCGACTGCAAGTACAACCTGGTAGCAGCCCGGCACATCTGGCCGTCCACCCCCTACCTAACCCAGTGGTGGGGAGTTCGTCGCACTTCTGACCCGCGAGGTTCCGGAGCCTCCACCGTAACTCCCTAGCTTTCATAGCTCGACTGCCCCTGGGTGGGTAGGTGGGTGGGCGGGTGGGACCTCATGGCTGGCGCTGGGCTCTTTGTGGCCTGATTGGAAAATGCCGGCCGCAATAGTAGCCCGGCGGAGAAGGGCGCGGGTCAGTCTGGGCTGCTGATACGCCGGCGACGGAGTGGGCTTCCTATGTTTCTGCGCTCCTCCGCTATCGCTGTTGAGCTTCATCAATGACTGGTGAGGATGGTGAGAATGAGGATGTCGAAGAGGTAGGTCCTGTTCGCGAGCCAGTACACGCTCAGTGTGTATCTTCCGGCCATAACAACCAGACCCGAGGGCAACGACCCCTTCGGCGACAAGTGGGCTCGCTTTATCCCCCCCTGTCCCCATGGTCGAGCCCTGCTCCACTTCTGACCAGCGGACACCTCCCCCACCAACAGCGGCCAGCCTCTTCTCCTGCAACAATGACCTTCAACCTTCACTGGCCCATCACCCTTTGCGTGGCTGGCTCGTTTGGGCCACATTTGGCCCCGCGACGCCGACGGCAAGCTCGCTCCCAAGCCAGTTCAGAAGCGCCGCGGTCAGCCCTCTGTGCCCCCTGGGCTGACCATGACGCCCATCGAGCTTCGGCAGGAGCCGACGTTGGGCGCTCGTCCCGCTCGGCTGGGCCCGTCCCGCTCGCCAGCCGAGCGGGCTGCGACATGTTGGTGCCTGAGTGGATCGTGTTGACGTGCGGAGTGATCTGAGGCAAGGTGGCGCCACACCAACAGCCCCATCAGCTAGATAGACCGGTGTGAGGCAGAGTCCTCGTGTTTGTCTTCGATCAGCAGAACGTTGTGCAGTATTAGTATGTCAGTACAGCCACACATCCGACGCACGTTGATAACCTTGTGAAACGGCTGCGAGGCCCTGCGCGGTCAAGATAAGATTAGCTTTAGCGTGAGAGCCGGCCGCCTGACGGGAGTGCTGCTCGTCTGACCTTATGGTAATTGCCTCACAATTGACTTGTTTTGAGGCTTTTTACGAGGCCCTGCGCGGTCCCCAAGCCCGGAAACCAGGAGATCGCACACGATTGCCCGCTGATAGCCCAAAGATAGCAAGACGATAGCGCGTATCTCGGCGACTTCTAGAGATTGTCAACTTCAGAACGGCTTCTGCATTTGAATTTTTCACTACGTCTTCCACCGATCGGGAGAAGATACTACTGATTAACCGTTGGGAGAGCGACTTAGGCGGCGATACCGATGACACCGCAAGCGGCACGGCCGCCGGCGTTGCCGGTGGTGAGCGAGTCCTGGTGACCGCCCTTGCCGAGGTCGTCGGTGCCGGCGTGGACAACGACGGAGCGACCGACAATCGAGTAGGGGCCGATGAGCGAGATCTGCTTGTCTGCGAGGTTAGCGGGACGCTATCCTCCGCTCTTTAGAGCTCCAGAACTCACCGGTGATGTTGACGTCGACGTTGCCAGAGCCGTCGGTCTTGACGTTGCCAAGGTCACCAACGTGACGCTCGGCGTCGGTGGGACCGCCGTGATTCTTACCATGAGGGTTGAAATGCGAGCCGGCCGAAGTACAACCGTTGCTGTTGTCACCAAATCTTACGTAAGCGTCTGTAGCGTTTGTGTCGAGGAGATGTTGAAGAAAGATGTTACTAACTGGTGGATGTGGAAGCCTGGTGATGTCAGCGGATGTTCCAGGTGGAGGTGGAGGTCAAGTGCCACACGCCCTCAACGCGGATCACACTAAACTGTGGAGGCCGCGTCTTAGTACGCTAGCCCAACGCTAGTCCAGGGGACTGTAGGCCTGGAAGCGTGGCGTCGACAAGAAGAGGGATGTACTTACCGCGCTCGGCGTTGGCGTCAAGACCGTTGATCTGAAGGTCAGTGACGTCCGATGGTGGGAACGGAAGCAAATGGTGGGGCGGAGGGTTGTCTGTGGGCGGGGGAGCCAGTGAGAACTCGAGAGAGCGAGTCGTGCTCAAGAGAAGGGCTCGCACGACATAGCCAAAGTCATAAGAGAGTTGCAAGACACTGGACCGTCCGGTGGTGTGTTACCAGTCACTCGCTATGACAGAAGAGGCTTCCTCGTTCCTCGGGTCCGGATAAACCGACTTACCTTGCCGGAAACGTTGACGGGGCCGCCCTCGGTCTCCTGGGTGAAGGTGATGACACCCGAGACGTTGGAGTCACCCTTGAGAACAGCGATAGCCTGTGTCGTGCATCCGTTGTCGAGAGTAGTTGAGGTCGTGGTGGATGGATTGGGGGTTGCAGCACGTAAACGTCATAGAGGCATTAAGCGCGGAAGGCATGTCAGCAACGTGGAACAGAGTGGGCAGGCAGTAAACAAAGACAGCGATATAAGGGAGTGCAGCCCGTACCGTCTCTGCTCAGCGCACAACATACCTTGACCATTGTGATTAGTGTGGGGTTGTTCGGTGGAGAAGAGGAAGTGAACGAAGCTGGAGAGGAAGGAACGGGAGGTGGGAAGAGCGTCTGCGGCATTTAAACCCCGTGCCGGACTGGCAGGGGTGCAGGGGTCCCGATGATGTCTGCTCGCGTAATGCGCAGTGGTGGAGGGACCAAATAAGGGCGGTACCCTCGGCCACAACAATTCCGATCGGCTCGGCGGCGGTGGTCCTCGGTCAGTATCTGACTCGAATTAGGACCAACCCAGTCTCAGGAATAGCAGCGCCCCATGCTTGATACTCTTCCAATGGCAACTATCAGCAGAAGAGCTCAGTCTATGGACACGTTCGGATTGTTCTGTAGACTCGCCTTGATGCAGCCTAGGCAGCGAGCTTCGCTTCGAGTCGACTGCTTCGGGCTTGCTACCCCGAGCAGACATTCCTTCGGGCACGCCCGGCCGGGGTTCCACGACAGAACATATCAATCTGATAGGGAAAACCAAGTCCGCATGTCCGGATAAAATAATGACGATGCATATCCCTAAATCTACACACCAACACGGCAGTTGTCCAGCGCAAAGACGAGGATGTCGGCCGCGCCAGTCTTTTCTAAAGCGTCCATAACCTGGGCCATCTGGCTACGCTCAACCATCGACGACACAGCGACCCATCCGTCCTCGTCGAGCGGGGTGACGGTCGGCGCGCGTCGGCCGGGCGTGAGCTTGACGGCGGCGGCAAGGTTCTGGCGGGAAACGTTGTACGACATGTAGACGTACTTCTTCGCGGCGAGGACACCGGCGATACGGCTCTTGATGAGACCGACGAGGGGCTCCAGCTCGGGAGTGAGCGAGGCGTGCTTCTCCTTGGGACCGATCAGGACAGCCTCCGAGGACATGAGGGTGTGAATGGCGTGGAGACCGGCGGCACGCATCGTGTCGCCAGACTCGACAAGGTCAACGATACCGTCAGCCATGCCAAGGGCACAGGCAGCCTCCACACTTCCTCCGACGTACTCGATGCTCGTCTTCTTGTCGCCTCCAGCCTTAGCGTCGACCTGGCTGAAGAGCTCGCGGGCGAGAACCTCAAACGAAGTGGCGACCCGTCCGCCACGGAGCTGCTCGATCGTCTGGATCGGTCCGGTAACTGGGACCTGAACCTGGAGCCTGCACTTGCCGAAGCCGAGGGGCAGGATCTCCTCGATCATGTTGGCGTGGGTGGACTCGGCGATGACATCCTGTCCAGTGATGCCGAGCGACACGGATCCAAGGGCGACGAATCGCGGGATGTCGGCGGCGGGGAGGAAAACACTGCGGGTCAGCTTGACAGAGTTTGGTGGCTGGGAAAGACCGGCTGTGAAAGACGAGATGTTGCAGCCGTAGAGGCAATTACTCAGCTGGCTGACTCGAGCAACGCTGTGGGCATGCAACCAGATCCGTGTAGCAGCGAAAGGCCACTCACAGAGCAATAGGGTGGTTCTGGACGAGAGCAACGTCGAGGCGGTGAGCGCGGTTGTACTTAATGTCGGCGCCCTTGAGGAGCTCGACCGTCTTCTCGTAAAGTCGTCCCTTCTTCGGGATGGCGAAGAGCAGGCGGTCCTTCAGGCTGTCGACGAGAAGGGACATGGCGGACTCGTAGCCGAACGAGCTCTTGGAAGCGCGGTCATTACCAGTGCTGGCCTGCTGAGGAGCGGCGGGGGCAATGGAGATGGTGGAAGCGGCGTCGTTGACGGGAGTCTGGGCGCCGGACATTGTTGACAGCTGTGCAATCGAGTCGGAACGAAGGTGTTGAGGGTGCCAGAGCCGAGCTGCTAACTGGGATTGTATGATTTTGTCGATTGGACAGAGAAGGCAGTCGGGTGACGAGTCGTCTCGGGATGTATTATTGTTCTAGCTCGAGCGGACTGGCGGACTAGAGCACGTTTTATCGTTGTCAACCACAAATGAGGTCTTCTCTACTCAAATTGTTCCGCATAGGCTCCCAAGATTGGAGTTAGGCACCCGTCACGTGCAGCCCGCCAATCAGCTGTGGTCCTACCGCCCCGGCTGATTTACCCGGTGAATATCCGAACGTCAACAGTTGTCCCAGAGATAAGAAAATAACAGGCAACCAAACAGGCAACCAGGGATTAGGCAGGTGATACATATGTACAACAATGCAAGGTGAAACTCTAGTATCCCGCCAGGTCGAGAGCACTGATATACTGTGACACTGGCGGCTCCTCCTCCTCTTCGTCCTCCTCATCGTCATCGTCTTCCTCGTCCTCGAAGCTGTCCTCCTCCTCATCCTCCTCATCGGCATCGCTGCCTGACGGGGAGGAGCCCGAGTCCTCCTCGGAGTCATCCCCCTCGTCCCCAACGTCCATTCCATCGTCCTCTTCTTCGTCCAGAGATCGTTTGGTATCCTCTGGACTGGCGTGTTCTGGCCCACCTCCCCACCGCGTTGCGGGATAGCCATCTTGCGCGGGTCCCGGGCCCATGAGAGCATCGTTGAAGGCGACTTTTTGAGACGTTCGAGAGTCTGTAGAGTCGTCGCGATCGCGCTGATTCTCGGAAGGCGAAAGGGTTCTCGTCCGATCCAGTGTGATCGCTCGCGACAGGGGAACGCCGATCGGCGGCCCGCGACTGGTTTTGATTGCCGAGTTCTCTGGGAGCGCGGGAAATGTAAGTCGCATGGACGGATGCCTGCGAGCCGTCAGAGGATTGGGGAAAGGGAACGCCGCGGATCCCGCACTCGAGCTTGAAGCCGACGACGTGGCCCGCTCGTTGCGGGGTCCGTTCGAGGGCTGATCCTTTCGTGCCGCAGGCTGAATTGGCGCAGGCGGCGTCGGCCACAGCCAGCATGGGTACGGGGGATCGGGAAGACAGAAGCTCGTCGTGTCGTCTTTGCTGGGTGCCGAAGTCGACAGGTACGAGGTGATGAACGGTGATAGCGGCAGATCGTCGTGGTCGGGCTCAAACCTGCCTAGTCAGTCAACAAACGTTCGTGACGCTCACCGAAACACCTCGCCTTCAATGCTGTCCGGCGCCCATCCTTGCAGCTTGCGGAGAGCTGCAACGACCAAGGTGGTATGAGAGTTGCCGTCGATGTCTGCTAGATAAATCGGGTAGAGCGTCGGGTCAAGCAGCATCTGCGGTCAGTGAAGCCACTGGAAGGAGGCCCTCACCTTCAGCACCTCCGTTACCTCGTCGCGGTCCATGCCGAGTGTCTCTTCTCCCATCTTCTCTGCCTTGACCCACACGACGTTGATGCCATTGTTGCCCGCCCAAGTCAAGAACGGGTCCGTCTCTTTCAACGGCTTCTTTCGCATGCAGATGAGCGTCTTGACGCCGAGTCGCCGTACGAACGCCGCGTTGCGCGCCGCTGGGATCGAGCCTCTGTAAAGGATCTGGTGTGCGACCGCATCATCGTCGCACGGCAGCGGGCTCGCGACGATGGCCCAGTGGTATGGGGGCGTCAATACCCGCATCGCGAACTGGACCGGTGGAGGTCCCCCCGCTGGGAGTGTAAGAGGTCGTAGGAGTGGAGACGCGAGGAGCAGTAGTGTGGGAACTGCGTTTGGTCAGAGAGTACGGTTATGCAACGGGATATCGTAGATGGTGGGTCCCTTTGCACTGGAATGCTTGAGGGCTGAGAAGGTTGCCGGGCTTGGGGCCGGTCAGGATGACGAAAGGATGTTTCTTGGTCGAAAAGGAGGTGACTGAAGATGGCAGCAGAGGCTGGGCGACCAGGGGGAAGGGGGGGAAGGGTGCGGAAGCAGACCGAGGCGACAACCGGTGAAAGAGTTGGACTAGCGCGTGTGATGTGTGGTGTATGACGAAGTGCTCTGTCGCAATGGGTCCCGTTGAAGTCAAAGGGCGGATGGACGGAGAAGAGCAAAGTGATGATGAGCCTGAAAGTGACGACAGGAGCCCGGTCGGGATCTCAGACTTCCCTGGTCCGTTGTTGGGTTTGCTCAACCATGCTTGGTTTCGGCGGCGGCGAACGAGAGGCTCCGGACCCATACGGACGCGGACGAGGCACAATCCCAGAGCGTCGCGTCGCACCCTCACTGCTCCTGGCCTGAATCCTGTCCGATACAACGACGTCATCGTCTTTCTATCTTCGAATAGACTTTCGAACCCTGGCTGCCCCCGGCCAATTAGAAGCGGAATCTTTTCTCGTTATTAGCTTCATTACCTTACGGTGGGTCGTGAGCCATTCGTTTGATCTTCGCCGCCCAGGTTCATCCCACCGCCGTCGTCGTCGCCCCTGGCCGTCAACAATCCCATCCTCATCCTCTCCAACCCGTCTCCTCTTCCCTCTCAACCTTTCTTAAACACCACACGTCAGATCCAACTTCTGTCCCTGTCCCGGCTCCCTGTCCACCCCAGCCACGATTCACCCCAGCCTTCGTCGTTCGCTTTGCACTTCTCTTTTGTTGTTGTAAACAACCGACTCTCAGCCGCACGACCCGTATTGTGGCGCTCGACCGGCTGGACATTTCGAGTCCACGTTCGCCATGCCAAGACGCTCCTTCGTCAATTCGGTTCTCGGACGACCCTCTCGAAGCTATGCTAAAGAGGCCGTATCGCCATGGTCCGAAGAATCCAGCTACCTGAACGGTTCGCTCTCTCGACCGCCCACCTTGCATGACCTGCAGCTGTCGGCCGGGTCGCGAAGAGGCGGCTCCCTCCTGAATTTTGGCGGTCCCACGTATAGCGACATTGCCAGTCCACCAGCGTCTGACATCGGCATTCCTTCCTCCTCACGCCCACGCCGACGCCCGAGGAAAGCGAGTTCAGACGTCGGCTTCCAACCATCGTCGATGCCCAGTTATTCGATTTTCCATGTCAGTGGCAGACCAATTATCGAGGACGAGCGCGAGACTGCCTCCGAGTATTCAGAGGTCAGCGAGGCTTGTCAATATGTTCCGCCAGCGGTGGTGAACCGACAACCGATACGCACCCAGCCACCACGGCCGCAGCAACCGCCTCCGAAACCGAAAGTTCGACACACTCATTTCGCGGATAAGGTTGAGTACATGGAGGAAGCTCCGCGGGAGCCGCCTCCGTTGCGAAAGAATAGCAATTCAAGCTCTGCCTCCTCCGACACCCAAACATCAAGTGCGACTGTGTCTGCTATTCAGTCTCCGACTTCGTCTATCACGGTCGCCGTGAGACCATCAGAGACGGAACGCAAACCATCACCCCTCGGGGGCGGCCGCCGAAATGTACATGACAACGTGACAGGCGCTATCCCTCGACCAGCTGCCCCAGCCATGACGAGACCGACGAAAGAGGTTAGGTTCGAGGCACCGCCGTCCCCTCCGACTCCGCCGACACGAACTTTGGAGCCTGCCACTGCTACTTCTGATGATGACTCGCACCCGCCGGTGGGGGGACCGTCCGTCAACGACAGCGCCTCGCCACCTTCTGGAGCGGCGAGCCCCCAAACGTCTGCTCCTACCGTCGCAGCCGATGCACCTAAGCCACGCCATGACAAGTCGGGATCCACGGACTCACATGATGACTTCTACACCCCACGGTCATCTTTGGAGACGGCTCGCTCTGGCGGTACCGAGTCGGATGCCGAGACACCATTAGCACAGTACGCTGAGATGCCGTTACCTACTTTCCGGGTGCAGCCGCCAACGCCCGGTGCCTCATCAGATATGTCAGAGCCGAGGTACTTGAGCGACACCCCCGACGACTATCTGGCCGCGGAGCATGCACCTAGGAGTTACAACCTGCAGGATGATGACGCGATTGAGGAGGAGTCAGAAACGGAGACGGAGAGCGACAGCCACGACGGTTACGGTAATCGGGCCATTCACGAAATCCATAGTTTCGACACCCCGTCCACCTATGATCTTATGTCAACGCCGAGCGCGCCGGTACGACCACCGCTTCCTCGAAAGAGCTCGAAGCGGCCGGAGGTGAAGAAGGGGGACGAGCCGGCGACACCACAGCAGAAGCCGAAGCTCAACCGGAATCCGTCTTCCTCTTCGAGTGTTTCTCGAGGTGGCCGTGTCACGGGGGCGACAATCACAATCTTGAACGAGCGCCCGAACAGCCGCAACTCGGGGCGTCCCGGCCTCACTCGTTCCAGCAGCAATGCGTCAAATTCTACGATCACTCGACCGAAGTCGTCTCAGTCGGCTCGAAAGGGCAAGAAGGAGCGCCCGGCGAAGCTCCCGCTTCAGGCCAGGCTCGACCCATCGCCCCCCTCCTCTCGACCCGTCTCGCGGGCTTCGTCCGTGTCGCATTATTCTCAAAACTCGGACCAGACGTCTTCCTCGCGACCGAAGGTGGGCTCTGAGATGTCATACGCCTCGTCTCTCTCCCAGGTATCCCAAAAGTCCGGACAGTCGAGCGGTTCGACTCCTGGCTCTACCTCTTCTCGTGGTGCGAACGGAAAGGGCGGCTGGGCAGCCGCATCTGCAACGCCGGTGGTCATGTACATGCCCTCCGGAGGGAACGACGGGTGGGCCGCTTTCCAGCCTTTACCACCTCGGTCCCGAGCAATGCCGCTACCAGTCTCCCACAACCATAAGACGTACGAGCGCGAGTCCCCGTCGGTCTCAGCGGCCAGCAGCAGCGTTGGCGGCAGTGCAGGTGGCAGTGTCGTTGGTGATGCCGAGGAGCACCCCAGTTATAACGACTATGCTGGTCCGCTCTTCGTTCCCAGCGGCATCCCGCACAGCGCCAGCATGCCACTTACTCGTGCTCTGAGCCCGCCGATATCGCCTGCAGGCTCCCCGCTGACCTCCGAGGTCCCTGTCAACGGACGTGCCATCGTGTCCCCTGCGCCTGTAAGATTACCGCAGAAGTCGATGCCCCCTCCCGATCTTGAGCCGCCTGCGCCGGCCCCCCAACCTATCGCCGTGCCTGCCCCGCCTCCCGTCGCAGCTCCTGTTGCCCCGCCACCTGTGGTGGAGGAGGAGAGCGATAGCGACAGCAGTGACGGTAGCGACGCGATGGAGAAGCCCTCGCGAAGCTACATCAACACACCTCCTGGGTCATTGCCGTCAGAGCGCCGCAACGGCACTGCCACCGCTCATCGACCCCCGTCGCCAGTTGGATCCATTGGGTCAATCAATCGCGAGCGCAGGCGATCGCTCCCTTCGTCCGGCGGCAGCGTTGCGTCCACCATGTCTGGCAGGTCCGTTCGCAAATCGTGGATGCCGCCTGGACCGGTGCCTCCCGTTCCACCCATTCCTGCGTCCATCGCCTCCACGTTATCTCGACCATCGGCCCCGACCTCCGTTGCCTCTGATGGCCCTGACTTCTCAAGGCCGCTGAGCCCGATGACGCGTGCCTCACTCGACCGTCCCAGCTCGTTGAACCCGGACGTTCTGACCCTGTTGCCAGAGATGACTGAGGAGGACTCAAATACGCTGTACAGCTCCGGCAAGCAACACCGCCGGACAGCATCGGAGGTTGGTGGAGTCGTACGTCGAACATCCTTGTTTGGTAAGAACCCGCGCCAGCCCAAGATCAGCAAAGCTCTTAGCGACGTCGGCGGCCATAACCGCACTGCAAGCGATATCGGGCACGACTTCCGCGCGGCGAAGACTGAGGTTCCCGTTGGCTACGCTCGGAGCGAGGGCGGTCACAGCATCATCGGCCGTCCCTTCAGCCCGACTCACTCACTCCGACGCAAAGAGGACGGCACTATCGACCTCAACGGCTGGGATGCTGCGAGCAACGCGGCCGAGATGCCTGTCATGGAGAGCCACGGGCGCGACCATAACGCGACGAACGGGTACACCGGCCTGATCCTTCCCCAGGGTGGCGGTTACAAGCCCGCGGACCCCATGAAGTCTGCTGGCTCCATCGACCACCGCATCCTCGGCATGCCTACCGGCGCCATGGGCGCGATCACTTTCCAGTCCTCTGCTTATCTGAGGGCGCGAAAGTCAAAGGAGGCGCCGACGCCGAAGCATCTGCAGCAGTTCCTGCCTTCCCCCGTCGACTTCTCGTCTCACCTGCAGCCACCTACAAAGGTAGCGAAGCACCAGATCCTACTGCAAGTGTACGCCGTCACCGTCGACGCTGTGGACATCAAGTCGTGCGACTTGAAGACCGAGTCCGACGTTGGCAAATTCATCCCTGGCCGCTCATTCGTCGGTCGTGCCGTTACTGTCGGCACGGACGAGGGCGAGATCTTCCGCGGCGACATGGTCATGGGCCTCGTCGATGTGCGCAAGTCTGGTGCGCTCGCCGAGTACATGGTCGTCGAGCGGCGGCGTGTCGCTCGCATCCCGACCAACACCAAGCTCAGCTTAGAGCAGCTGGCGATCCTTCCCTCGCAGGGAATCAGTGCCTTCCGCGCGCTGCAGAGTTGCCTCACTGGCGTCCGCACCGCGCTCATCATGGATGCGCACCTCGGCATTCCCGCCCTCCTTTGCCAGCAGATGCGCCGGCAGGGTATCAGCGTCACAGCCGTCATCCCAGGCGGAGACGAGCACGCCGACGCCCAGAAGCAGGCGTACGACAACGGCGCCCGCGGGTGCATGACCGGCCTCCCGTCGCAGGTGATGAACTCGCTCGAGGAGGGCCTCTTCGACATTGTCGTCGACACACGAGGCGGAGACAAGACCTACACCGCCGCAGTCCGCGTCCTCGCCGAGGGCGGGCTGATTATCTCGCTCGCGGGTCCGGCACCCGAGAACCTGCGCGGCAGCCAGCGCAAGGGCACGTTCAAGCGCCTATTCAAGCGCGGCAGCCCCCAGCCGCCCCGCTTCGAGGACATCAAGCCCGCAGGCGATGGGGAGGCAGAGGTCGACCACTCGGGCCAGGACACGAGAGACGTGCTCGAGCAGCAGGCCGTGACCATGTACCGTCCCGTTGTCGGCGAGGTTGTCCCCCTTGAGAAGGCCCCGGAGCTCTTCGTGTACAAACCCGGAACGGAGGAGAGGCTCCGCGCCAACGTTGTCCGCATCATCAACTAATAACCTTGTATCCATTAGTGCATCTTAGGAGATCTTATAATACACATGCATACATCAGCAGCACTGAGTTGAGCAGTTGGGAAGGTGTAGACGTCAGTGTCGTTCGCCATTTGCCGCAGTGCAACCAAGATGCTGCGCGTTTATTATACAATGCATCTGACCAGTCTTGTTCTACAACTATCGCAGTCCCCCGAGCTTGCTCGCGAGTTCCTGGCGGAGGAGGTCCTCCTTGCTCTTTGCCTCGAGTCCCGACAGGCTCCTGAGCTCACCGACGACATCCTTCGTCTTGCCAAAGTACACCGACGAGAGGAGGTTGCGCATCTTGATCTCCATGTCCTCGACCATGCGGCCGATGTTGCCGATATGCGCGTTTGTGTTCGGCAACGCGCAGTCCGTCGCCGCCTGCCGCGTCATGCTGCCTGAGAGCGTCACGTTGCCCTCGCCCTGGGCGGCGAGCTTGGCGTCCTCGGGCGAAGACGTCCGCGCGTCCAGGACCAGCATGACCGTCGAGGTCAACTTGTATTTGGCCTGGCGGCCGCGCTCGGCGCACTCGAACACGTGCAGAGAGTCCCAGGAGCCGGAAGAGGGGCCGCTCGGGAGTGCTGGTTGTCAGCTAGTTCATCGCTACGCCCCCAGCTGCGAGGAAGGCAGTTCGAATACTACTCACTCTTCTTCATGAGCACGACACCGGCGAACTGCATGTCCTTCGCCGTCGCGGGGTCCTCATCCAGGTCCCAGAGGTAGACGGAGCTGGTGCCGCCCTCGAAATACATCTCGCGGTACGTCTCGAACGCAGTGTTGAGCGAGACCTCGAGCTGCCTCAGCCTCGGGGAGGGTTGAGGCGCACCAGGCGCAGGGGGAATATACTCGTCCGTCCACGGGGAGCGGAAGCTGTCTCCATCGCGGTTGTAGTCGCAGCCAAGGAAGTCCTTCCCGCTGCTCTCATCGTGGAGGATCTTGAGCGGCTGGTCGACGTTGCCGAGCAGGTCGTCAGCGTAGTCGGGCGCGAGCTGGCAGAGGGCCTCAATGTTCGCCTCGGCACGTGTCGGCGGAAGACGCCTCAGGAGGTCCAGAAGCGCTTCGAATGTGTCTGCTGTCAGCTTTATGTTGCTTCACGCTAGCTGGCGACTCACTGTCCTCAGCCATGGTGTTGTGGGTGCCAGCGACTAGACGACCGATCGTCGAGAGGTATGACGCGGTACCCCCGCCACGCCCAGGGATGTGATATGGTCGCCACGTGGGCCACGTATTTTAGTTCGGCTTCTGCCTTGGGCCTCGGGTAGTACTCCACCGCGGCCCCGGCGGCGAGCGATGAAATCATCGATTCGGCGGGATCGACTTAGATTTCGATCACCCCGAACACAAACTTGTGCATACTACACACCACTCGCTCACACAGACAGAACCGGCATGAACACGCGCGGCGTGTCTGTTCTGGGCCTCGGGATTGGCGTCGCGCGCAGCTCCTGCGTGGCCGCTCGACCACTGGTGCGGGCGCGATCGGCTGTGGCGACGCCGAAGCGTTTCAAAACGACAACCTCGTTCTGGTCCACGAGTTATCCAACCCCCGTCCAGGATGCCGCTGCCGACAAGGTGCCGACACCTCCTCCACTACCGGCTCCGAGTGCGGTCACGCAGACGGAAGAGTCGGACAGGCAGCGTGCCCGCCGGCAACAGCGATATCTCGACAGTCTCATGAACAAGGCGGGCGAGGTCGGGCTGCAGTGTAAGTTAAAAGAACGCGGTAGAGAGCTGACGCCAGGCTCGATTCTTGACGCGAACGGAAACTGGACAGCAGAGGAGGGAAAGTACAGGAAGATGGACCTGTGTCGCGCCCACGACCTCGACGTGAGTCACACGTGCTTTGATCGGCGAGCACAGGCGCGTTACACCTGTTTCAATGTTCAGGAAACGATGCCTCCAGTTCTTATCATGCGCTAACATCAGCCACGCGACTTGCGCAAGCTAGACTCGATCTCGCCCTCTCTTGTCCCCGTCATCCTCACGACGCGGTCGTGTATCCTCATCTCGATCCTGCACCTGAAGGCGCTCATTAAGCCCGACCGCGTCATCATCTTCAACCCTCCGGGGTATCAGGAGAGCGAGGCGGCGCGTCGATTTAAGGAGCACCTGCAGGAGAATGTGCGCGCGGGTCTGAACTCGAACCACTGCAGAGAAGGCGAGGAGGAGATGGGTTTGCCGTACGAGCATCGCGCTCTGGAGTCGATTCTGGTCGACACAGCGAACGCGCTCGAGGAGGAGATGGGCTTTATCCGTCGACTGGTCAAGAACCTCCTGTCAAACCTCGAGACGGACATCAACAGGGAGAACCTGCGCAAGCTGCTGCACTACAGTCGTCGTCTGGCTGGTTTCCAGAGCCGCGCAAAGTCGATCAAGTCTGCGTTCGACGAGCTGCTCGACTCGGACGAGGACCTGTCGGCGATGTACATCACGGACAAGCTGAACGGCCGTCCTAGGGCTTTGCACGATCACGCGCAGCTCGAGCTGCTCCTGGAGAGCTTCACGAAGCAAGTCGAGGAGATTGTTTCCGAAATTGATACGACGGCGGCAAACATGCAGAGCACGCAGGAGATTGCTGAGCTCATGCTCGACTCGGGCCGCAACGCCCTCCTCGCCCTCGACATCAAGGTCAGCATCGCGACGCTGGGTATCGGAACGGGAGCGCTGGTTGCAGGTCTGTTCGGCATGAACTTAACGACGACACTGGAGGACTCGCCATGGGCGTTCGCCATCGTCTCCGGTATCACCGCCTTCATCGCAGCATGCGTGTTCGGGTACGGATCCCGTGTGCTCAGGAAGGTGCGCCACATTGCGCTTGTCTCGAAGCCCACGTCTCTGCCGGAATCAGTGCGAGAGGCGAAGGAACGATTCGTTCGCGAGCGTCTGGACAAGCAGCGCGCGATCGAGGCGGAGCGCGAGCGCATCGCGCGCGAGACGCAAGCCCGGACACCAAACAACACCCTGCACAAGGTGAACCTGGCCCCGATCCCGGACTACGAGGAGCGATGGACCGCAGTCCGCATGGGACAGAGGAAGGAGGCGTCGCTGTGGGACCGCCTGTTCCGTCCCAACAAGCTGAGAAAGCAGCTCCTCGGCATGCCCTCTGGAGCTGTTACGGCGTCGAGCGTTCCGAGCTCCACAGGAGGGAAGAAGGCCCAGCCGACATCCGCTAAGTCTCCCACTCGCCCGACAACGAAGCCCGAGAAACCGAACGCGACCCGGGCTCCCGCTCTGCAGCCTGCCCCCGCGACTGCCAATGCTGAATCGAAATAATGACCTGCACTACTCTTGACGAACCGTAATTCCACCTGCATAGACATCACTTGTAGCTCACAACTCATCTGTAACTGATCTGGCATGCACACCTCTGCCCTGAGAACTGCGCTGCCCTTGTTGGCCGGAAGGTTGGGGTCGACTTCGGAACATTCTTGCACTTCACCGAGCGGGCTCGGGATTATGCCAATCGCCAGTTTCGTTCGTCCGTTGTCGGCGAGCATGCGGGGAAAGTAATTGTCTACGTTAGCAGGGCTGCCTGACATGCGTCAGGAGAAACAGGGGTGATGTCAGTGAGCCCGGTTGGGCTGTCAGTGAGCCCGCGGGTTATCGGAGGGAAACTGCGATGGCAGTGGTCGTCGGCAGCGCAGGCCTGGCCCCTCCATAACCGCATCGAGGACCGCAATTCGCCAAGCCGAGGCAGTCACGAACCGTGAGAAGCGGCAGCAGAGCCATGGCAGGGGGGTCTACGGTCGTGCAGCCCTGTTGGCCACCCCGGTGGCCTTCGGCGTCCAGCGGCATTTATAACCTCCCGAGGCGGCCACAGGCGGTCTTGCGGTCGTTCGTCGATCGCTCCCTCCAGCAAGGAGTCTGGGCCTTGTGGCAACTACCAGAGGCGCCAGAACACACTGCCGAAGCTGTGAAGGCCACTGAGAACGGCGACGTTCGCTGCGAGTGCAGCTGACCTCGCCGCTGACCGCAAGTTCGAGCTCAACGGTCGAGACCTGAGGACAGGCGAGATTGCGAGCCGCTTGTTCGCCGAAGACCCCGTAACTTGCCGTAAGCATTGTCGAAGCGTAGTGATCCAGAAGCATAGAGCGATGAGAGAAGACACAGAAACGTGTTCCTTCCTTCTGACCAGGACGTCATGGACGGTATCGCAGCATGAGGTGTGAGGGTGGAGGGCACCCTCCCCTCGTTAAGAGGTCTGTGCATCGCTTGTTCGGCCCAACCACCGCCAGGCGAGGGTCCACACCGTCTGGGGACTGTGGGGTAAAGGGCGATAACGTCGCTGATTCCTACTGGTCAATGCAAGATGGATGACGCAACGGCCATCTCCGCTGAGCACGCGCCTGGGCGCCCGTGCTGTACCCGCGGCCCGTCCAGCCCGCCAGGCCGCCAGAGCACGGTTGATCCCGACATACCGTTCCCTTTAGGGCAGCTGGGCGCGGCTGGAAGAGCTGGGATAAACATGGCCAGGCTTCCGACCTGCTGATCAGGTCTGTTCAGGGTCTAAGCTGGCCGATTCGAAATAAGGCCGGGTCATCAACCCTGGATTCTCGGTGTGACTGGCTGATAATGAGGCAGATTCAGGGGCCGGGTCCAGATTTATTTCGAACTTTGAGACTTTTTGCATCGCTCATCTATGGTCCATTGTCGTCGTCGTCGTCCTCGTCCAGCAGGTTCATCCGCTGCTTGTAGAGGAAGAGGAGCTCCGTTCGATAATGGCGGAGTCAGCTGTCCGCTCTCCTTGCCTCCGCCGCTGACCTCGCCCAGCCTCGCCCCGTGATGTGATCGATGGAGCCTCCGCGCTCTGCTGATCCGCTGGCTTCGTGTCCCCTCGCCCAGCCTCGCCCCCTGCGCTATCAGACAATCCGACGGTTTCCAGCCATTCGGCCCCGGGATCCCGGGACTGTTCCCGACACTAGGATCTTACAGCCTCGTCCACGTCGCTCAGCTAAGAGCGCGGCCGAGCGTGAACATGGTTACTCACTCAAGCCACCTAAGTTGGGATATCGGTTTTTTCGCCGTTTCGCCTCGCTGTCATGCCGTCCATGTAGAGACTAGGCACTTGGCCCAATCCAGATGCTCGGAACTCCCGGCGCTCACCTGTTTAGCAAGGCACGCTCACGCAGGCTGACAAACGTCACACACCTGACACGCTCAGGGTCGGATCACCCGGCCCCAGACGTCCCAAAGACGGGGCACACGGCGACTTGATATTAGTCCTATGGACCCGGCCGGTCGGTGACTTGGGTTCAATTGCCCCGATATTTGTGCGCTGGGTCAGCCCCTAGCGCCCTGGGCTAGGACATGGGGTCGATGTGGAGGTGAGATTAATGAAATTGCAAGCTCGAAATGAGTTCAATGATCAAGTGCTTGCTCTCTGTGTGCACGCTGCGCTGGATGTATGCTGGTATCTGAAAGATGCATCAACCGGTCCTAACGGTTGCTAAACTACAATCTATGCGCACCCATCATGTCGCCCGGTAACAAGACATGTTATTTTTAAGAGGAGAAAGTTAGATGGGAGGGTAGGTAGATGAGATGATGAGGGGAGAGTCATGATGGATGATTAGAGTTTTATCGCCAGTCCGGAGTCGCTTAGACCTTGGACTTGGGGGCGCGGGCGAGAAGCTTCTTCTGGAGGAGCTCGTTGACCTTGTCCATGTAAACAGTGGTCGTGACCCAGTCCTCGCGCTTCATGGCCTTGCCCTTCATGGCGAGGGCGAGGTCCTTGGTCATGACACCGCCGTTGATGACCTCAACACAGGCGTCCTCGAGGTCCTTCGAGAAGGCGGCGAGCTCGGGGGTGTTGTCGAGCTTGGCACGGAAGGTGAGACCACGGGTCCAGGCGAAGATGGAGGCGACCGGGTTGGTCGAGGTTTCCTCACCCTTCTGGTGCTGGCGGTAGTGGCGGGTGACGGTGCCGTGGGCGGCCTCAGCCTCGAGGACGTCTCCGTCGGGGGTGATGAGCTCAGAGGTCATCATACCGAGCGAGCCGAAGCCCTGGGCGAGAACGTCAGACATAACGTCACCGTCGTAGTTCTTGCACGCCCAGACGAAGCCACCGTCAGACTTGATGGCCTGAGCGACCATGTCGTCAATGAGACGGTGCTCGTACCAGATGCCGAGCTTCTCGAAGGTCTGCTTGTAGTCCTTCTCGTAGATCTCGGCGAAGATGTCCTTGAAGCGACCGTCGTAAGCCTTAAGGATGGTGTTCTTGGTCGACATGTAGAGGGGCATCTTCTTCTCGATGGCCATCTTGAACGAGGCGTGGGCGAAGCCCTCAATCGACTCGTCGGTGTTGTACATCGACATGGCGACACCCTTGCCCTTGAAGTCGAAGACGTTGAGCTCAATGGGCTCACCACCGTTCTCGGGCTGGAACTTGAGGGTGAGGGTTCCGGCACCGGGGACGACCATGTCGGTCGAGCGGTACTGGTCACCGAAAGCGTGACGGCCGATGATGATGGGCTTGGTCCATCCGGGGACGGGCTTGGGGAGGTCCTTCAGGATGATGGGCTCACGGAAGACGGTTCCGCCGAGGATGTTACGGATCTGCTGTTAGTTTGCGCCGCTCCAAGCGCAGGAAAAACGCAACGCCCTCCGTGGAATGTTCCCCAGTGTGGGGCCTCGGGTGCTACGCGGTAACTCACGGTTCCGTTGGGCGACTTCCACATCTTCTTGAGCTTGAACTCCTCAACACGAGCCTCATCGGGGGTGATAGTGGCGCACTTGACGGCAACCTTGTACTTGAGGGTGGCCTCAGCGGACTCGACGGTAACCTTGTCGTCGGTCTGGAAATGGTCAGCCCCGGAGTTACTTCGGTGGAAAAAAACGGCAGGTAGTGACGTCGACGGAAAAGGCCGAGAGCCGCTCTTTTCTTCGTCTCCAGCGAAAAATCGCTAGCTCGCTACCAGCCAGCTTGATACTCACGGCGTCACGGTTCTCCATGCCGAGGTCGTAGTACTTGAGGTCGACGTCGACGTAGGGAAGAATGAGCTCGTTACGGATCTTCTCCCAGATGATGCGGGTCATCTCATCACCGTCCATCTCGACGACGGGGTTCTTGGCCTTGATCTTCTCAAGGCCGGCGGGGGTCTTGGCAACCTGGGTGGACATGGTGGCGAAGAGTCGGGTAGGGGAGGGGTAGCGGGGTCGAAGGGGAGAGGTGCGGGAAAGAAGCGAGAACTGTTGAGATCGAAAGGATAAGAGCAATCGCAAAGAAGTTGCGTGTCAGCTTTAATATGGAGGACGTATCGAAAGGGGGAAGGTGGGGGCTGAGATATACCGAATGGCCCGAGGCAGGGGCAAGGCTGCAGGGCCGGGGGCCAGGAGTTTCCCTGGAGCCTGCCTCGTCTGCCCAGGTGTCTCCCCTGGCTGATGCCATGACACGCGGCGGAGGGCGGGCCTCAGCCTCGCGGAGGATACAAGGGGGCAGCACGCCAGAGCATTGCGCTGGGCCCATTGGGCCGCCCGGCGGTGATATCCAACGCTACGCTGAGAAAACCGCTCTAGGGCATTTTGTGGAGCAACCACTTGGGGTTCGGCGATGTTCGGATTTCGCCGTGGTTATGCAGCACTGGCCATTACAACCCTCATTACAAAACACCCCTCCTTCCTAATCGCTCTATTAGGAACAACGTCACTCACCATGTTGGTTTAAGCTCTCGCGCGAGTGAACGTTGCTGGCTGGCTGGCTGGCTGGCTGGCAGGAGGCTGGAGCTGAGTTTGACGCAAACGGTGGGGACAGACGAGCTCTATGCGCTGTCTGGGTGTCTTTGTTGGGATCGGGGTCCTAATCGCAATGTATGTGCGACGGGTGTGCGGGCAAGGGCAAGAGGGGGCTGACGCGATGCGTTTATGCGGTTCACAATCGGATTGTGCGGACTTGTCCGATGGATGGTTTGAGACTGGCTCAGGCTGATTTAAAAGGCGGCTTCAAGTGCGAGGTTGATATAACGTCGCGGAAAGTGTTACGGTGGCGAGAACGGCTGTGCTAGCGGTTCTTGGGGTGCGTAACGGTAGGTACGTTGGTGCTGCAGGCAGGTGGGTAGTGTGTGTAGAGGGAAGGATGCATTGTCTACGACGGCAGTGTTGTTGCCCATCTTGTCTGGCTGGGCTGGGCTTAAGGAGCGAACGGCGTCAATCAAGGCTCAAGCGCCGTTGTGCAAGCTGGCTAGGTGGCGGCATGGACACATTGGACATTGGACATATGGGCAAGGCCGGCTGGGCTGGCTTTTTTCGTATCACGCGCGCAGGTGACCAAAGTGGCCCGATACCGTTACCTATGGAGCAGGCATTACGGAGCTTAACGAGCTTGGATCGGATTACCTCAACACGCGTTCCATTAGCCTGTGCTCACCCCGCGCCTGGCAAGAGGGCCCCTGGCTCGAATTCCAGCGTTGCCCCTGTTAGCCCTGCTTAGCCTGCTCATCTCCTGCCTTCATCGTGTGCGCACGCTCACCTAAGCATTCTTAAGACAGGCCCTGTTTCGGCACAACCAGGCTTAAATTCCGACGTCACCGTGGGAGATCGTCGCTCGTGCTATGGTCTTGGTTGCGTGGTGGGGAGCCTGTGCACTACTTCTCCTCACATGATCGGATTATTAACGTTGTGAGACTCTCCGCGGAAGCTACAGCACCGCTCGTTACCTGCCCGTTCCAATGGCACGATTTTCCGCGCCGGGGCCGCATGGGCCGGTCTCACCTCCCACACTGTATCCAGCGGCGCAGACGTCCCATCCAGCCCGCCCAGCGGACACAACGGCATGCGGCTCACCCAGCGGGCCCAACGGCCACCGAAGCGCGCCAAGATTGGATATGTCGCCCGCGTCCTTGGAAAATCAGTCAGCTGACAATTCGATAAGAGACCCAGCCAAACAAGCCAGAACCAAGCCACTCCGCGACGCCATCGAATGTAATGTCGACGGCGACGGCCACCGTGCACGTCTCGTCGAGCATCGGTGCACGTCGCCGCTCAACTTTCCGCTCTGGCTTCTCTCTGGCTTCGCTCAGCCGATGCTAAGCCACGGCAAGCCATGCAGGGCGCTAAGGGCCCAAAGGAATCGACGTGCATGTCGCGTTACGCCGATGCGGTAGGCAGAACTCTTGTCCCTGGCAATCTGGGGTCTCCGCGTCTGAGCCAGCCCACTCGGCGATAACTTCGGCATTGCTGCTCGCTGACGACTCACCCTCACACCATATGTGGGCAGGCGAGGATTCGAAAAGCCAGCGTCGACATTCCCGTTCTGAGCCTTGACAGCCGGCTCGGTGCCGGTAGTACGTCGTCGCATGCGGCCGTTGTCCTCGGCCTGCTAGCCGATCCAAGGCCGAGCCCACCACCCATCGACCATGTGCTGCACTCATCTTGGTTTTGCCAGGCCAGCTAGTCCATCGCCCGGCAATGCCGAGAGGTTCCCAGATGCACCGGCGTCGCCGGCAGGTACGAGTGCGAGAGGAAGTTGCCGTGATGAGCCGTTACAAGCCGCTGGGCCGTCCAAACGTCCCGGCCCGGCCCGTACGAAGCCGTTGACTGAATGCCTTCCAAGGCTGATGCTTCGGAAATCGGCGATCGGCATACAAAACGGAGGCTATAGCTCGCACCAACACGGACCATGCCGTGCGCACGCGACCCGTTTCACCGTCCGTTCGATCGCTGAGCCGTTCAAGAGACGCCGCAATTCCGGACGGTCGCGAGACCGCGCAAGCGGGTGTTCAGTACCGCCCGTCCTTCGCGCCCGCGGTCGCGGGTTCAACGCTGGACGTCCTGGAAGACGGCGGAGATTCCCGATGATCGACGGCGCTTTGAGGTGACATCCAATGTTGTTATCGCTCCGCGTATCTCGTCAGCCTCGCTTGGGTTTCCAGAGCAGTGGTACAAGACGTCATCTCATGGCTGAGTAGTCCGAATGCCGTCGCACAACCTGCATGCGCTCCCTGTTCTCCTGCTCCCGCGGACGGTCTCGTTACCAGAAGTTGTGACGAGTGGCAGAGGAGCTCCTGTGGGGTAGGTATGTTTAGCCAAGATCGTCGACAGAGTGGGGGAGCTCGGTGCTCAAGCATCGCAGGACGCTGGGTCTGAGTATCTGCGCACCACGCACTCGTTTCCAGAAGCTCAGGCTGTTTGACAACAATATGGCCCCAGTCGTGTCTCGAGCACGCCTGTGTAACCCAGGGAACCCCACACTGTTCTCACGGTCTTATTTAGAATCTCGGAACCTCGGACAGATAGGCACGTGCATAATTCGAAGCTATCGAAGCGCCAGATAGGCGATCTCTGAAACAAGCCGAGGCGCCCCGGGCGTTGAAAGCGCCGCTGGAACAGAGCGCAGAGAAGTGAGAAGCGGTTTGTGGCGTGGTTGTGGCAAGAGGGAAGTGCACTTGCCGCCGTCTGAAAAGTTAACAAACGCTAATGACGCCCGAACTACTCCGCACATCTTCGTACACAATGCACACTCTCCGCCCTCCGTCCTCCGCCCTTTACACCCTGTCTACCGACGAGCACCTGTGGAGCAACAGATGCAAAAACGAATTTGTGCCCCCACTCAGAATCGAACTGAGATCTAGAGATTGCAACAGAGCATATGAGACTCGCGTACTAACCATTATACTATAGGGGCTGTGCTTCTAAGCTATGTTCAAGTCGCGCCGCCGTCGCTCATGTGCACCGGTGTTCGCAGCTAAGCTTTCGAATTAGGGTGCGCAGAGTTGTTGGAGCGCAGTATGCATTACAGAAATGACCTCGGAAGAGAGGAAGTGTGTGTAGAAGTCTGTCGGGCGCAGGTTTGGCTCCTGCGGTAACGAGGGCCACGTGACCGGCCGTCCCAATGTCTGTTCAGCCGAACGTCATCCACTTTCCTCGACTTTGGTTCCAGCTGCGCCCTTTCTGACTTTCCACACTTTTCCTCTAGACCTACACCATGCTCCGAACAGCTGTGCGCCTCGCCGAGTCTGGCCGTATTCCGCTCTCTATCTCGCAGGCGAGTGCCGAGCTCCTGCCCCCAATCCCGTGAGTCTTTTTCCTCCTCCGCCTCCACTTTCCGTCTTCCTCCACACCTTCCCTCCTTCCCCTTCGAGCTGTGGCGATAGGGATCTGCAAAGCTGACATTCCAGGCTGTACCGACGACTGCTGCGTGCTCACCGTTTTCTCCCCGCCGAGATGCGGTTCATGGGTGACGCGTACGTCAAGTCCGAGTTCCACGCGACCAAGGGAACCGACAACCCGCTGCACATCATGGCCTTCCTCGGCCAGTGGAAGATGTACCTGGACCAGATCGAGGCGCAGCTCAACGAGGGCAAACCCTTCGACGGACGGAAACTCGACACCGAGGTCATGAACTCGCTCAACAACGAGCAGGTCGGACAGCTGTACGAGCTCATGCACTCGACGGACGACCTGTGGAAGACGTGAGTGTGCAATGGCAGAGGGAAGCAGTTAGGTGGCTCGGAGAGTTAGCTGACATCAGGCCGGAGGAGCTCGAGGCTGCTGCTGCTGCGGCCGAGGCTGCCGACGCGGCGGAGCGCGCTGAGGAGAAGAAGTAAACCAAATCACCAATGCATATCTAATCACGGACAACTACTGCTTACCCGACCCACTCGTATGCCTCTGTCGGTTCTGTGCCCTCAACCGTCCAGCCCATGATACTAGGCAATGGAACTGTGACCTTTTTTACTCGTCCCTCACCCTCGAGCTTCTCAATGTGCGCCGTAATGGTGCGCATCGCAGCCATGATGAGGGGCTGGTGACCGCTCTTGTAGATCAAGCGGCAGAGCAGCGGAAGCGTAACAGCAGTAGCGCCCTCGTCGTTCGGTCCAGGGAAGTGCGCCGCAAAGTTGGGCACGTCGGCGAGAGACGCCTTCGCGAGCGGCGCAGCGGGCGCGGTCGGGTCTCCGTCAGGCTTGTGCTTCTCGGCCTCGGCGTGGCGGATCTCATCCAGCTGCTTGCCAATGATTCCCGGATTCGCCTTGATCTTCTTGAACTCCTCGACGATGGTGTCCTCCCGATCCTGCCTGTGCTTGATGTACGCGGCGAGGTGGTCGTCGCACTCCTGCCTACCCACGATCGCGGGCCCGTGCGCGGGATACAGCACGCTCGGCTTCAGATCGTACAGCGTCTTGAGCGACTTCATGTCTGAATGTCAGCTAGGCGTCTCACGTCAGACAGCTCACAAGCTGCAAAGTCGGTGAAGATCGTCGTGCCCTGACCCAGCACCGTGTCGCCCGTCAGGACGGTGGGGCCGTCCTGTCCGTCAGAGGGCTCGACCAGGATCGAGATGGAGTCAGCCGTGTGGCCGGGGGTGGGCACGACGACGGCGTCGAGCCTCTTGTCCCCAGACGTCACGGAAATTTTGTCACCACCGTTCAGTTCCCAGACCTGCTCCCCGCTCTCGGTAGGCTGATAAGCTCCCTCGCACGCCTTGACGGAGTCAATCAGCGTCTTGTCCGTGTGAATGCTATCGCGGGCGTTCGCCTGGAGCTTCGCCTCGTCGGGGGATACCATCTTCCACACTTTGGGCTTCGGGTAGCCCTGCGCCTGGAGAGCGCGAAGGACGGGTGCAATGCCGCCGATATGATCGATGTGCCGGTGCGTCATGACGATGTGCTCGACGGGTGGGCGGCCCTTCTTCTCGAGATGCTCCATCAGGACGCGCGTGTACTCGTCTGCCGTGCTCGGCTGCGTCGTATCGACCAGGATGGCGGGAGAGCCCGCAGCTGCCTGCAGGAGGTACGAGTTCGTGCCCTGCAGCGTCATCAGGCCGGGGTTCTGGCCCAGCACACGCGTGACGCGCTCTGAGAGCTGTGGTCAGCTAAGAAACATGGGCAGGCTTACCTCAGTGACATTGCCGAGGTCGGCGAGCTTGCCTGGTCCGCCCATGGGGAGAGTCGTCGTAGATCGGGAGAGGTTGAGGCGGAGGGTCGGGGCTGTGGCGCGGCACACGATCCGGGCGAAGGACATGGGTTAGGAAAGAGCGAACTAACAACCAGCCGCACGCAAGATATAGTCTGTCTAACGTATCTGGTGGTTCGGCAAGGGCGCTCCCGAGCAGCCGGTCCTTGGTGGGGAGTCGGCCATCCCCGTTACATCTCGACACGGTCGTGGGAGACTTGAACCCAAGCACGGAACACCGGGGCCCTTCGATCTCGATTGAAGCCATGAGCCATGCCGTGCGCCATGTCTTCGACTTTCGACGTCATTCACACCGCCAACCGACCACAACACAATGTCGCCGCAGTCCTACTCGGTCCTCACCGTGTGTCTGGGGTAAGCTGAACGACTGTTTCTGAGCTGACGGTGTACAGCAAGTGGGTATCTTAGCGCAACTGTGGATCCGGCCCCTTCGAAGGTCGAATAGTGCTGTGGCGGGGGAGACAAACACGTGGATCTGATACTGACACTTGCCGCTCTTGACTTGACTTGCGTACCGTCAACAGCATTTGGTAAGCTAGGATTCCGTCCACGTTAGCTGACAGCAGCCGCTCCCCCATGGCTGAGGCCGTGCTCCTCGCTGAGGCGAAGAAGCATCCGAACCTCAACCTCAAGATCGACTCGGCCGGAACGGGCGCGTACCACACGGGCGAGAAGGCGGACCCGAGGTGAGTGCGGAGTTGCGAGCGGATCGAGCATCGGAGCAGCGGAGGAGTGCTGTCGACTCATGCGTCGACGCTATGTCTCTGTCCTCGCTCGGACGTAGCTGAGAAGTGTGCCTCCTTGAGCTGACCTCAGGACAATCTCGACGTGCAAGCAACACGGCATCCCCTGCCCCTCGATCGCGCGCAAGGTGCGCGATTCTGATTTCACTGATTTCGACTACATTCTCGCGATGGACCAGTCCAAGTAAGTTTCCGTGCCCGGACACACTGCTGACACACAGCCTGCAAGCGCTGCAATCGCGCAAGCCTCGCGGCTCTAAGGCGCGTATCGCGATCTTTGGCGCTTTCGATCCGGACCTCCTCCTCGCCTCGCCAGGGAGCAGGAAGGTGCGCCCCGCGCCGATTGAGGACCCGTACTATGGCGGAAGGGACGGGTTTGAGACGGCGTACACCCAGTGCACCAAGTATGCGAAGGGGTTCCTCGACTTCCTCGAGCAGGGAGGGGGTGACGTGCCCAACCTCTGAGCAGTGTGCGCGGGAGTGCGGCGGACAGCATGGGTATAGAAAAACATTGTACACAGGATCCAGACATGCAGGCTCATGATATAGCTCGATGTGCATGGATGTCTATTCAGATACAAAATCTAAGGTGGGAGGGTCTACTGGTCGAGGTAGTGCGTCGACGAGACAGCGCGGAGCTTCTCCGCCGCCTGCTCCGGCGAGAGATCACGCTGCACCTCGCCGAGCATCTCGAAGCCGACAAGGAACTTGCGCACCGTAGCACTGCGCAGGAGCGGCGGGTAGAAGTGGAAGTGGACGTGGCTGATTCCCTCAGTGTCGCTGAGCGGGCTTTGGTGCACACCCATAGAGTAGGGGAAGGGGCAGGAGAACAGACCGTCGTAGCGGACGAGGAGGGCCTGGAGGACCTCCGCCAGAGAGGTGGCCTCGTCGGGCGTGAGCTGCGAGATGTTAGGAATGTGACGCCTGTAGGGAAGGACGAGCGTCTCGTAAGGCCACACGGCCCAGAAGGGCACGATGGCCAGCCAGTGATCGTTCTGCACGACAATGCGCGACTTGTCGAGGAACTCGGCCGCAGCGTACGTGCACAACAGGCAGGCGTGGCCGTCGCGGTTTGGCGTCTGGCCGGCGGACACCTCAGCGCAGACTCCTCCATTACAGCAGCTCTTGCTTCCCTCCGATGTCGTCGTAGCTCCCTCGATCGCAGGCGCCTGGTGCGTCTCGGCGTACTTCTTGAAGTGGACGAGTTCCGTCTCAACCTCATCGGGGACATAGTCCAGCGTCCAAACCTGGCCGTGGGGGTGTGGCGCGCTCGCGCCCATCATTGCGCCGCGGTTCTCGAAGATCTGGACGTATCCTTCCTTCGCCCCCGTGTCCTTCAAGAACTTGAGTTCAGATTCGTACACCTCGCCCCACTTCTTCACGACTGCCTCAACAGCAGGCAGAGGCATGCGAGAGAGAGTCAAGGCATGGTTCGGGTGGAAGCAGAGGACGCTGCAGCGACCCCGCACCGGCTGGATCTGGAAGAGGTCGGACGCGGGACCTGGCGGAGGCGAAGGGGGAGGAGGCGAGGGGTCCGGCAGAAGGGCGGGGAAGTCGTTGGGGAAAAGCTGTGAGTTAGCTTTGGCGGAAGCTGGCACCAAAGCTCAGAGCGGAATGCTCGTTGGCGAAACTCACGTAGGTGTCATGATACTGCGGGTTGCACTCGCCAGCACCCATGCGCTTGTTCCCGGGACAGAGGTAGCACTTGGGCTCATACTCTGGCAGCTGCACCTTGACGGGCTCCTCGGTTTGTCCCTGTCTGTCAGCTTCCGAGACTTCGCATCAGCTGTCCCATTCCCGCACTTGCGAGAGGTAGTGCGTGCTTGCACTGAGAGACTCTAGCCAGTGAGGAGAGAAGGAAGGCAGCTTGGCCTGCTGTCGCGAACGTCACTACTCACGTTCCACGGCCGCTTCGTCCTGTGGGGCGACACGAGGACATGCTTCCCCGTCAGCGGGTTGTCTGTTGTCAGCTACCGTCGCATCCACTACAGCTGTGAAGAGGAGTTAACTCACATCGTCGGTGGGGGTGTTCTGAAGGGTCGAACTGCATCTTCCCTGTGCCTGCCTTGCGAGTTGTGGAGGAGTTGCGCGTCGACGGAAGCGAAAGAGTTGCTCGAACGCCGAGGGTAGATGTTGCGATGACGCAGCGAGCGGTGGTCAATGAGTGCCGATAAGAGCGTAGCAGGACGGGGAGCACTGCAGTGATCAGTGCTTGGTGAATGGAAGTGAGTAAAGAAGAACGTTTTGTGTTGTGTCGGTGCGCTATCTTGGCCCCATCCATCCTATATACTCCAGTCTTTCAGTGACGACACATGCTCACCATACGCGTACCTGACGTGGGGTGAGGGGCATTGAGGGGCAGATATCACATCGTTCACCGAAATTCCCGTTCACCGCGCGGCTATCTTCCCTCAGCTGCCCTGAAGCACGCTGATCATCTGCAACCATCAGCCAAGATTCCCGTTCAAGGCCGTTTGCCCACTGCGCATGCACGGGAATCGCTCTCTGTGCACGGGAATGATGGGATCTATGCACGGGAATACGGCCTCATGTGTAGGCTGTACAACATTCAAGGTCCGGCAGACCCGGCACATCTTCCGACCTCCGCCGTCACGTGATGCTGCTACCAGGCTGAGCACACCCCCAGTCTCTCGTACGCTCAGCCTGACACTTTCAATGGCCCTCCAACCGCCGTGTGCCCGGTAGTCATGCTCGCCCTGTGATCTGCTCATTTCTCCACAGCGCCAGTCGGCGCGCAGAGGTGATTGTTTCGCTCGAGAAGTTCATGCTATCAAACGGGACAGACGAAGCCTGGTGGTACAGGGGGCTCCCTTGGCTCGCCGCGCGCTCCCACGCAGGCCGCGGGTGGTGGTACAGAAGACGAGGTCAATGTTCTGTTGACTCATGTGGAGGTACGGAATGGGTGTGGGGTTGTGTTGTGATTCGTTTGCAACGTGAGCTCAGCCATGCTGGAGCTTCACATCGCCTGGGTGGGTGGGATCCTCGTCCTCGCCCTCGCCTTCAGCCTCTGGCCACTGGCTCAGGCTTGGGTCCGGATTTACCACGGCCACCACTTGGACTTGGCCGGCGCCGGGGGAGCCGGGTTGTACTCGCGCTGCATCTCGGCGAGCAGGGCGTCGAAAGCGCCGTCGACATTCTTGTTGTCCTTGGCGGAAGACTCGACAAACGCGGCGCCGAGCTTCTTCGCGAGCGCCTGGCCCTCGGCCGTGGTGACCCTTCGCTCGTCGTTAAGATCACACTTCTGGCCGACAACGACACACGGAACCTTCTCGAGGCCTCCCTGGTCGAGGATCTTCTCGTACAGCGTCGTGATCATGTCGAACGACTGCCGAGACGCGATGCTGTACACGAGCATGTAGCCGTGAACGCCGGTGGCGTACTTGGGCGGGAACAGCGAGAACTCGTCCTGTCCAGCAGTGTCGACGATCTCGCAGTCGTACTCGATGCCCTTGTACTTGACCGTCTTCTGATTTGTGGACTCGATCGTGGGGTAGTACTGCTCGTTGTACGTCGGGGGCGTGACGTATTGCTGGGTGATCGACGTCTTGCCTGGAGGGGGTGTCAACACAGGTCGCACTGGCAGGGGTACCAAGCGGAGGAGGCCGTCCGCTCTACGACTACTCACCGACACTAGGAGATCCAAGGATCACCACCTTGCGCTTCATTCCACCTGCGGATGACATTGGGACGGAGACGTTCGAATTAGCTAGGACGATGCGTCGTTCCACAATGCGCACAAGACACGGTTGTGTGTGGTGCGGGGTTGGGGAGAGGAGCGGAGAGTTCGGGGCCGGGGGTGAAGAGAAGCGGTACGGCGGGGGCGGTGATGAGCCTGGCCGGTACTCGTCACTGTCTGGATCCTCTTCTTGGTGGATAGACGGTCTTCGTGAGAGACACGGGGTGCCGACTCGGGAAGACTGGCGCGAATGGGCTCGAGACGGGCCTGCAGACGTGCACGGAGATTGAAGCCAGGGCCGGGGGGAGGACGGCGCTGGAGAGAGTGGAAGATTGACGGCGCGGTTGCGTGGCGAGCCGTTAAGCTTGAACTTGGTGAAAGGCGGGGACGGGAGTCCAGAGCCAAGCGAACCAGGAGAGACTTGCTCTGCCGTCAGTTCAAAGTTGGGGAGGTCGTTGTAGGGCCTCGGCGCCATCGTTTCGAGCGACAGTGCGAGTGGCAAGACATGTGATGGATGGCAACATGGATAGAGGGGACAGTGGTGTCGCCAGCAGGACGTGCAGCCTCGAGGCAGGCGTGCGCCCCGCTGCACCAGTGTTCATCAGATGCGGCGGCGAAGCGGGCGAAGCGTTTCGCACCAGACACATGTGTGTGTATGTGCATCACTGCTGGCTCCCGGACGAGCGGTGAGTACCGACCTCCAGTACCTCTAGAGGATCGTGCACCGTTCTGCGATATGAGAAGGCCGCGAAGGCTGATGCCCATGCTTCGGACAACGGGCGCCGGGCTACCGGGACTGGGCGCCGTAGAGCGTGCGGGTGCGCTGGCCGTGCGGACAGCTCAGCAGACCCGCCAGGTCCGCCAAGTCCAGGAGGCTCTGCGCGCAGAGCCCGAAGCCTTGTAGCCGTCCCGAAGCCGAAGCCCTCCTCCAGAAGCAGCCACCCGATCACGAACCGAAACACAGAGATAAGCGGCACTGGTAGTCTCGACTTGCTCCACCACTGCGCTTCTTCGTACTCGGCAGACCATCGTTCGGAGCGAGGGTCGGCCAAAGACACTCGAAACAATGTATTCGCCGTAAAGTTATTGGCCACAAGCGCAAGTGCGCTAGAAGCCGGATGAATGAGTGGCCGGTAATAGGCCGGTCCTCGCTAGCGTTGCCACTACATGGTACCGTACATGCGGTGCGGCGAGCAGCGAAGCGTGTGTGGGCATGCACAGTAATCGCCAAGAGAGGAGCGGAGAAAGCGGAGAGAGCGGAGAGGCGAGGAAGACGAGACGAAAGGACAGACGCAAGCAATGCTCGTGTGACGACGACCGAGGACGGAAGAAGAAACGCGGGATGACTTACATGAGTTGAGCGAAGGTGGACAGATCCCTATCAAAAGAGATCGACGAGGCAAGGGCGCTGTGGAGGTACCGGTGATGAAGCGGTGCAAGACAGCTGGGATTGTTGTCGACGGCGAGGAAGACTGGGTGTCGTGGAAGGGGGGGTTGGTGAGGGTGTGTGGGGTGTGAGGAAGAGAGTGGATGGTGATGGTGGGATCGGTATGGGTTGGCTTGCCGAGGAGAGGGATGGAGGGATGTGAGGCTGCGGACTGGAGGTGAGAGCTGAGTGGTGGTGATAGTCTAGGCTCTAGGCTCAATGCTGAGGCTGGCCGAGCTGGCTGAGGAGGGGCTGAGGCTGAGGGCGGCAAAGAGAGACAGGGTCGAGTGAGATCACGAGTGAGTGTGCACAGTGGTGACATGGAACTCCTAGATGCATGCAGCCAGGCATCCTGGCTCCTAGGCTCCTGGCTCCTGGCGGTGCACGGCGCGCGCACGGCACACCCAAGCGAGAGGAACGCGGCTCCTTCATCCAAGGTTGCCCAGCGTGCCCAGCGCGCCCAGCGGACCCAGTCGACCCAGTCGACCCAGTCGACCCAGGCTAGCCAGGCTCGAGGCTCGAGGCTCCTCTGGGCCCTGGGTGGGGGAACGAGTCACAGCCAACCCCTGGCCACCCTTGCGAGAGAACACCAGCCAGCCCCATCCAATTGCCCGATCCGGTAATCCAGATACCGCGTCGTCCCTTCCAAGTCCCTCGCCTAGCTTGCCTCCCTTCCCCGCTCAACCGTTCAGCGTATCGACGTCGCCCTTATCCTACTTGGGCGTCTCAGATCAAATCAAAATCAAATCAAACCCTCTATGAGACGTTGGCCGCATGTGCTCTTGACATTACAGCCTTCCTGCCCTCCCATCACTACTGGAATGAATGAATGCTGCTCTGGCTGCCCACTACTCAGCCTTTATGGCTATGGGATTCGATGGTGGACCTCAGTCTCGGCTGCATGGCGGGCGAACATCTTCCCGAAAGGCAATCTCAGATCGACGCCCCCCGGGCGCTCGATTACTATTCCAACGATCGTACTGCTCACTACCCTCGGCTGAGAAGCAGCGAGGCGTCGTCCATTCTCGTTCCCCAACTGACCAGAGCCCGTTTAGCGGCGCATTGCGGCGCATCGTTGTGCGCCCCAGTGGCAGGCGCACACCAATCCGGTCAGGTGTGTCACTCTTATTCTGTTCATGCTATGAGCGAGCGCCAAGCGCTCTTCGGTCCCCGGCTACTTCTTACCTGACCGAGGCTATGAGCAGTCACTGTCGGGCGTCTATGTGTACGAGTTCTACTTAACCAGCTACTTCTGAGCAACGGTCCTCTACCACCGCACCTCGACACGGCCCTTCGCGCCTGTCCTCACCCCCTTGAACGGCTTGTATCCGACGTCGCCGTGCACCTTGAGCTGGTCAACGCGCAACCCAGAGTACGTGTGGGTCGGCACGGTGTACGTGACCTGGAAAGCGGGGTCTGGTGTAGGTTTACCGTTTCTGGTCGTTAGCTACCCGTAACGAGTAATGTCATGAATTGCGTTCGAGAACACGACGAAACGCGTCGTGGGCCACCCCCTTCACCACAACATTGCCTGCAAGCCACCCCAGACAACCATGCGGCCAGGTTGTCGATCCGGTGGTCCGTGGCTACAGGCTGAAACGACCGTGACGAGCAATGTGCTTAGCACAGCATTGAGACGCCGCATTGGGATGGACATCTGCGATGCGAGCGGCGGCCGCAGGTGGGCAACGTGAGGGGCACTTGAAAAGTGCCCGTTGCGTCTTCCCCTCCTTCCTTGTGCTGTCCGGTGCGAAGGGACGATTGTCTATTCTTGCTTGTTCTGTACTCACGAAACGAAACTTCCAGTCAACGTCGGCGATCGTTCCGTCGCAGTCAGTGATGCAAGGTGCCACCGCAGCGTGTGCGTGTTCGGGTCAAAGTCAATTGTACCGCCGCCGACATGCCCGTCTACAATGCCATCCGGCGCAACGTGCCCCGCCGGACGTCGGTCGCCCGTCTGCGTCGCCGACACTGACACGGTCAAGCGACCCAGGCAGATCGACACGGTCACGTCCTCGAGCGCACGGTGCGTCAATCGTGAAGTCAACGTCAGCGAGAATTTGCCTGTCTGTTAGCTTCATCCGGAAGACATTTTCAGCTACTCACCTCCCGTCTCATCTGTCGCGACCCGCGCCTTCAGACTCAATGGCACCTGAGCCGCCGGCGCTTCGTAATCGAGCAACTTAAACTTTCCATCCGGTGGGATGAAGCTGAGCACCGAGTCGCGCTCCCAGCGGTTATACCGGATGCAGGGGTGGAAGGCGGGCTCGCCCATAACGCTGACGTTGGCGAACGTGAGGAGCAGGTCCGGGTTCCCACTCAAGCGCGAGTTGCAGCTGATCCTTCCCCAGACCTGCGCGCTGATGGTCTTCCCCTTCCTGTCCACAATCGCGTCCAGCACTTCCTCGATGTCGAAGTAGATCTCGTTGTTGCTGTGTCGCACACCTGGTCGCCGCCACGGTATCGGCGCAGTGAAGGGCGCAACCTGCTGGTTCTGCATCCTGCGGGGAGTTAGCGGTTGGGGCCGCACTAACTCTACACGGGACCTACCCCGACACGCCTGCCACGTTCAGCAGCTTCCGCACAAGACTCGGCGGGATCACAATGTCCTTGAGCATGTTCGTCTCCATCGTCATGGGATGGCCCTCGTCGAGCATCTCCTCAATGAGCTGTGCCGAGTTAGTTGGAGCCCATAAGCTTAACTTACCATATACACTATGTCGAAGTTGTCCTTCACGGTACCCTCAGTCACGTCATCCAGGTACTCTCGCAACGTATCGAGGAAGCTCTCAAGGAAGGCGAACGCAAATAGCGGGTTCACCTCCCCAGATACTGGCACAAGGTAGCGCAATCCATCGCGCTCGATGTGGCAAAGCGCTGATCCATTTCCGCCGCTTCGCGAGAAGGAGTTGACCCAGAGCACGGGCTCGAGCTCGGTCACCTCAGTATCACAGTCGGCCTTCGCCGCAAGCGAGCGCTGCTGGGACAGGGCGTGATTGAACGCATCGACATGGATCGCAGCGTAGGACGGAGGGTGCGTTGTAAAGTTGGACGTGATCAAGGCCTTGCTGTTGGTTAGCTGGAAATGCCCGACCTCAGCTCACCCGTTGTTGTCCAGGATAATGATGCCGTCTATCCGTGCCATCTTGGCAAAGTGAAAAGACGAGGAAAACGACGGGCGGCGAGGAAGGCGGAAAGTCAGTCAAGGAAGGAGCGATCGACAAACGAGACGTGGTTGTGTCATGTCCCTCGTCACTAGCGGAATTGTGGGGCACCGCGGCGTCAAATCTGAGATTTTTGCCAGTCACCAGTCCACACCTCCACTACTGCTTGTTGACGCCAATCTCATCAGCTCCCATCTATCCAGGCGACACAATGACGACGCACACGTACCGCTCGGTCGACTTCTGGGCGCCGGCTCTGCACCCCAACACTCTCCTGCATGTCGCTGTGCCGGAGCCGGGACCGAGCCGCGACCCAATCGTGCGCCACTTCGCGATCAAGCACGGCGACCACGAGGCGGTCTCCGTGGTCAAGAGGATGACCCGGACAGAGGGAGGAGTGAGTGCATCTGTCTCCAGCTGACGACGTGTGCTAGAAGCTAACATGCAGCTGCTTCTCGTTGACGACTCGTTCAAGGTTACGCAGGTCTCTGTGCCGACGGAGGAGGCGCCGATTCCGACTGTCTCGGCTCAGGTCAAGGCCAAGGTCCCCGCGAAGGGAACGGTCATGTGGTCTGGTCTCTCGACGGTGCAGGGCAAGGCGATCTCTTCGCTCACCTCTGGCCGAGTAAACCTGTTCAACGACGACCTGACCTCCGAGAGCCTGAAGCTCGGCGCGCCGGCGCTGACGTTGTCGACGATCGAGGGTTCGTCCCAGTTTGCGGTGGCGGGTAAGGAGCTCGAGGTGATGATCCTCGATGCTGAGCGGGCTTTTTCCTCTTCATCCGGAAAGAGGAAAGCGGACGATGCGCTCCCAGGAGAGATCTGGCGCGCAAAGAACCTCCCGCACAACCACCTCCGCCTCCGCCAACCCATTTACCACCTTGCCTCCACCTTCCTCGATACTCCCTCCTCCCTACTTACCGGAACCAAGGCCGGACAGATCAGGCGGTACGACACGCGGCAGCGCAAGCCGGTGCACAACTGGGCCGTGGGCAAGGATGCTGCTGGCGTGCAGGGCCTCGTCTATGCCGGCGAGAACGAAGTCTTTTTCTCCGACCTGGCGAACACGCTCGGTGCCCTCGACCTCCGTACGGGCAAGGTGCTGTACCAGGTGCCGAACTTGAGCGCGACGACGAACTGGATGACGACGCTGCCGCACGAGATGGAGGACGGCAAGAAATTCGGCGCCGACGCCCTGCCGAAGTCAAGTTTCGCTGGTCTCGCCGCCATCGCCTCCGATGCGACGCTGCGTGTCTGCCAGACGACGCCGCCGCCGAGCGACGGACCCGTCAAGGGCAACTGGAACACGTGCGGAAGCAAGAAGTCTGCCGTGCTCGCCTCCGTCGGCGGTGTTGGTGTTGGAAGCTGTGTTTTCGATGGCTTCGGCACGCACACCGAGATCATCGAAAAGAAGGAGAAGGAGCGCAAGGAGGGCGACGACGACGATGACGAGATCTCGGACGAGGAGGTCGATGACGATGAGGAGGAGGAGATGTGGGAGGGCATGGGCGAGGCCGAGGAGGGAAGCGATGAGGAGGAGGAGGAAGAGTCTGACGAGGAAGAGGAGGATGAGCCGGCACGCAAGCGCCGGAAGTAGGTTGATCTTGGGTCTCATTTCATTCATGCATAGCTTCATTTTCATTCCGTGCGTGTATTTTAAGACTGCTGACCAACAGATCAATCACTACGACTACTCATCTACTGATAAAACACTACCAGCGGCCGCGCCAGAGTCCACCGATCCGCCCGAAACGCGTAAACGGCGGTGCACGAATCCCGAGGCGGTTCATTTGATTGCGCGCCTCTTCATCCTCCTCATCTTCCTCCTCCGCCTTGATGGGCTCGGGATCGTGTCTCTTGTGCCCGAGAACAAGTGCGCCAGATTGCATCCCCGCCGCGCATATCGAGAAGACGAACGCCTTCTGTCCGTCGTCGTCCGCGGGGAAGTTGACCCTGGTCGGCGCCTCCTTGGGCTGCCCGCGGTAGAACGCCTTCTGCAGCGCACCATCGCCCGACAGGCCTAGCTGTCCGTGCCCGTCCTGGCCCCAAGTGTACATGTCACCGCGGTTCGTTAGGGCTGCAAAGTGGTGGTCGCCCGCTGCGAACTGCACGACTGGTCCGTCGAGGACAGGTAGAGGCTTCGCCTCCACCTCCTTCATGCTGTCTGCGCTGTATGGGCCGACCGCTTTGCCGACGAGCACGTTCGACTCATCCGGCGCTGCCCCGCTCGAGGACGGGATAGAGTACGACGCGAGCGTCTGAAACTGCGCCGTGACATGTGAGATCCCTGGCGAGCTGAATTGTGGGATGTATATCCAGTCGCCGAGCCGATCGTTCATGCATGGTAGGAACCAGACTTCGCCATTCTCCTTGAGCGCAATGAGGAAGTCGATGCCGGCGGCGATGCGCACAGCACGCTGGCGCTCGTCGTCGAAGCCGGGATTCGCGGCACCTTCCGGCCGTTCGGGGACGGGAGGGGCGTCGAGCACGGGTTCGGGACCGACTTCGCCCCAGCGCAGCTGCCGCTTCTCGTCGCCGTCGGACAGCGGGCCGTGCAGATCGTCCGTGGCCGTCTGCGCGGACTTGTAACCCTCTGAGAACGGGAACCAGATGAACACGCGGCCCTCGTTCGTCAGACAGGCCGAGATGTGCCAGCCGGCCGCGATCTGGGCGACGTGCGCCGAGCGACCGGGACCGCGAGCACCCGACGCCGATGGCGCAGTGAGCTCGGGGGCAGTGTGCCGATAAGCCTGAGGTCAGCTTGGAGCAGGAATAGCAGCTCACCCTTCCCCAGTTCCTCAGCTCCCAGATGAGGTTGTCAGAGTCGAGGACAAGCAAGTGACTGCGACCGCATGCGACGGACACGGCACGGCAGGGCAGTGGAATGCGAGTCGCCTTGTCGACACGAGTATGCGGGCTCTCCCAGTTCTCGTACCAGCCGCCGCGCTCGGCCCAAAGTGTACCTGAAGTCAGCGGCGACGGAGCGCGCTTACTCACCCCACACCCATACCCCACCCTTAGCGTCACGCGCTGTGTAACTCCATCCGCCAGTCTGCAGCTCCACGATACGCTCGCGACATACACCCTCTACCGGCTGCTCCTCGTCATCTGCGGCCAACGAGTCGGCGGGATACTTGGGAGCTGGCGCCTTGAAGCTCGGCGTAGCGTCGGCTGGTGCGGGAACGCTAGACCACCGGTTTGGGTCGACGCCGGATATGGCTCCCAGTCGACCGTTCTCATTCGCACCCCACAGATAGACACGCGGCCGCCAAAGGCCAAGGTACACGCGCTGGAACCAGTGCGAGTCGTCCTCGGACGGCTTGCTGAGTGCGATCGAGGGGCGATACGAGAAGTCGCGGGCCGTCTTGAGGCGCCAGAGACCTGGGTCCTCCTGGACATCAGCTGCGGAGTTGGAGGGTCACGCACGACTAGGGCATGCAACTGCTGGTTGACCTGGGACACCGAGGCCAGATCCTTCGGCGAGAGCAGAGGCAGGATGTCATAGATGAGGACCTCGTTGGGTAGGTCGAGAAGCGAGGCGCCATCGTGGCCGCTGACAGACATGATGCAATGTGACGATGCAGGGAGGGCTTGCCACCGCGAACGTTTATATCAATCGGCTTCCACCGAACCCTAGCCACGCGTCATACTAGTTTCAGAGGTCGCCATCCACCATGCACCGCCCTGCAAACGCGCTTCCAGTAATAGTGCTAGACATACACGATGCGATGCATCAAACAGAGAGATCAAAAGCGAAGCTACAGAACCACAGAGGTGGACGAAATATGATGATGGCACAGGAGGGAAGACACGTGAGCAAGTTTACTTGGTGGTGAACTTGGTGACGGCCTTGGTTCCCTCAGAGATGGCGTGCTTCGAGAGCTCTCCGGGAAGGATAAGACGGACGGCGGTCTGGATCTCACGCGACGAGATGGTCGAGCGGTGGTTGTACGACGCGAGCTTGGACGCCTCGGTGGCAATGCGCTCGAAGATGTCGGCAACAAAGGAGTTGAGAATGGCCATGGCCTTGTTGCTGAATCGTCAGCAGAGTTCCTTGCGCGTGATTCTTCTTAACTCACGAGATACCAGTGTCGGGGTGGACCTGCTTCAGGACCTTGTAGATGTACGAAGAGTACGACTCGACACGCTTCTTGGTGCGCTTCTTGCCGCCCTCCTTGGTGGACGACGTCTTGGCAGCCTTAGCGGGAGCCTTGGAAGCGGCGGCGGGGGCCTTCGAGGCCTGGGAGGCGGGAGCCTTGGAAGCGACGGACGACTTGGGAGGCATTGTAGATGGAAGTGTTGGCGGAGTTGGAGTTGAAGAAGACGAAGGACGATGGACGAGTTGAAGTTGTCGGTAGACGAGGTGGGAGAATTATAAGTGTGTCGTGCAGCAGCGCGCCTGGGTAGTTTGTTGTGAGTTGGTCTCTGACAGCCGCGTCGGCTGTTATTCCGCGCTACGTCAGCGTTAATTCCAAGGCACTACCGTTGATTTCACGTGACCGGGGCATTTTGGGTGAGGTTGCAACTGATTCCCTGATCGTTGGTCAGGCACGGGATTTGTGCCACGTAGTCCCGAAATAATTCAAAACAGCGCCACCACTAATGCAAGCTCTCGCGAGCGCGTCCAAGTTCATAAAGCACACCTGCACCGAGCCGATTTCGACATCCCATCAACTTCCAAGTCGCCTGTCTTCTCCAACTTCGTTCACGAAGCCCACTCTCACCACCTTTACCTTTACCAACAACTCAGCAACAATGTCTTCTGGTGGCAAGTCTGGCGGCAAGTCCGGCTCCGAGTCCAAGTCGACCTCGCGTTCGTCCAAGGCCGGTCTCCAGTTCCCCGTCGGTCGTATCCACCGTCTCCTGAAGCGCGGCAACTACGCCCAGCGTATCGGTTCGGGTGCTCCCGTCTACCTCGCCGCCGTTCTTGAGTGTAAGTTGACCAGAGTGAATACTTCGAGCTCAGCTGACTTCCAGACCTCGCTGCTGAGATCCTCGAGCTTGCCGGCAACGCCGCCCGTGACAACAAGAAGTCGCGTATCGTCCCCCGTCACCTTCAGCTCGCCGTCCGCAACGACGAGGAGCTGAACAAGCTCCTTGGCTCGGTCGTCATCTCGCAGGGTGGTGTCCTCCCCAACATCCTTTCGGAGCTCCTTCCCCCCAAGGGCAAGGGCGGCAACAAGGCCAAGATCCCCGGCTCGCAGGACGCTTAAGCGCCCTTCCTTCTTCTCTTCATTACAGTGTTTTTCGTTTTCGCTTCATCCTTTGTACCAGTGTCCGCATGAGATGCACCATTGTATCATAACACCCACGCTGTTGCTGCCTTCTCTGCTGACTGCGCATTGGGCGAACGCCGAGCACAGACCGCACGGTCAAGTCGCGTCAACCTGCGCCCCATGTTCCAGACTACGTGCCCCTATTCTGAACTTCCTCGCAATGCTGGCGATGTCTTCCTCGCCGCCGCCCGCGCATGCAAGTCCTGCGAACCCGATACATACAGTCTAGTCTAGAATACGAAGTCCTCCACGCGCCACTTGCCGACCTGCTCCTCGGTCTCGTCCTTCCTCTTGGCGTCCGCCCTCTCCCGTCCAGCGCGCAGCGTAGCCTCGACCGGCGCCTTGAGGCGCCTGTAGTCGTTCTGGGCCGCGAGAGCGGGCTCGATGGCAGCCTTGAAGCGCTCGATAACAGCCTGCGCAGTGGGAAGCGTGACGAGGTTACCGAGCTGGGCGTCGAGGAGCATGGAGGCATGCTGGACCAACGCAGCGACGGGCGGGAGGTCCTTGGCCGACTGGCGCTCGGGCCAGGACTCGAGCCCGTCGCCGCGTGAGGTGTGGGACTCGGCCCAGGCCGAGTACTGCTCGAGCACCTTCAGCGCGTCCGTCGGGGAGAGGGCGCGCAGCTCGGCGCGGTACGCCGGATCCGGCTCGGGGCCGGAGAGAATGTCCTCGAGGACCTGGGACAGCGAGGGGCCAGTCTTGCCCTCGAGGGCGTGCTGGATCACGCCGACCGTAGCCTTGGAGGGAAGCGCGGGCGAGGAGCGAACGAGGCGGGAGATGTTACGCCAGTCGCCGACGGGGAGGAGGGCACCGAGGACAAGGCCGCCGGCGTACATGTCGTCGGAGAGGAGGCGGCGCTCAGCAAGCGTGCTGATGATGCGGCCGGCGTAGGGACCCTTGCTCTTGCCCTTCGTCTCGAGGGCGGCGTCGAAGACGGCGCTGACGACGCGTCGGACGACAGAGTCGGGGACGGTCGCCTGTCGCTTGCCGCTGCCGTGCGCGTGTGCCGTGGCCTTCTTGTCCTCCTCGTCGAGCCAGTACTGGAAGCTCTTCTCCGCCTTCTCCGGCGTGTTGGCGGCAAGAGACGTGCGCAGGCCGTCGAGCATCTTGTCGACCGCACCATGGGGCTGCGTCCGCTGCGAGAAGACCTCGGCGGTGGCCTCGGCGGATCCGATCAGAGACGAGAGACCGATGCCGCTCTCCGGCACAGAGACGTCGAGGACATGGATAACGGATCGTCCGCTGCCGTCAGAACCCGGGTGCGAGAGCACAGTGCCGAGGGAGTAAATACCGGGCGCCTGCGAGAGGACGGCAAGGTGCGTGATCTGCGTCGTTCCGCTCGAAATAGCCTGCGTCGCGAGCACGGCGGGGAGGTCAGGAAGAGGCGAGACGAGGGCGACCGAGGGAGACGGGTGGGGGACAGCGAGGGCTGCGACGGGACGGCCAGCCATGCCGAGGGAGACGATCGCAGCCGGGGTGCAGGGGTGGGCGAGAGGGATGGAGCCGCCGCCAGCCTCGAGGTCAGTGACCTTGCGGACGTGAACGCGGTTGTTGCTGTCAATAGCCGTGAGCACACCGCCACCAACGGAGGCAGCGAGGAGAGAGAGCGGCTCCTTGCCCAGCGTAACGTCGGCGGAGAGCTCTGCGCGTCCACCCTCACGGTCGAGCGAGAAAGCGTACACCCGTCCATGCTCGTCGGCAAGCACGACGCGATTTCCCTCGACACCAGCAGCCAGGATCCGCGCCTTGCCTCGCGGCTTCTGGAGCGCCTTCACGCTTCCGTCCTCGTTGATCAGGTGCAGCGACGCCGCGGCGCCGACAGCAAGCAGGGGCCACCCGCCGTTGAGAGCGTGAAGGCTCTGCACCGGCTGCTCGAGCGCAATCGCACGCTTCTCTCCCTCCTCTCCGCTCCAGATCCAGACACCCCGTCCCTCGCCCTTGACTCCCTCGCCGCTGTAGATACCGACAGCCGTTGTCCTGCTGTTCTCCGCCTCCCCCTCCTCGTTCTCGGTCTCGGTGACAAACGAGACGGGAGCAGTCGCGAAAATCGTCGAAGGCGAAACCGTGAAGGACGTCGCTGGTCGGAGCGTCTTGATCTGTCCGTCAGCTTTAGCTCCGAGTGCTAGCTCACATCGTAGGTCCACACTCCGTCGCCGTGCACGGCAGCAACGGCAAGCTTCGGCCGTCCGTGAACCGGGCCGAGCGTAACGTGCGGCGCGCGCGAAGTCGACGCATGCGCGTACGGGAAGGTTGCGAGCGACGTCGGGGCCGATATCGTCGCCATCGTGGTGCTGTTGTTGCTTGCGAATATCTGCAGGGTCGATCGAAGTGACATCGTTCAGAAATGTTGAAGATGGAAATATTGAATTACGTAATGTCACGTGGGCGGCATGTTGTCATCGGTGCTCGACATCGAGTTCCGAGACGCAATGGTCAGCTGGGTGACAGATTGCGATGCAAGTTTGTGCCCCGTGTATGCATACAAGCCTTCAGGTGACAGGTGAAGAGGCGCTGACAGTCAGCGCAAGGGAAGAGCGGACTTTCAAAAAGTGGGACGAGGGCGGATCGAACGCCCGACCTCAAGAATTGAGTATCTTCACTCTCGCGCTCTCCCAACTGAGCTATCATCCCGAGATTTGTAATTGCTGATGACCCTCGTCGAGCGCGTCCATGGGCAGTGGCCAAAGCGTATTTTCGCGGAATCGTCTGCGCGCATGTTCTCTTGGGTTGTATTCTGCATTCGAATGCTGGAACTGCGGGAGTATCAGAGGAAGGGGCTTGAGTCAGAATGAGCGGTGGTGTGGCAGTTGTCATGTGTAGCGAATGACGGTTAAGCACCTATATGTATGCCACAGTGCGCAAGCACGTCATCCTCGGCCCAGGAGGGAGGGTGGTGCAGGGTATACATCTGCAAGCAACTGCCACTGCACTCGGGCAAGCCTGGAATGCATCGAATCACTACCAGGGACGAGGGAGAGGCACTCGACCGGTGACGTGGCGGTTACAGCTGCTTTTTGTCCTTGCCCAACTGCTTTTGGTCTGCTGATCGTCCTCGAGTTGGTTCCGCCTTCGTCTGTCGTCAGAGGGCAGTTTACGCACAGAGTACTTACTCGCTGCGTCTGATCCGAGCTCCTCTTCTGCTCCCGCCGTCGAGACTCTCCTCGTCGCCGCTCCTCGGCCTCTCGAACCTCATCATGTGCCATCTTGTTCAGACAGAAGCTCCAGAACATTTTGCTGATCGTCGTTCGTAGGTGTCACGCGCACAGTTCTCCGACGTTTCGTCGAGCTTTGTAGTAATGATGCCACTAGTGGGCAACTACACGCGCCGACGCGTCGCGAGTCCGGTTCCGAGGCACTCGGGCTGCGAGGCTGTGTGGTCTCACCCTGACAGGCGCCGACCACGGCAGCCTTCACATATATAAGCCAACCGGCGTCCGCTATGTCAGCGGGGCTGTTCGGCTCATCGATCAGGTACATGTGAACACTTTCCAAGCGTCACTACTGGCGTGCTAATGTTCGTGCGAGGCTGTGGTCGTTGTGAAGTGCCCGAGTGTATGTGTTGGAGAAGTATAGCACGCGGCGACGCCCAACGCGCGTCTCCTCCGTAACCCTTGCCCACTTTTTCATCGCTCTGCACTCCTCTGTGAACACATACCGACTTCAGACCTTCCCAAGCAAAGGCACTTGGGCACCTGCCTCGCGTCCGTGCCACACCAGTATGCTAAGAGGATCACGGATCAGGGCCCATCACGTGACCACACCAACCAAAACTGGGCGAAAGGTCGGGCAAGTCCGAGTCAGAAAATACCGATTTTTGTGAATTAATCCTATCAGATAAAGCCTAGCCGCATCGGTAGCGCGGGTCATGCGGCCTTGCGGGCGGGGACGGCGGGGTTTGGCTTGGCTCGGCAGGGTTGCAAGGAAAAAAGTCTACGTGCCCCTCTGGCGCAGCCCCCCGTGTCAGCTGTTGTCAGCCTCGACCGAGTCAACTCTGCACTCTGTTCCACGCTCATCTGAATCCGACGCTCACACGCATTTGCGCCTCCAGATTAGAGAGAACTGGAAGGGAAGAACGACTCCCATCGCAACGACAACGACCGGCTCATTCTCGGAATTAGGTTGGCCGGATAACTCTCCCCAACTCTATCAACAGCTCGGCCGACGAGGACATCCACGACCACCGCACCCGCCCGACGACCCAGAACAGCACCGCCATCGTCTCAGCGACCACCCGCAGCGGTTGCAACATCAGGACCTCCCCCCTCCCAACTCCCTATCATCCCCCATCCACCATGACATCAACGAAGACCGTCCTCGTCCTCGGCGGCTCGTACGGTGGAGCCCGCGCGGCCCGCATCCTCGCCGACACCCTCCCGCCAGACTGGCGAGTCGTCGTGCTCGAGCGCAACTCGCACATGAACCGTGAGTACCCCCACTTAGATCGAAGACGATTGCTCGCTAACAGCCTACAGACGTTTATGTGTTCCCGCGCTTCGTCGTTCTGCCTGAACACGCTCCGAAGGGCTTCGTCCCGTACGACAACATGTTCGCGACCCCCTCCTCCTCCGAGCCCACCGCCAACGGCAGCAAAGGCGAACCGAGCAAGAGCCGCAACATCGTGATCCAAGGTCTCGTCACCTCCATCTCGCCCCACAGCGTGACGTACCTCGCCCCGTCTCCGTCCTACGACGGCGTCACCGACTCTGGACACTCCGTCCGTCCCCACGAATCTCCCGCCGAGCGGGGAGTCGAAGAACACACCCTCCCCTTCGACTACCTCATCTACGCTCTCGGTGCCGGCCTCCCCGCCCCCTGCGACGTATGGGGCGAATCGCCCTCTCCTCCCTCCCCCGCCCGTGGCTCCAAGGTAGGAGGAGTCGAGTGGATGCAGCGACACCACGAGACGATCCGCTCCGCCGCCTCAGTTGCGATCATCGGCGGCGGCGCGCTCGGCATCCAGTTCGCAACCGACATTAAATCGCAATGGCCCGAGAAGACCGTCACATTGATCCACTCCCGCCAGACGCTGATGCCGATCTACCCCGGCCTGCACGAGGTGGTCATGAAGAAGATGAAGGAACTCGGCGTGCGGACGATTCTGGGAGAGAGGGTCATGCAGTGGCCCAGTGAGGAGGACAGCGTGAAGCGCATCAAGACCGCGGGCGGTAAAGAGGTCGAGGCCGACGTCGTGCTGGCGTGCACTGGTCAGAGGCCGAGGGTTGGATTACTGAAGGACCTGGCGAACGTGGATCCCGTCTCGGGGCGGATTCGAGTCCGGCCGAGTCTCCAGATCGAACCCCTCACGCAGGTCGAGGAGATCGTCAACGGTGTTGATGGTCTCAGCGTCAATGGGGCGAATGGCGATGGTCCCAACGGCGAGAAAGAGGAGAAGACCGGGCTCGGACACATCTTCGCCATTGGAGACTGCGCGCATACCTCCGCCATTCAGGCTGGACACACGGCATACTGGATGGGCGAGTGTGCGGCCCACAACGTCGTCAAGCTCATCAACGCCTCTGTCAACTCGAAAGCCAACGGCCACGCGAACGGCCACAGCAACGGCGACGTCAAGCCGAACGGCACGGCCAACGGCTCAGCCAAGACAGAGGGCGACGCCTCGGACGTGCAGCCCGTGATCTGCAACGGCGTCGAGCTCGAGATTTACGTCCCCGGCGCGCCTGCCATCAAGCTCACGCTCGGCATGACGGACTACGTGACGCATTACCGCTCGGGCGACATTGGGGAGGAGACCGACGGCGTGCCCGACCTCCAGGCGAGGTTGATGTGGCCGTCTGTGAATGCGGGCGATCTTCCAGATGACGCTTAGGTCGTCGGTGATGATGGAGGGACGGATGGCATGTTCGTTTAACTCGCGACTCGCAACTCGCCGCTCGGCCAGATTGATATTATTAGATACATCATTATGCTGCTGTATATTACAATGCGCGGGGCTCGTGTGCGCCCGATATCTCCTACTACAACTGAACAGAAGCTGGTGTGCTGCTTCTGTTTCGCGCCTGGGCCTGGGCCCCCATTCGAGATCCGCCTTCGCCCGCCAGATCTCGCTCACTCGTCATGTCAGATCGTTACGCTTAAGCGGCACCGCCCTCCGGCTCATGCTCGCTTGAGCCTGTTTGCGTATGGCTCGTCCAACTCGCGTTCACGCTCGCGTCACTCGCACTTTCGCACCCGCGCTCAGAGCTTCTTCGCCAGGAACCACGTGTCGACGGACGAGCCCGCACCCCATGGCGTCGAGGGAGGCTTTCGTCCGAGAGCGATGGAGGACACGAGCTCGTACCCGATGCCGTCGAGGGCGTAGAGGAGGGCACACATGAGCTGGCCACCGAGCTCAGAGTCGGTCATCGTGTTGAACGGGTCCGTCTTGAGGACCGCCTCCAGGCATCCACGTTCCGGCACGCAGTGACCCGCGAGTCCACCAGGGAATTCCTGCTTGTCAGCGCCGTCACCCCCGAAAAAGATGCAAAAGTGTAGCTGTCACGCAACACTGATGTGGGTACCTGGCCGGCAGTCCAGGCTGCGTACAACTGGCCGTACACTTGAAACGTTGTTCACACCCGGCACATGTGAAAGGGCCGATGGCCAGGCACTGAGCCAGAGATAGAGGTTGAGGCAAAACTTACACTAAGCGTGTCGAGGAAGACCTGCCTGGCGTCGTTCGGCGCATCGATCATCTTGATGCTGTGCGTGTTCTCGTCGTCGAACCCGACCGAGAAGTACGCGCGGGCAACCATGGGTCCCTGCTTGAAAAACAGCGTGTCTCGGCTGCGGCCGGGCAGCTCGCACGAAGAGCTGAGGTGCCACCCAACTTTGGACAGCGAGAACAGCAGGAACTCGACTAACCGCCGCGAGCGCACATCCTCGATTCCTCCTTCCCCTATGAAAGTCAGCATGCTGCATTGTTTCGTCTTTGTCTGTCTGGCGGCGTGCATGCCGTGCCGCGGACGGCGGTGGGGGTGAATGGGCCGTGCCTTGCGGCAACGCATATCTCGTGATCGCAGTCTTCCCACCTCCCACCCGCATTTCGGGAAGGGGCATCGGTAAAATGCCACTCTTACGCCGCGCTGCAGTGGTGGAGGCATCGACCTCCTTGCACAGCCGGCGAGCGTGCCGGGCATGCGATGCGACCGGTGCTTCTCGAGACCCTTTGGCCGCTGCTCGCGGTCGCAACTGACTAGCTCACGAAAATCTTCGCACTCGCACAGACAAACAGAAGTTCACTCACAAGGTGCACCGAGGAGCTCCCAGTCCTGGACGGCGGGTCGCGGGGAGTGTTTCCGGGTGACCCCCTTCCAGCCGCGGCTGAGGGTGAGGTCGATCGCCTCGATGACCTTGGCGGGGAAGCCAAAGGTGCGGACGACGTTGCCCTCGGCCAGAGTCATAATGGCGAACGCTGGCCGGGGGGCGGGGTGGACGCTTGACGGGCGGCGGGCGGCGGGCATGAAGCTGTGGCGGTTCATCATCGGCGACATGGTGGAACATGGTCCCTGGCTCGGGGCGAGCGAGGGCGTGAGGGAGACCAGAGACGGGTTCGACAGCGTCGTTATTGACTGGGACGGAGGGGAGGACATGAACATGTCGGAGGAGGTCGTGCTGTAGCTGCTCGAGCGGGAGGGGATGACCGGCGCAGGGCCGGTGGGCTGGGCGACCATGGGCGACATTCGCATTGTCGTGTCGTAGCTCGGGGGCGCGCCCTTGTCGGCGGCAGTCGCTGGTGTCGGCGTCGTAGAAGGTGGGACGGTCGCGAGCATAGCGATGGTGTGTGTGTGGGAGGGGGGAAGCGATGGGAGCTGGGAGCGAAGAAGGATATATGAGGGGGGAGACCGAGTGTGGGAGGAAGGCACGGCCGGTATGCAGAGTATCGCTCTATCGCTCTCTGTACTGTCTGGGTGGGTTTTCGTACGTAGGAGGTCTCCTAGGTCATGGTCATACGGTCGTAGATACGCAGGGTCAACCCTGAGTGAGGATCGAGCGGTGTCCCTGGCAGGGCACGACAGGGCGGCAGGGCACGGCAGCCGCACCAAAACTAGCTCAATCGAGCACCGGCAGCCAGTCTACAATCATGACGGGTGTACGGGTGTACGCTCATACGCTGATAGGGACTCTCTGCAGCCGCCAGGTGGACAGGCGGACAGGCGTCAGCCGCTTGCAGCCTGATGCCTGCTGGCTGTACCATTAGGCGCATTCGTTCGGTCAAATCGGCCGCTTGCCTCCATTCTGACCATTCTGGCGTGCTGCCCGCCGCACTCTGGCGTGCTAAAGTCAAGCCTCCCAGCGGCCAGCAGAATATCGGGCTGCGCACGTTGCGGTCCAACTTTAGTGGAGCGGCGGGGCGTGTCGCTTGCGCCGTGGGTTTGTGGGTTGGGTTGCACTGAGTGTGCATGTGGTGACGCTTGTGGACTAACTGACTGACCGAACGACCGAAGCTTGCGCCGAAGCGGAGCGGGCTCGCGGAGCGGCAAGCGCGGCGGGCACTGGCAGGTTGGAGCTGGGACAACTGCGGTGATGCGGTGGTGCGTCATGATTGTGATACTGTGAGTGGTGCTCGATCCCAGTGTCCCAGTGTCCCAGCTCCCAGCGTCCCAACGCGTGCCTGACTCAGATGCGACACGTTGGCATGCAACCGCGCGCTTCGCCGATTGGAGTTGGGTGGGATAATGGTGGGCGAACAGTCAGTCAGCACTCATCCTGGGATACCTGATAGAGCCTAGCGCACAGCCAGCGAGCCAACGTGCGCCTTTCCTCCATCAGCGGCGTCAACAGACTCAGGGCGTAAAGGGTCGGTCCCTTTCTCCTGGATACATCATTTCAGTCAGACTCCTTGCGGCGTTCTGCAATCCTTACGAAACGCTGCGTCCTCCCGACGTCGACCTTTCCTTGGGTCGTATGCTCTCATCCTCGTTCCGAGCGATTCCCCAGCGGACTACGTTCCACCGAAACTTGATTTAGTTGCATTCGCATCCGAATCCGGCATTTCCCCCCGGTACACCAGGCACTTGGTAGCTGTCAGCTGCTCACTGCGCAGAACTGACACCGAGCCAAGCTAAGGACCTTCATTGCCGCAACTGGCATCTCACGCGTGCTATACGTGCTATTATAATCAATGGAATCAACGGAGGCGAGCGCGGAATGAACCTTATGATGACAGCAGCCACCGCCGCTCCGCCCCAGCCTCGCAACAGACGACCTGCCGGCTTACGCCATAGGTAAGCTTGGCTTGGCTTGACTATGCGTGCACAGAGTGCTCGAAGCGAGCACAAATAAACGGGATCTCCCACAAATCTGCCGTACCGTACGTACACCAAACGAAGATGCAGATCGCCGGCGAGCGCTCGGCAGCAGTGTGTGCGTTCTCGGCAGCTGTAGGTAGACGTACGTGCATGCAAGGTCGCTGCTCGGGCATTCCTGCAAAGTCAAGGGGTGGTTAGTCGTTCTGAAATTTGATGCACACCGGGAACAAGGTTGGGTTCGCTTCAGTTCTTTTGGGCTCTGGGAGAGAGATCGACCGAACGCCTTTTGAGACATGATGAGCAAGGTCAAGTGGGCTCTGATTGCTTGACGGCAAGCTGCGGTAAGAGATGAGGCTCGTAAAGTGGGATCTCGCAGGCTCGCACCCGTCTCAGCCGACCTCACTCCCACCATCGTAACTGGACGGCGGCTCAGTACAGGGAAGAATAAGGTGCAGCGTACCACCTCCCAGGACTCAGGGCACCAGGGTCCAACCTTCGGCTTATCCCAGCTTCTCGTAGCTGGCTTACCTCACTTGTCCGCTTTGCTCATTGCTCACCTGACTCTTGAGACACACAGTTCAGGCAGAGTTCAGGCAAAGCTTCATTTTCGGGAGCAGCTCGCCCCCTTCGTGCGAGCTTGCTTCATGTCTCGTTGCTAGGTCTTGGCACGGATGGAGCATCCCATTGGCCTCCAGGTGGCATCTTCAAGCCGTTATCGGGGTTGAGCTATCGGACAGACTGCTCCCCATTTCGGCGCTGTGCGCAGTACGTGGCGATTGTGAGCCCCCTTGTCCGGTCACCCGCGGTTGCATGCATACGTACGGCTCCCCAGTGCTGTGTGGCAGTCATTGCAGTGAAGTGGACTTAACGCAGACCGAGTTGGAGCTAGCAGACGACTGCTCGGTCTCGCTTTTCGCCACTGCGGGGCAGCATAATGCCACAGACCCACAGATACGGTCCCAGCCTCCCATGGTCTCATGCGAGCTTGGGCGGGCGCACAAAAGTTCCTCCGAAGAGCGACAGAGGCACGTAAAAGTCTACGCAAAGCGTAGAGCTACGACGAGTTCGGACCGAGCATCCGTCTGCTCCTGTGAGCCCCGTGTCTCCGTTGCTTGGCGAGCGAGGTACAGGTACAGTTGTCAGCAGGTACGAGCTGGAGGCACCAAGTGGCCAGGAACCGCAAGTGCACGGGGCAGGATGAAGGCACAGCTTCGACGGAGATGTGCACGGAGATGCGTTCGGCACGGGGTTGCACGGGGCCGTAGGGGGACAAGGTGCAGCTGCCCAGCAAGCTCAAGCTACCAGTTGCTAAAAGCAGAACGATACGAGGAATACAGTGCCGATGAACAGGTACTCTGAGATCGAGACAATGGCGCCATCGTCGTGTCAGTCTGCAACGCATGCTCGAATGCGAGTATGCATTGGTGGCGAGCAGGTGTGCGAGATCCCAGTCATCGCAAGAGGCAAGCGGCCAAGCGGACCCATGCGCAGTCTCAAACCGGGCATTGGGGAGGCACCCATCGTGTGATCTGAATGCTGAATGTCCCATTTGGTATATTCATTATTGTCCGCGTTCCAGCAATAATGACGGGTCCCACCGGAACCCAGAAGCAGAAGCTTAGTCTGCTTTAATCAGAGATGGACATGGTCAGCTTGTCTGAAAACTGAGGCGGAGGCGGTAGCAGAGAGAATAGCGAGAATGCGAGGAACACCAATTCATACGGCATCCTCTTTTGGGTACTCTGGGTACTCTGGGTACTCTGGGCTGGTTACGTTGCCACCACCTTTGGACTGTTAGCTGGATCTGAGACTCGCAAGACGTAGGACTGCGTCGCCTTGCGTCGGCTTGGCCGGCTTGTGTCGTTGACATGGCCACACTGTCTGCCCGCTTCATCGCTTCCAGCGGCCACAGGCCGATCTGTCGCCATCCATCGTCCCACCTCAGCAGCCGAGCAGAAACAACCCTCCGGCATACCTTTCGGCGTCTCCGGCGACGCTAGCAGGCAGCAGTGATCGACGGGCAGTGCTCTATCCTCTCTACTTCCAGCAGATCCCTGCCGTGTCCGACGAGATGCATAGCATACAGGTAAACGTCGTCCCGCTTGCCCGACCCCTCACCTTCTTCCCTCAGTCGTCCCTCAGAACAGTGCCAGAAAAGCGTGCAAGGAGCGCTCCGAGCGAGGGTTCCAGCACCCGTTAGCTTCGTTGGCTTGGGCTGTGCAAAGTTCTCCGTTCAGATCCCTCAGACTTACGTTATACTTCCTGGATACTTCCTCCCACGTGCCGAAGAACTGCGGTGCCTCCCTGCGGCCACTGATGCGGACACCGAGGCAACATACCAGACAAGCTGCAGGGCGTTCGGGCGGTGAGGCGGTCAGGAGACGCCGAGGACCGCTCGGAGCAAGGGAAGTGGGGTAACTCCGAGGGATCCGAGGCAGTGCGGACTTTGACCGTTCGGACATCGTTCGACTTGTCACACCGCCGCGCGATCGTCGCGTGCGTCGCGTGCCGTGTCCTGCAACGCGTCCTGGATCAGGATAACTATGATGAACGGGGACTTCGAAGTCTTCTCTCTCGTTAACGGCGCAAGTCACCGCCGGCTGCGGACTGCTGCAGGGTGCTTTTGCAGGCCCTGCAGTGACTCTCCGCATGTCCTGGCATGCCTGGCAGGGGTTGCAGGGTGGTAGGGAGGTCTGAGTGCATGCCTCGCGTACGTACCGTTCGCTTCGCACTCCACGGCTGCGCTCCACTCAAGATACCACCAAGGCTCCCAGGGGCAGGATGATGGCTGGTGGACTCGGAGCTCACAGACCTCGGAGGAGCGCAGTCCGAACTCCGTCGTCAGCGTTACACATTGAAGCCCACCCGTGTCTGCCCTGTAACAGATATCAACTCGTCCTGGTAATCTTCTGCTATCACATGCTACGAGCTCATCACATGCATACTGGTCATCACATGCTAAAAGACCGCACAGTGGAGCGAGCGGTCAATCGCACTTGTCCGTGGTGAGCCCCACATGACCATCCGGCACGTGAGTGATCGATGGATGGGGCACTACGTCATAGCCTCTGTCTGATCACTTGGATACACCAAAATCTCATCCCAGGGTGAGACGCTCGCCGGCCACCGGAAATCTGTCGTAGAGCGTCGCAATGGACGGCGCACTCGCAACGTGATTCCAACCTGAGACTGTAGACGGCATGCATATGGAGCATACCAGAGGGTAGAGTGGAGTACGTGCCGTACTCCACGCTGCCCGTTCCAGAAACTACTCCACAGCGACGAGCCAGAACCGCTCGAGGACAGGGATCCATTGGGAACGCGCTCCACACTGACGCGATGACACGAATTGCGCTTCCCGATGTTCCGGGCGACCCAGGATGTCGGAGCGAGGTACCTAGATCTAGGACAAGCCGTTCCAGAGACAAGACTGTCCCAGAGAGGCAAGTGAGGACAGCGGCAAGCGAAGATCAGAGGGAACTGTACATTTCGCTTAGACGTCACTCGCGCTACTCGCGCTCCGCTCGCAGAACAGCCAGCTTTGACTCCAGATTCGACATCGTCTTCTCTTTGGCAGATATGAGGCGCTGGAGACGGACTGGGTCTGTGATCGCCGCATAATCTGGTTTCTGAGGGACGGGTGTGCGCACCTTCTCCGCCTCCTTCGCGCCATCTGCCTTGTCGCCAGTTTCCGCCACGCCCTTCTCAGCGGGGCTCTTGTCTGCTGTGGCACTAGGAGCCTCGTCTGTGGCAGAGAGGATGGCAATATCACGGCGCAACTCGCCGATCGCCTCGTCCAGTGTTGTGAGCGCCGATCGTAGGTCGCGCAGGTTGACCTTCTCCATGAGCGCCTGGGCTGCATGCTGCGCCGTGACGCCAATATGACTGAAGCGTGCCGGCTGATGTCAGCCACGTTGTTCCCTCACACTGATTGCAACGCGGTAAGGTCGCTATGACACCCGTACACCGGGGTCAGTCACTGGCGCCCCTGCTCGAAGCGTCGGCAGACGCGAAAGTGAGGGAGGTTCCTCGGGCACTGGCATAGCAGTCATGGTAGTTGACCCAACAGCTACCCACTCGGCGAACGCCATGCCGATCACGCGCTTGCGCTAGGCAAAGACGCTACCTCGGCGCTGCGACAACTTCCGAAGCGCCTAAGGGCACTGCGCACTGCTGTCCCACGCTCCGTCCCATACCAACCACGCATCATCATTGGACTCCGAGTCGCGGGATTCCGCGTCCGAGACACTTACACCGAGCATATCTCCGCCGAACCACCGAGCACAAACAACAAGCACATCGACTGCGCCTATCTCGTTCAGGACCTTGAGCACACGGTCGCCGCCGTACCGCTCCCCGTCATCGTCCATCGCTTCTAGAAGCTGCTGTTAGTGTGGGTGTTTCATGGACATTGTAGAGTGGGACGCAATGTGGGTCCGGCTGTTGGAATCGGGCGCCGAACATCTGCCGATGTGACGAGCAAGGCGCTCGCACGACCCCGCAGGCTGTTCCCACATGCACATGGACACATCAGTGACCTGCCCTAGACCGCTTATCGCCTTCCAACGGATCTTGTACTTGCGCGCCGGCGCATGCCAAAGCTTTGGAGTCCCGGCGTAAAACCCTTGCTGCGGGGTTGTTTCGAGTCCTCACGTCGCCTTTCAAATTGAGAACATACCTGGTAATCGTCCTCTCCCTGCGTTCCGTTCCGGCCCTCCTTCAACACAAGTGCCCGGCATGCCCACATTCTGTGATCTGGCTCGCGAGCCCTCTTCCGCGGTCCGGGGGCGAGTCCGCCGTCGCTCTGAAATGCGCCGTCTCGTGACTCGAGCAGCTCCTTGCCGACCAGGCTGGGGATGTCCATGCCGCGGACAACGTTCTGCACATGCTTCTTCAGTGCGTCTGCTGTTCGAATGTTTGACGGTGGAGAGAGCGACATCGCGAATGATGTGAACGTGCTCGACACGGCGTGGAGGTGCGGACTTGAGACGAGGAGTGGAGCCGGTTCACCCGGCTTCAGCCAGGTGGAGAGCGCATTGCGGGGCGGAGTATGCACGCGCGCACGCTTCTTAAGTGACTGTGTTGGTGCTGAGGAGGAGGAAGGTGAAGAGGCGCGCTTCATTGCCGGGGAGGGAAGTCGGGGAGATGGAAGAAACGTCAACAACGACTTGCGATCGAGAAAGTGGAGGTCCGCACGCGTCATCTCTACGCTACGGTGAGACAGGCCGGTGGCAACCGTCGCATGCTGTGGTCGCGGCCAGATGAGCGCTGGACATGCATGCACGAATCCGAGCTACTGACCCATCCGCTGTCAGTGAGATGCAGCTCTGCTGTCGTGACATGGTCTTCTCACAATGCTACGTATACATGGAAACAATGCTGCTATCTAAACAATCGCCTCGAGCTGCTGCGCCAGCTCGAGCGCCGGCTTGACCATCGACTGCATGGGTCCACCACGCTTGATTCCCTTTCCACCCGCGAGATCCATCGTGATGCGAGACGAGTCGTGCGCGGCGACGGCAGCGAGCGCAATGTCGGGGATGGGCGACTTGGGAAAGGTGAAGGTCTGGGTCGAGGGCTCGAGGTCCCATCCGCGCTCCTTCGCGAACTCGACGAGCTGGGCCGTCTCACCCGAGCGGAAGAAGAGAAGCTGCGCCGCATTCTGCAGCGGCAGCGACGGATACGACGTCTCAATCGTGAGGGCGATCTGCTCCCGGATCGTTCCCATCAGCCGCTCGAGCAGCACGGCGTACTCCTCGCGGGGGACGCGGTCGCGCGCCCGGTAGATCTTGTTGTACGCTCCCTCCATCATCCAGCGCTCCAGATCCACCGGCCAGCGCACGAAGACGTCCCCGAGTTCGCTCACGTCCAGACCCTCGAGCGCCATGTGGAACTGCGAGTACTTGCCCTCCGAGAGCATCGTCAGGAGCTGCAGACCGATGATGATCGGCCGGTTGGCAGACGGCGGCAACGTATTCGCGAGGTTGACGTAGAAGGGCTGGAGGGCAGCGTTGTACTGGCTGTACGAAGCAAGGTTGCTTTGCCTCAGAGCGTTGAAGGCTCCGATCTCGATGATAGTACCTGTCGTTAGTTGTTATAGGCATCAAAGCAACTCACGAGCAGCAAGCAGATCCTGGGGGTTAGCATCGGGAGGAGCAAAGTAGAGTCCCGACTGGGCCAGCTGAATCTGGGAATGTTAGTTGTTGTGGCTGAATCTGCAACTGACCTTGAGCTGAGTGACGAGCTTGGTGACCTCATCCTTCTTCCCGGCGTCGAAGAGCTGCTGCAGCTGAGCGACCGACTGCTGCAGGTCGAGCGACATGTTGGGGGCGGTGGCGGGGTGTGTGGTATCCGGAGTCGAAGTCGAAAGCGTCGCGGGCGTCTAAGAAGTCTAAAGAGAAGCCGATGCAAGTAGCGAGGAGAGGGTGAACGACGATGAGCAAGCTGGTATGCATGGTGTAATCGGTGTCCCGGTGCGGTTATGACGACGCGTGGCTCGACGTAGTGCTGCCACATGCTGGAAACGCCGGAAAGGTGGAGGTCGTCTGGGCGAGGGTCGCTCGCGCTGGGTGATGCCTGCCATTGAGTCATCCAACGGGCCAGCGACCCTCGAGCCAGACCCTCGACCCAGACCGACCAGCGCGCAGCGTCCAGCGTCACTAATCATCATCGTCTTGACCCGTCGTCTTTTCCGCTACGTCCAACGCCTAACCACACCGTCTCCCCTTCCAACACCCCTCGTCCGCCCCTCCTCCTCACTACAGAGGAACTAAAACACATCTCAAAGGGACTGCCAGCCCGCCCTCTGCGCACTGTCCTCTGTCTAGCAACAAGGTTGCCGACCACACAAAGTTCAACCCTCCACCTTTTTTCTCCCTCCGACATCTCTTCCACACCGTTCTACTGGTACGTCGCGCAGCACCTCGTACGACGCGCCTTCCGAAAGAGGGGCGCCTGTTCACCTGGAATACTTGTGCTGACAGCTCTACAGTCATGTCCGCCGCTCCTAACCCCGCTCAGAACGGCCAGCCCGCTCCTGCCTCCACCGAGCAGCCCACCCAGTCGGGTGGTGCCTCGACCTCGGGCCAGGATGCCAGCAAGATCTCGCCCGGCGACGTCGGATGGCAGTTCGTTCCCCAGTACTAGTGAGTGTTGGACCAGGTCTCAGCTGCATGCATATCGCGACGCTCGAGCCGTCCCGAAGCGCAAGTGTGTGTGTGGCGGACGTGTCGGAAGCCTTGCGCCCAGCAGTGATGGAGAGAGATCGGCGCGTCGCAGGCAGCTCGCTGACAAACGAACAGCAACTTCGTGAACAAGCAGCCCCACCGCCTGCACTGCTTCTACAACAAGCGGTCGACTTTCATCCACGGCGAGGAGGGTGACGATGCTTCCCCCGCTCTCGGTCAGCAGGTGAGTTTGCGTGCCTGACTCATTTCGGAAATGATGGCCGCGTGACTGACCAGATAACAGGAGATCCACGACCGCATCACCAAGATCGGCTACGACCAGTGCAAGGTCTTCATCAACTCGATCGACTCACAATCTTCGGCCGGCGGTGGTATCATCATCCAGGTCCTCGGTGAGATGTCCAACGCGAACAAGCCCTGGCGCAAGTTCGTCCAGACCTTCTTCCTGGCCGAGCAGCCCAACGGCTACTACGTCCTCAACGACATCTTCCGTTACCTTAAGGAGGAGACCGACGAGGAGGACGAGGAGGACGAGGTTCCTGAGGTCTCTGAGGCTCCGGTCGTTAGCAGCGCCCCTGCCACCCAGGCCGAGGTCGAGCACGCCCAGGCCGCCCCCACCGCCCCCGTCGCTGCCACCGTCGAGGCCCCCGAGCCCAAGGTCCCTGCTGAGGAGCAGAAGCCCGAGACCCCCGCCCCTGAGGAGAAGGAGGAGCCCAAGGAGGCTGAGTCCGAAGTTGCCGCCCCCGCCGCTCAGGTGGAGGAGAAGCCTGCTGCCCCTGCTCTCAAGGCCGAGGAGACCCCCGCTCCTGCCCCCAAGGCCGCCTCCCCCGCCCCTCCTGCTTCCGAGAAGGCTGCGCCTGCCACCCCCAACGGCACCTCTGGCGCTGCCACCCCGGCTGCCCAGCCTGCTCAGCAGGCCCAGCCCGCTCAGCCCGCCGCCCCCGCTAAGCCTAAGTCCTGGGCTGCTCTCGCTGGTGGTGGTAAGACCTGGGCCAGCTCCGTCGCCGTCGCCTCCCCTGCCGCTGCTCCCGCCGCCCCTGCTGCTGCGCCCGCTGCCCCCGTCAAGAAGGAGGGTGCGCCGGCTCCGGCCGCGCCTGCTGCTGCTGCGCCCGCTTCGGGCGGCGGCCGTCACCCGTACTACGAGAACGCCATGAAGGTCAACACCCCCCACTGCTTTGTCAAGCTTCCCAACTGGTCTGCCAACGACTCCACCACTGGCGGAGAGACCATTGACGAGCCCACCCTCCGCAACATTGCTTCGCGCTTCGGTGACGTCGTCAAGGTCGAGATTGTGAAGGGCAAGGCTTGCGCCTTTGTCGAGTTCAAGAACGTCGACTCGGCCCGCAAGGCCATCATCGCTTCGCTCGGCACCCACTACGGCGGCGAGGGCGGTGTCCCCACGGCGACCGGTGAGGGCAAGCTCAACTTCGAGACCCGCAAGGAGAAGGACGAGCGTGGCCCCAAAGGCCGCAGCCGTGGCGGTGCCGCTGAGCAGCAGCCCCGCACTGGCGGCCAGCGCACTGCCACTGGTGGTGCCGAGCGTGGCCAGGGCAACCGTGGCAACCGTGGAGGACGTGGCGGACGCCAGGGCAACGCCGGTCAGAAGTAAGCGGCGACCGGCGAGGAGCAGGAGACAGTAGATCACCCAGTAGACATCATCCATCCCCCATATCTTTATCCACTCCCACACCACACCACACCCCAACCCCACCCTTTACCCACACTCCAGCACTGCATCCGTAATTTCCCCGGTTTCCCGGCTTCCGAACGACATTTCGAGGAGAATCTGAGCATTTGAGTTCCGCGGACGGACGGAAGGAGGAAGGACGGAGAATACGTCGACGGCATCGTGGTGTAATGGTAAAGGCCAGGGCTAGAGGAGCCCCGTGTGTGGAGTGTTGGCATCACAATGCGTGCATTTGTAGTTATGAGAGGCATGTTCATAAAGTGCATTTTGGGATACAACAGCTGCTTCTTCTATAACTGACGTCCCGCCCAGCCCTGGTCCTTCGGCCGACTGTAACCTCCTCGACCTCTTCCGCCTCTGAACGCTCCTCGCCTGCCACCGCGACCTCGCCCCCGCCCTCGGTTTCCGCCACCTCGTCCGTGGGTCACGTACAGATTGTCCTGATGCTGGAGGTATGGGTTATTCGTCTGCTGCTCCTCATCATTAACACCCGGCCGAATCTTCTTCTCCGCAGGACCATCTTCCCCGGAGTGCTTGCGTTTCCGCAGGCCAGCCTTCTGTATGGCGAACTTCCAGAAGGCGTCGACGATCGTTCGATCTCGCCCCCACTGCCACTCCATTGTGGCTCGTGCCTTCGGAGTGGCGTGCGAGAGCGCGTCCGCCCCGGCTTCCGCATCAGCATCCGTGGAGGCGGGTGCCTCTGGCTTTACGAAGCTCAACCGAGCACGGAAGAGGGGCTCCTGGCTCCTCGACGTCTCGGCTTGGAAGGATGACTCTCCTGCTCCTTCCGGATTCTGCGCGGCACGCTGCGCTACTCTTCTTGCTTGTCGCGACCAGGTATTTGCAGTCGGGGCGAGGTGAATTGCGCCGTCCTCGTTGGCCGTCGTGTCCATGCTCACGTCCGTCAGCACTTCGAGGATCGCATTCCTGATCTCGTCCAGGTCCTTCTCTTCTTCGTCGTGGATAAACGAATTGCTCAATGACACCAACTTCGCGAAGCTCGTGCCCTTCTCGACATGCGCCGGTCTTGTCAAGTTCTGCTTGTCAGCTGGCCGTCAACAGATCTGCAGCTTACGTCCGGCAACCGGTAGGGCGAGAATGACCACGCGAGCACCCAGCGGGTCGTGTTCCCCTGTCTGAGAGGGATGACGGCGTAGTTCGTCGTCTTGGTCAGAACATGCTTGACGAGCGGGCCGAGTGAGGCATAACGCCCTACGAGGGAGGTAAACCACCCTACCTTATCGCGATATGCCTCCGACTCATCGATCATCTGCCCGACGAAGAGCTCCTCCCCGCCTCTTGTCACCTGCTCGTTCGGCGCACATGTCGGTGCAGCCGACGCCGGGGTCGCCTTCGAGAGGCGAGCTTCCTCCGCCTCAGCAAGACTCGCGAAGAAAGGCGGATTGCACATCGTGAACGACCACGACTCCTGCCCCTTCAGGTGACCGAGCAGCGAGTTGTCCTCCGGAACACCCTTGACATCGACTGCGGTGGAGGCGATGAAGTTCCGAGCGACCTGCTTGCGAGCGTGTGCCAGCGACGTCGGCTCGAGTTCGCTGCCGATAACGTACGCCTCCGGCTTGAGTTTGTGCAGCAGCAGGGCGTAGATCGCAACGTGCCCCGTCCCAACGTCGAGGGCGCGGAGTGGGCCAGGTGCCGCATGCTGCGCGAGGTCGAGGCAGGTCAGGACGTAGTCGAGTCGGTTAGCAACCTGCGGGTTAGAGTAAGTTGAGACGATGTACCCACTGTAGGACAGAGCCTGTCGCCTCTCAGCTCGATGTCGAGATCAAAGTCATGCCGCAGCAGCGCCGCCGTCAGTGCCCGTAGCGCACGGGCGTCGGTGAAGTCGATGCTCGCCCCGTGGTTAGATTTCGTGACGCTACACACGTCAGCTTGACTTGAGACGCTGGGTGTCCGGCTCACCGCTGCCGTTTCATGACGGCTCACTTACAACGGCCGCAGCGCCTCGTCCTTGTCGGCGAGCGCGGCGAAGTCGGGTTTCCGCTCTCGATACGGATTGCGCTCGTGCATGACCGGAGGTCGGGTTCGAGTGCACGAGTAGTGTTTTTGGTAATCCAATAACAAGAGGTGGCTGGTGGCGAAATGCGGCGCGCCCCGCGTTATGGCGAAGGGACCAGGAGATCGAGGCCGGCTGGGCCAGGATTGCACGTGCCTGGCGTGGCCTGGCAGTCCTGAACGTCATGCCAACACGCGATCGGGTTACACTTGCTATCACGACTGCATCTTGTCTTCTGTCATTCCTTCATCCGTTATCCCTCCCCGCCCTCGCCACCCCTACCGCCTGCAGCCACCGAGTCACCGCCTTGCCATGCCGCGCCGTCGCCGCGTTGTCGTTCGCGAGGACCGCGAGCTCCCTCCCATGCCCCTGCAGAGGTAAGTTAGACGCGCACCTACCGATGGATGGGCGCGAGACATCCAGACACTGACCGCCGGCAGACAACGTGCGCGCTCCTTCAAGTTTTTCCTGTACGTGTTTCCGACGGCGCTCGTCACGATCTTCTTCTACTTCTTCGCCCTCGATTCCCGCTCGCCTGGCCTTCTCATCGGCTCCCTCATCTGCGCGTCCGGACTGTGTGAGTTTTTCGTCCTCCCACCTCGGCTAAGATGTCTCGCTGACTGGATCCCACAGTGCTCAGCCTCCGCGCACACGAAGAGTTTCCCTTCAACCGTCGCAAGGTTATCAAGCTCCGGGCATGGGCCAATCTTCAGATGCATGTGCGCGAGGGTCTTGGTGTGGTGAGTTTCGCAAAATAGGCGACGTACTCTCTCGTAAGGGGGAGGATGTCAGCGTTCGCCGGATGACATGTATCGAGAATGCTGACAACGTAGGCGCAAGTCGCGATCACCAGCAATCCGGCGCTGAACCACGCGCCCACGACCCCATCGCTGCACAATGTCCCCATGAGCCCCTTGCAGGAGAATGACGCTCTGCCGGATGAGTCCGTGGTTGCGAGTGACCCGGGAGAAGCGGATCTGCGAACAGAGGAGTTCCTCGGCCTCCTCGCCGGCTTCCCGATTGCCCTGCAGCATCATCTCCTGGGCACACGCGCCCTCCCCCAGCCGCCTCTGTGTGACCTCTTGCCCGCCGATTACCTATCCAGCCTGAAACGCACCGACTCGCGTGTCCGTTTCGCAGAGGAGCACTCGGGTCCTAGCGGGTCGGGCAACCCGATCGCGAAGAGTGCGAAGCCGAACGGCGACACCAACACGAACGGCACAGCCCCTGGCGCAGCGACACACAGTGACGAGGAGTCGGACGGCAAGGAGGAGACGACAGGCAAGGAGGAGGTGCCTGCGCCCGTGAAGAAGTCGAATCTGCACGCCCCGTACCCCGCCCACCTGCCTCTGTCTCTCCTGCGGCTTCTGGAAGCGTATGTCGCTGGCTTCGCACAGCGCCCGGTAGAGAAGGGTGGTTGGACGCCTCTGCAGACGGAGCGAGCAATTGACGCCATCAAGGGCTTGAACGCCGCTCTCACGGAGGCAGAGTCAATCTACAATGGTGAGTTGAAGGCGCTCCTAGTTTGAACTAACATCAGCGCCGGACCCGGTTGTAAGCTTGACGCTGTGCGCGTATCTGTTCGTGCTCAGCATCCTCTGCTTCATCGCGCTGTACATGCCGCCCCTCGTGTCTCTGATGACGTTCGGTCTGATCGCCGCCGCGTTCCCACCGGCGTTCAGTCGTGCAACGACTGGCCCGAGTCCCTCCTGTGAGTTAATCTCCCGAAGCCTCCGCTAACTCTCAGCCTCGACGCACCCCCTGACACACGAGACGCGCATGATGCTGAACGAGTCGATCGACAACTGCCCTGCGCTCGCGACATACTACCGCAACCGCATTGCGGTGCGCGCGGGCGTGGATGCACCCGAGGTCGTCGACCTCGACAAGCGCGCGCGCAGGCGGGACATTTGGCTCCCGACGTTCTGATTGTGTCTCGGACGTGTCCAGTTGTAATCGCCCCGCCTCTGCCCTGTGTTGTATAAGTCGTTCCGTCGCGACGCCTGTCTCTCATCTGTTATCTTATGTAGGGTTAATTTACGGCCTAAGATGTATCCTCCTAACAATAAGTGCTGCGGTACGAAAAGGGCAGCAGTCTTCAGTGCTCCTGCACCAAACGCTGAAATTCCTGGCGGTCTGGACATGTACGGCGCCGGAGAGGACGATCAGCTATCAGCTAGCTTCGCCTTCTTAGTTCAGTGGCTAGAATTTTCCACTAGTAGTGTCTCTTCGAGTCTTGCTATGGAACGGTCACCCGTTCGATTCGGGTAGAAGGCATTCCCTTTTTCTATCTCTTTGCTCGCAGAGTGTCATGTTTGTTTATTGTTGTTTCTCTTGCAGAGAATAGTAGTCGTGAAGGGGTCAGATGTGACGCTGTGGCAGCTCATGCGAAAGATTAGCGCCTCTGACGACGTGGTGCCTGGTACAAAGTGACGCTAGTCAGTGGCTTGAAGTGCTGGCCGGCTCATGAGAGAAGAGCCGGCGACGTCGGGACAGGGTTTCAGCTGCACCGCCCGATCCGGTAGACACCCGTATCGTCTCTCGGCCTCCTCAACATTGCTCTTTCGCCTTTCCATTATTCGCAATCTCGACGACAGCACATATCGTATTAGATACCAGCATTCCGACTGTGACTTGAAGTGTGGCCGAAATCAAAGTTCGAGCAATCTTTCGCCACCCGCCCAAGTCCGAGTGAGGGGTGTGACATCACCCCGATCGTCCCTCGTCCAATGTCATTCCGCGCGCTGCCGCCCGTTGCGCCGCAACGCGCTCATGTCTCTTCCTCGCCATCGCGTTTTTCCGCCCTCGCATCACAGCACGCCATGTCCTCGCCCCGCAGCGTGAATGGCGCCTCGCACCTCTCAGCCACTCCGCCCGGCTCGTCCAGCCTCTCCGCGTCGCCAAGCGGGCCATTCCGGGGCTCGCCGCTGACGCCGTTATCACCTGCGTCCCTGTCGTCGGGCTCGACGGCGCGCTCGAACCGACCCACAAGATCCTCATCACCGGTTCTGCTACATCCTCTGCCGCCAACAACGGCACTGGAGCGGGAGAGCAGGGCCGAGAGCGAGCTGGAACTCCAGCGGCAAACGGAACAGGCCAGGCGGGAGAGATTGCTCGCCGAAGCGTTGCAGGACCAGCGGCACGAGGTCGAGCGCATCGCGGCCCGGAGCGAGAGGGGGCTCTGGGCACAGGAACAGCGGCAGAAGGTGAGACGGCAGGACTCTTCCTCGGCCCCGGCGGCGTCGGAACCCACGATGGCCTTCACGCGCCCGCCCCAGGCGTACGAGCTGTACAAGGCCATTGACAAGCGTGACATTGAGTTTGTGTCGCGCGTCAGAGACCACTGCTTCAACATGCTGCTGCAGAAGAATGCGGCAGAGTTCCCCATCATCTATGCCGCGAGGATTGGGCCGAGTCATCGGGATATCGTCATCATGCTCGTTGGAGCGTTCTCGAGGTGCGTCTGATGGAAACAGGCAGGAGCAGTAGACAGAGCTGACAACAGATACGTCAACAACCTGGACGAGGAGCAGTTCAAGGAGAAGGAAGTGCAGAACACTCTGAAGATGCTGCGCACGAACGTGAGTTGCACAAGCATTCTGCACGACAACTAACGCCGCAGCTCAAGATGGCGATCGACAACGCCCTCCTGCCCGCGCAACAGTCGCACCTCCTCTCGTCCTACTTACAGGTCCTAATCATGTCCGAAGGCGACTCCTGGGTCCACAGGGCGTCGCACGAAGTGGGGCTGCTCATGCGCTCTGAGCGCAGCACGCCAGCCGCCGAGGCCGAAGACCGCGTACGGAGGTTCAGCACGCGCGAGCTACGCGGCGTGCCCGGGGGCGTGAACGAGGTCGAGGAGTACATCGCCAATGCCGCCGTTGACCTTGTGATTCTGGCCGCGTGGGGGGTGGCTGCCGGTCAGATTGGTGCGGAGCCGTTGCCCGTGAGTTTTCTTCAGAGAGTTCTGCACAGAGTTTGCACAGCTGAGAGTACCTGTGAGTGAAGCTGACGCCCAGACGTACACATTTGCGCGAGACTTGAGGACGTGGACACTGTTCATGGAGGCCATGGAGGAGAATAGGGCAAAGCTGCCGCGCGTGAACCGGCGCACGCGCCAGATTCTCGACGTGCTCAAGGAGAAGGCGGGAGACAGCCGGATCGGCGTGCAGGCTCGTCTGAGAGCTATACGCGAGGCGATCGACCGTAAACCCGATTCTCCGTAGCTGTAGTCGAACGGTCATCTTTGGCAGTAGAGGTAGTGTCAGTTGTATGCTATGACATAGTCTAAACTAGTTGTACATATGCGGGCGATCCAGCGTTTGCTGACACGCGATCGCGCTTCCGCTTTTGGCTTGGGCATTGGGGTCTACTTCTTCGTCGCGACCCAGAAGGCACACTGATGTCAGCTCGTCAAGGCGACACAATAGCTTACGTTGTAGATGTGCTCGAGCATGCTGTCGGGGATGCCCGTGTAAGGCGAGTGGATCATGTGTTCGTCCTGGAGGTCAGCTCATCGGCGTGACTTGCAGAGCTCACCTTGATCTCAAACCCGACCAGACCGGCGAGCTCCTTCACCTCGTCGAGACTGAGCTCGATCGAGCCGATGCCGTTGCGCGGTGCCGAGTTCTCAAAGTGCCATAGGAGCGGGCCTGGCGTGAGCTACAGTGACCAGCCACAAAGCTGCCATCCATTCACTCCTCCGCCCGCACTGTTAGTCACTCACCAACGTTGATCCACACGCCGCCCTCCTCAAGCAGACCGTGAATGATGCGCATGTAATTGAGCACGCTGCGGGCCGTGTCGATGAAGAAGCAGGTGACGACGGCGCTCCACCGCCCGCGCTGGTTGACGCGGCCAGCTTCCTCGTCGTCGCTCTCGGAACCGGACGACTGCGGCGTGAACCAGTGCGTCGGGCCGTAAATCTCCTCGAAGTCGCCGGCGACGAGCGAGAAGTTGCCCGGAGTGATGCCCGCTAAGATATCGGCTGGTACGACATCGGGCACACGCACAGAACGCAGCAGGTGATTGCCCGTCGACTGGTGGTTAGACCACGAGTGCAGGTAGGGGAACAGGATGTGCTCCTCAGCCGTTGTAGTCCTGCCTAGTCAGCTTTTGCTGCTTCGACTTGAAGCTGAGCACTCACTGGTTCAGCGCAAAGTGACTCGCAATCAGCATGTACGTGCTAAACTCATTTCCCTGGGCCCAGAACCCGCGCGCGGCGATCTCCATCGCCAGTCGGCCCAGACCACAGCCGGGCACCAGGACCTTCTTCTCACCGCGGGTCGAGACATCGGGAAAGTGCGCCTCGAGCGCTTCGAGAAGAGGTTTGTAGCATGCTTCGCGCTCAGAAGCGCCCTCCTTCGTCCAGTCGCGCACAAAGGAGCGCAGCGTGGAGCGCACCTTGTCTTGCTGGTTGTCACGGACAGTGTGCGACGCCTTCGGTTTCGGGTTCGCCGGAGAAGGTGCTGCAAGCTCGCCGTCGCTGTCGCTGCGGGAGGGGGAGTGCTCCGCAACATCGTGCGAGTGATCATGGCCATGGGAGTGAGAGTGTGCGTGATTGTGGTGGTCGTGGGCGTGGTCGTGCGAGTGGGCGGAGGCGGCGGTGTCGTCATCGCCCCCAGCCAGCATATCAGCGAACACTGGATCCTGGATCATGAGATCGATGAACTCTGAGTTCCTGGGATCAGCTAGCAGCACGGGAAGAATGAGCCTACCTCCTGATTCCCTCGTCAACAGCCTCGAGCTTTTCGCGGTAGCCGATCGCGTCATACAGCTGCTTCTGGTCATCAGGCAGGGAAAGGAAGGCGAGCCGGCGGCTGTTGTTCGCCGAGAGCTGGTGATTAGCTAAAGGGAGCGTCGAGGGAGCTCACGTGGTACTGCATGTAGCCATCGAAGGCTTTTAAGATGTCTCGCCAGTGCTGGCGCTCCTCCGGTGAGTCGGCCATCGCTGTGTTGGTGGTGGTGTTGTTGTCAGCTCGTCAGACGAGCCGGGCGCGCTCAGGTGGTCAACCTCCACCGCGAAGTCAACCCTAAGCCGCTTAGGCACGCGCCGACGCGCTGGTAGAAGAAGTGCAGGTACGGAGATTGGGATAACGCCGAGCCGGTGGCGGGACCTATTTGGCGCTGAGTGGTGAGCGGGCGCCGCACTGCAGGGCCAGGGTGGCTAGGCTGGCCGTGGACCGCCTGGCAAGAAGTTGAACCCTGGCTGTGCGTGTGTGCGGACGCGATCATCACCAACCGGACCAGTCCAGACACTTGGAAAGACAACACTTACTCATCGCGTCGGACGTCACACCACACCGCCATGTCGTCCGTCGTCGAAGCCGCCGCCGCCGCGACCGCCCGCGCGGCCGACTCCAGCCCCGACATCTCCCCCGTCCTCCTCCCCTTCATCTCCCTCCTCTCCTCCTACCTCACCCAGCTCACGGAGCTCTTCCACCGCATCCCTGGCTCCCCCATCATCCTCCGCTACATCAAGAGCAGTTACCAGAATGATCCCTACCGCTCCCTCCTCGAGGTCCTGCTGCTGGCCTACGCCATCCGCACGCTACTCATGGGCCGCACACGCGGTGAGGGTGCCGAGGGAGCGCTCAAGCTGTCTGAGAAGGTGCGTCGACCACAATAGCTAGCACACCCGACTCGGTCAGGGTTCAGCTCAGCCGCTCAGCCACGGTCCCACTAACGCGGCACAGGAGGTCGACGAGCTCATCGATGACTGGCAGCCGGTGCCGCTGATCAACGACCTGAGCGAGCTCGAGAGCAAGACGCTCGACTCAATCCCGACAATCTACGGACACAACGGTGTGCACGCCAAGGTCACCCCGGGCGGAAAGCCGGTGCTGAACTTGGCGGTGACGGACTGGCTCGGATTCATGGAGAACGACCACATCAAGGACGTTGCTATCGGAACGCTTCGCGAGTACGGTGTCGGTTCGTGTGGACCGATGGGTTTCTACGGTACGATCGACGTGCACACTGCATTTGAGCGTGACGTCGCCGACTTCCTGGACACGGAGAGCGCGATCATCTACTCGCAGAGCTTCCTCACGACCTCGTCTGTTATTCCGGCCTTTGCTAAGCGTGGCGACATCATCATTGCGGACCGCGGCGTCAACTTTGCCATCCATAAGGGTCTGCAGCTTTCGCGTTCAACTATCCGATGGTACGCGCACGGCGACATGGAGGACCTCGAGCGCGTGCTCACCTCGGTTCAGCGCGAATTGAAGCGCAAGGGCGGCAAGCTCACCAAGCGTTTCATCGTTACTGAGGGCATCTTCGAGAACGACGGCATGATGTCGGACCTGCCGCGCATCTGCGAGCTCAAGAACAAGTTCAAGTACCGCCTCATCCTCGACGAGTCCATGTCTTTCGGTATGGTCGGCAAGCACGGCCGTGGTATCACTGAGTTCTACGGCGTGCCTGCGGACGAGGTTGAGATTCTGGTTGGCTCCATGGCGAACTCGCTCGGTGCCGGTGGTGGCTTCTGCGCTGGCTCGCACCACGCTGTTGCGCACCAGCGTATCAACTCTGCTGCGTCCGTCTTCTCGGCCGCGCTCCCGGCAATGCACGCGACCGTGTCCTCGGCGGCGGTCAAGATGATGGAGGAGAACGCGAGCCTGATCCCGACGCTGCAGGAGAACATTCGTGCGTTCCGCTCGCAGCTCGCCAAGCTGGAGCCGTCGTCTCCGTTCGCCGAGAAGCGCAACGGCGACAACCCCGACGCGCTCATCTCGATCCCGTCGCACCCGGACTCGGCGCTCGTCCACATCTTCCTCATCAAGCCCCCCGGCTCGCTCGAGCAGGAGGAGGACCTGCTGCAGGAGATTGTCAACGAGGCGCTCGCCAACGGTGTCCTCGTCACACGCGCCCGCCGTCTCCGCGGACAGGAGATCTTCGACCCCGAGCCTTCGCTCAAGGTCTGCATCTCGGCCCTGCCGTCCAAGAAGGAGATGGAGCGTGCGGGCAAGGTCCTCCGGGACGCCATCATCAAGGTTGCGGGCAAGCGATGAGCGTGCGCGCGTCCATCCCACGCTGCACCGCAACGTTAGAGTCATCACCACATACAGTCAACTATAATTACAAACCACGTAGGGTCTATGCAGTTGCATGCAGAGCTATTTTCCTCTATTCATCATATAATGGGAAACCAAAAAACGCGAGTCTAATGTGTGTGCGTGACTATGGGACAACGCACGGGTCTACAGAGTTGGAAACCGTTTCTAAGGGGCAAGCGAGGTCTGGCGGACAGGGATGCCGTCGCGCTTGAGCTCGTCCTTGACCTCATCGATGCCGACCTCGCCGCGGTGGAAGATACCCGCAGCGAGGGCGGCCTCGACGCCCGTCTTCTCAAACACCTCCTCAAAGTCCTTGGGGCTTCCGGCGCCCGACGACGCAACAACAGGGATGGACACAGCGTCACGGACGAGCTTGATGAGGTCGAGGTCGAAGCCCTTGCCGGAGCCGTCGCGGTCGACAGAGTTGAGCAGAATCTCGCCGGCGCCGAGACGCTCGACGCCGCGCGCGAGCTGCACCACGTCAATGTCGCGCACGGCGCGTCCGCCGCTGATCGTGCACTGGTACCACCACGCCTTGCCCTGCTCCTCAGGCTTGGTGCGCGTCGTGGCCGTCTCGCCCGTGACGAGACAAGGACGGTGCGCCTCGGGCACGCTCTGGAGCCAGTTCGTCTCGGTCGTGTCGTAGTAGACCCGCTTGGGGTCGATGGACACGACGACCGCCTGCGAGCCGTAGCCCTTGGCGATCGTCTCGATGCCCGTCTTGCCCGTCAGCGCGGGCTCGCCCTTGGCCTCGCGCGCAAGCATGTCCTCGACATTGAGCACGGCCTCGGAGCCAATCGACACCTTGTCGGCGCCAGCGCGGAAGTAGGCGCCGGCGACCTCGAGCGCGGAGCGCGCAGTTCCGTCGGGGTCGACCGTGTCCTTGATGCCGCCGCCGACGGTGAGGGGCACGAAGACCGTGCCGGCCGAAGCGCGGACGACGTCGAGCATGGGCTGGTCCTGCAGCGCAGAGGAGCGGAAGGAGGTGATGTTGAGGAAACACACCTCGTCAGCTCCGGCAACGTAGTACCTCCGCGCGAGCTCGACGGGCTTGCCGAGGTTGCGCACGCCGGCACCCTCGTCCTTCTCGCGCACGTCGTACTGGTCGCCCTTGGTCACGACGAGGTCGCCGGCGTCGTTGGAGCGCACGTCGAGACACGCGACGATACGCGCCGTGAGACCAGTGCCGGCGGCACGCTCGGGGCGGGGGTCGGCCGAGATCCACTCCGAGGCGGGGCGGGGGGGGGGGGGGGGGGGGGGGGCCGAGACGGCAGAAATGGGGGCCGCGAGCCAGCGGCGCAGCGTCTCGAGTCCGGCCGGGCCGGACTTCTCAGGGTGGAACTGGGTACCGAAGACATTGCCCATACGCACGGAGGAGACAAAGGTCTGCTTGCCGTACCGGGACAGGGTGTGGGCGGCCTCGCGGACGGACTCCTCTCCCGGCTGGCCCAGGAGGGCAGCGTAGGAGTGCACGAAGTAGTAGTCCTCCTCGGGCACGACGAGGGCGTCCTTGTCCGCCGCAATGTCGGCGTACGCGCCCCAGGCGCCATTCCAGCCCATGTGGGGCACGCTCTTCGTGCCGCCCTCGGTGTCGAACTTGGTGATCGGGTACGGGATAACGTTGAGGCCCTTCTCGTCGGGAGCCTCGGTCGAGCCGGCGAAGAGGACCTGCATGCCGATGCAGATACCGAAGTACGGCTTGCCGCTTCGGATGTACTGCAGCAGAGGCTCGAAGACGCCCCGTTCCTTCAGGCCGCGGGCGGCTTGGTGGAACGAGCCGACACCGGGGAAGATGAGCTTCTGGTCTCGTTAGCTGGGAGCTCGGCCGAGACTGATAGCTGTGCTAGGGACTCTGTGTTTTGCAGGAACGGAGAGAGCAATACGCTGAGGCTGCACTAGAACTTTCACTCGCTCCGCATGCAGTGACTCACCTCGGCCTTGTCAAAGTCCTCGACGCTCTTGATCCACTCGAACTCGTATCCGAGGCGCTCGATCGAATTGGCGAGCGAGCGCACGTTGCCCGCTCCGTAGTCGAGCACGTAAAGTTTCGGCCTAGCCTGGTTGTCCTGTGAGGTCTGTGATGTCGCCATGGTGAGTGGTGTTATGGTGTGTTGCAGTGCAACAGCTAACTCAGCAATGAACGAAGGCTGCCCGACCCAGCCCTGCCGGCCCGACTCGCGGCAGGCCGAAATCTCTGACTTTTGAGTCGACCGCCGCAAGCTGCCGCTGCGGGAGCAAATTGTTGACTCAGCTGCCGAGGCTGGGAGTACTGGAGACTGGGATCGAGTCCGCCAGAAGGCAAGCCATGCACTGTCCGACGCACACTGGTGGGCATGCACGATACAAAGGACCTCTGCCAGCAGGACAAGCAACACGAGGCGAGATGCATACACGAGCGAATGTAACCATATGAAATAAGTCTACGTCTGTACCACTGCAGATAGGCGAAGTCAAGAGTCCTGCGAACGTGAATCGGGCAACTGGGTATCGAAGCAAGCAGCATGCGGAATGAAGGCGTTTAGTCGTCCTTGTGATGCGCCTTGATGAACTTGAGCACGTTTCCGGGGCTGTAATGTTAGCTGACTCTCAATGTTCCAGCTTACTCGTCGGCCGGCTTGACGCGGAAGGCGATGTCGACGAGCTCGCCGGTACCCTTCTCGAAGATGAAGTGGGAGCGGTTCGTGCTGTGTGTCAGATACCAGACGAAGAACCATCTCACTTGTTCGGCTGAACAAACGCTCCGAGCCTGCTTTGTCAGCTGAGCCACCTTGAGTCAGCTCACTTCTTGATCAGCTGGCTCTGCGGGTCGCACAGCAGCCGGTAGTTCAGGTTCTTCTTGTTGATCCACTGCGGTTAGCTTGTTGGGTGGAGACTGACCAGCAGCTGTGTAGGCGGCCGGCTGGACATTGAGCTGAGGTATTGGCTCACCTTCTGCTGCGCTGTCGGCTTGTCCTTGCTGAGACCATACACGTCGTACCCGAGCGCGGCGATCTCGTCGTGCGCGTCGCGGAAACCACACGCCTGATTTGTGCATCCTGGTGTGTCCGCCTGAATGTTAGCTTGAGGAGATGGTCTGCACAGCTGCCATCACACTCTCATTCGGGTACAGCCTTTGTGTCCCGATGGGCAGATGTACAGCATACGTGGTGACGCGAGGATGAGGTGTTGACGCGACTGCGCGCAGTCGCAGTCGCAGTCACACCAAAGCACGCCGATCTCGACTCACCCTAGGGTAGAGGAACAGCACGACGCCCCGTCCGCCTTCCGTCAGCGAGCTGACGTCGACGTCTTCCTCCGTGTTGTCCTGCAGCGTGATCTTGGGCAGCGTCTGGCCCAGCTTCAGCGGACCCTTGGAGTTGGTCGCGGCCTTCTTCTTCTCCGTCTTGGCTCCCTCCTCGGCCTCTCCGTTGGCCGCCTTGCTCAAGCTCGACCGCGCTGATCGCTTAGACTCCTCCTTCTCCTTTGCGTCCTTGGACGCCTTCTTCGTGGAGGCAGACTTGCCGTTGGCAGTCTTCGTGCTCGCCGCCTTCGAGCTGTCGGCGGTGGCCTGGGGTTAGCTTGGGCAGGACTCCAACAGCATACCTTCGGGCCAGCAGAGGCAGCGGCGACGCGTGCGCTGCGCCGGGTCGCGGGGGTCTCGGATTTGGGCATTGTTGTAGACAGATGACTTCTGTTCACTCCGTTTCAGTACTCAGCCAGTACTGTCCAGCGAGTTGAGCAGTTCGAACAAGAACGTTGACGGAGTGGGAAAAGTTGGGCGGCGACAGAGTTTCGGTGTGAGAGCAAGAAACGTGAGTACGTGAGATTTGTGTTGTGGAAGCGAGAGTGACGGCAGGTCCGGAGCGGCAATGGAACCGCGTGTTAATGGGTTCAACGGGTTCGGTTGACCGGACCTGGGCTCTGCTGGGATATTAGATGCCGATGACGTTTGGGCCAGGCACCAGTTTGTGCCCCAGCCTCCGTAGTTCAACTCATGGGAGTGGGAGGCGTCGCGCGTCGCAGATCGCGACCCGGCAACAACCTCTGCACGGCCGCATTCAGGACGAGGAACGTGCCGATGGCGGGTGCATCGAACAACAACACATGTATGGATACTGCATCAACCTCTAGCTCTATGTGTCTATGAGGCTTCTGAGGAACGAGCCCGGCTGTGAACGTGTATGCAGGACTCGCTGCTATTTCCAGAAGATGAGAACAAGGTTGCTCCAGTTGCTCGGAACCCCTTACGTAAATTCTTCGCGGCGGGGCTCCAGGTGCGACAAGCTGGGCCCGCACTGCGAGTGGCGATGGGTGGCGACCGGGCGTGTAACGACCACGAGCTGAGGGGTCTCGATGAGGGATACCTCAGACCATGGCGAGACCAAGCAGAGTGCTCGCAAGCAAACCCATCTTTCCTCTACGTCGCGACCGCCCAGCTCCACTGTTACCGCTAGCTGACGGGGTGGCCGCGTCGGCAGTCGAATCGCCACCTTCGGTAGTCGCGACAGTGGCGTTGTTACCCCTACTGTGTGCGATCTCCTGCTGCGTGGAACAATGGATACCACCGCCTCCAGCAGCAATACCATCAATGTTGACGGCCACAACCTCTCGGTCAGGATACATGGCGGAGAGGGTGTCGCGGGCGTCCTTGTCCGCCTTTGTGTCGCCGAACTGGGGCATGATCACTCCCCCGTTGACGAGGTAGTAGTTGATGTAGCCTGCTGCGAAGTCTTCGTCGTCCTGGTATTCCTTTCTGCGTTTGTCGGCCCACGGCGCCGTAAGCGTGGTCACGTTGAGGGTGCGACCCTTTGCATCTGTCGCGTTCTTGAGAATGTCCAAGTGCGTGCGGGTGACGTTGTGGTCGTAGCTCTCGGGATCGGGGTCATAGGCGGCGACAACGACGCCGGGACTGATGAAGCGAGCGTAGAAGTCGGTATGTCTGGGGTCAGAATCTTACAAGACAGGCGGCTTACCCGTCAGTGATGTCCTTACCGCGAATACCAGGGAGCCAGATAATCTTCTCGATCCCAAGGAGATACATCAACTCAGCCTCGACGTCTGCCTTGCTCCATCCCGGGTTGCGATTGTCGTTGAGCACACAGCTCTCCGTCATGATTGCGGTTCCGTTACCGTCGACCTCCAGTGCGCCGCCCTCGAGCACCAACTCTGTATGGAGGAGAGGCACACCGCTCGCATTCGCAATGGTGGGAGCAACAGTGGCGTCCTTGGAGTGTACCTGTTTGTTGCCCCATCCGTTGAAGTTGAAGTTGACTGCGGAAACGTTGGCGTCCCGACGTACGAACACGGGTCCCGAGTCGCGGACCCAGAGATCGTCCAGTTGCCCCTCGACTAGCGTCACGTTCGACACGCCACGGAGGAGATTCTTGGCCCGCGACATGTCCTGCGATCGCACGAGAAGAGAGACTGGCTCGAAGCGACTGATCGCCTCTGCGACATCGGCCAAATTCTCTTGCACTACGGGCAGAAGATCAGATGTCCAGATCGAGGCGTTCCAGGCAAACGCCATCCATGTTCGAGAGTGTAGTTCTCCTTCATCCGGCATCGTCCATGGAGGTCCGGTTTGGATGGTTGGCGTCGCCCTAGTGCCGAGGGCAGTCGTGAGCGCTCCGTAGACCCATTTGCGAGGGTGCATGTTGTCAGTGCCTGTTGCGGCGAGTGACTGGCACTTATTATTCGCTGTCTCAGACTATATGTACCCAACGTGCATGCACCTCATCGATGTTGTACTGCAGATTCTCCTTGCGATCAATCTTTTCGCTCATGCGTGCCTCACTCGGAACCTGCCGAACTTGCCGAGTAACTTTGTTATCATTCCGTCATTGGCAGGGTAACCGAAGCTGTGCAACGTTCTGGCCCACGAGAAATCTCGAGTTTTGTTCTCTGCATGCTGTGTGCCTTCATGAATGCGAACTGCGGGTCGATCGGGCGGTGCATCATTGGCAGATCTGGGGTCTTTGCGATGTGTCTATGAGCGCCGTAACCGACAGCACTGGGATGCGGTTGGCATGCTGGGACGTCGTACAATTCCGCGAGGTCCGCCGCGAAAGGTGGGTCCGACGTCGCTAAGAGACTGATGAGGGTTTCTGTGCACAGCGTAATTGATACCAGTAATTCATGAGTTTGTCCCTGCGTAGACCGTAAGAGTGTACACACGACAAACTCGAACGACAGCACTACTACGACCGTTACCGGACGCCGACGGATGCTCGTCAAGACGACCTGACGTCATTACGTAAAGTGCGAAGAGTGGGGCTCCAGAACGCGGAACCTCAAAATTCTACTACCATAGCACGGAGCGACGGCGGCGACGAACCTCAGCCAGCCAGCCCACAACACGGCTGTCATGATCGCGGGCACACACCAACTCTATCCATTCCTATCTATCCATCCCTATCAACGTAATAAGGTCGTAGTCGTAAGAGAATGCAACTATCAAGATAAGCGCGGAATGCGTCAGTGACATGATCGGGTGTGATCGATTGCTCCGGCAACGAGAAGTGATAAACAGCAAACATCCATTCCATCGGCATTCCTCCATCTACAGCAAGCGCGAATGCAACCCTCCCAGCATCCAGCACCATTCGATCGCGAAGAGCCTGTGTTAGTAGCCAAAGACTTGAGAAGCTTGTTCGAAAGGCAGCCGTTGTTTGTTTCACAATTTTTCATTCTGAATCGTCAGCGACTATTGTTCCTTCTGCAGTTCGTAAAGAGGAGTGGAAAGGAAGGAGGTTCGTCAGAAGTTTAAGTTAAGGTAGCGTGGGTTTTTCAGCAGAGGGCAGCGGTGCCAGAATGGCAGTCGCCGACCCTAAAGCCAAATGCACTCTGGTCATCATTCAAGCGTTGCGTGTCCGAGAGAACGGCGCGCAGCCCGTGAGTGTGGGAAAGGAGAAGTGGGATTGCGAGAGGAGGGTAATGCTCACCAGATATTAACAGTACATTCGGGCTGTAGTCCTACGAAGATGGGGTACATGTCAAGAAAGGGGAATGGATAGAACGTCGATCAGAAAGCCCTCCCGTGCCCACGGTGCGGCATCGCCTTTCCACAGAGGGTCAGGTTCTGCCAGCGCCGCCAGCTTCTTCGGAGCGTACACTGCAAGAGTGTCGCAAAGTGGTCTCTGTGAAAGAGCCGGGAGGGGACTAGATCATCTCCTCGACGTGGAAAATGTGGCTAGTGTGAACTAGCGAGAAAAGACAGTGACTATACAGAGAATCCTGGAGAAAGTTAGCAAGAGCGAGGAGAAGGAGGAAGGGGGAGGAAGGTCGCTAGAGCTCGAGAGAAGCGCTGGAGAGGCTCTCTGAGGTAGCTGTGGCTAGGCTCACCTGATAGTATGATCTTCATGGAAAAAAGCTATAGGATGCTCGAGCAGGCTCCTTATATACACACTGGCCGGTGCACCCCTCCACCACCGGCGTTACTGAAATTTCTCATATCGCCGTGCAGAGGCGGCGACTAAACCGCAGGTGGCGTCTCGCACTCGTCTGAACCAATCGAGGAGACGTCCAGTGCATGTCCAGACCTGCCAGTGATTGGGTCTGCCAGGCGCGAGGCCGCGCGAGCGATGCATTCGCATCACCCAGTGCGAGCATGCCCATGGCCGGGTGGCTGGTCGGTGTCTAAACTTTCTGCCGTTGGCTTACGGAAGTGCGAAGGATATCGATAACCCGGCCAGCGTCCGCTTCAGTGCGAGCACTGGGGCGAACAGTGGGAGCAGCGCTCACTCGAGGTGCGAACCTATTCAGTACAGTGCGACAGCTCTGGCGCGAGAGACCGATGTGATAATCATATCACTGCTCGCGCCGTTGTCACCGATGAGTATCACATTCCGCTGCTGTCCTCCATCTCTGACCACTCAACGAGCTCGTTGACAGCAACTTCGGCGTCTTACGCCCGTACCACCCGCGGCTTAGCTCCAGATCACTGCTCGCTCCTGATAGCCGAGTGCAGGCATCTCCTCGTCATTGTTGGACTTAGCTGCTCTGCACGCATGAACTCAGCTGAGCTATCTGGCTCCGTAGGCTACAGCTTCCAGCTCACGTGGCTGGGCGAGCACATCTGATCGCGAGGTGGATTGGCGTCTGAGGTGTCTTTCCTCGAACACCTAATCACTTCGCAAGTGACAAGACCTCATGACTTGAAGGTCGACTGTTGCTCGCTGTCAAGCTGCTTCCGCTCTGCCTCGCTGGCCGTCGAGCTCACGTGGACGGACATCGCCACGCTCAGACACACCTTCTTCTTCTCTCTTGTCACTTGCCCCATCGACACACCTCATTTGCTTGCCCCCCATGTTCGATTGTTCGTGGATATCATATAAGTCATCTCCGATGGAGCTACGTACAGAGCCTACGTGAGGCCAAATCGTCTACGATCTACACCGCCATGCCGTCGCGCGCAGCGCATGGCGGCTATTTCCGTCTCGACACTGCCCAGAAACCCAAAGATCAGATTCTCCTGACAGCCTCTCCGCGCACCCGGGGCACCAGCTTAGTAGCCGGCGGCACCAGGCGCCTTGTCGCCGTCACGCTTCAGAGACAGCAGGATCTCGCGCATACGAGCGAGGTCTGAGCCGGCCGAGGTGGGGCGGATCGTCTTCGACTGGCTGTTCTCGAGGCCGACCAGTTCGGCGATGCGCTCCCAAGCGGTGCCCTTGGCGATGTCGTCCTTCAACTTCTCAACGAACTTGGCCTCGTTCTCCCTGTTGTTTGTTAGCCGCTGCACAATGGGAGCCCGATGGTCAGGCTGCACCTCCTGACGATCCCTGATCGCAGTGTGGCCCGCCATCATGTTGCCACTCACTTGTTCTCGCGGATGTTCTTCTCCTTCTCCTTGTTGTAGTCCTCGTAGAACTGGTCAATGGCCTTCTCGGCCTTGTTGGCCATCTCGTCGCGCTTCTTCTTGTCCTCCTCGTTGCGCTTGGCGATCTCCTCAGCCTGGCGCTTCTTCCACTCCTTAATGGGCTCAGAGTCCTCCTCGGTTTCCGGGAGCGTGTTCTGGAACTGGGGCGCAGGGAGAATCGATACAGGCGTACGAGGCTTCTCAGCGGGCGGGTAGGGGGACTGGCCATACGGCTGAGGAGAGAGGGCGTTGAAGATGGGCTTTGCGGGCTGCTGTCAGTCATTTGACCTCATTGATCAGGTAAGGTGGAGGTCGCGATGTCACACAGAGGATGTCGATATTCACCCTCGCATCATCGGCGGGTCCTTTGCTACTCACCGCAGCGCTGGGAACCTCGGTGGTGATATCGGGGAACTGAGCCTCGAAGTTCTCGCGCTCCGGGTCCTCGCCAAGTCCCTGCGTTCCCGTCACGCGGACCTCAGTCTTGGTCTCCTCCTCCAGAGAGGGGAAAGCGTCAATGCCAGACGGCTTCTTCTCGGGGCTCGCAGGGTCGCTCAGCGCAGGGCTGTCGGCAGCTCCAGCTGTCTGTCAGCTTCATTGAAGACCAAGGAGCTCACAGATATCCGGGAAAGCGTCGATGCCCGAGGGCTGGGAGGGGACGTCGCCCGAGGCGAAGAGGTCGGCGTCGTCGCCTGTTGTCAGCTGGAGGGCACTGGGGGACTGCAGCACGCGAGTCGGGACGCACCGAGAATGGCCTTCTCGCGGGCAAGGAAGTCGGCAGTGGGGTCGTCGGACATGGTAAGTCGAGTGGACGTGCTGATGTTGACGAGTTGCAGCAGTGTCAATGTAGCTGCTGTCGAGGTCGAGATTGCCATGGCCATGCGTGGCAGGGTGCCCTGCTGTGACGCGTGCGTCACGTGGCAATCGCCGGTGAATCCGGCGGGTGGCGTGGTACTCTGCGGTGGAGGTGTCCATGTCTGGCTCATGTCCAAAAGTTAGCCGGGATGCAGGCACGGGGGCACAGGCCCTACGCTAGCTACGCTGGGCGAGCTGAACCTGGCCCGGAATTCAATGACGCCTCGATCGCGCTGAGGACACCTCTACCTCGTCGTCTACCGTCTACCGTGTTGTCGCTATCCCATACACATCCCCCACTACGCACACCACCATGAGCGCGCGTCAGCCCGAGCTTCACGTCTCGGCGGTACGTACCACAAGAGATCTGCAACCCAGCTTGCTCCAACGGGCGCATGGCAGACTCATATCTCTCGAGTAGCGCTGACGACAGCTCTCGCCTGCGGAATACAAGGCGTACACCCGGTACCTCGACCTGCTGCTGCTTGCGCAGGCGGCACAGGGAGACGCCGGTATTGATCCCGATGGAACCGCACGCTTCGAGCGCGGAGTCGTGCGAGACTTCGGTGCGGGCAGGCTCGATGTCCCCAAGCCGCTCGTCGATGACGTAGGTGCAGCCGCTGCGTGCTCAGACCGAGCTAGTCCGTTCGAGAGTGAGGACTGACAAGAACAGGTTCTGCGACTGATTCCTGGACGTGAACGTCTGCAAGCCGGACAGGTATACGCCGTACTGCGTGCTCTCGCACATGCTTCTGGAGGAAGGCGCCCGGAGCTCGACCTCGTGTTTGTGCCTGGTAAGTAGACGGAGCGGGCAGCGGGCAAGGGTGTGATGTGGGACAACCTCCGAGCTCAGTGCGAGCTTTGGCCATGACGAATGCAAAGCTAACGGGCAGCTGATCCACTCCCCCTCGATCCGCCATCAACGCCTGCGCCGGCACCGCCGCGCCGCGCCCCGCAGCCGCCCGAACACAAGCGCCGCCCGTCGCTCCCCGCCAAGCCGAAACCGCCCTCGCCTCCGCGGCGGTCGAGCAACCGGCGCTCGTTGCCCGCCAACTCGGACCCGTTCCGAGACGCACCCCCGCCACCACCGTCACCTCCAGGTGCACCTGGTGCTCTGCCACCGAAGCCCGACTTCGAGACTGACGCCATGCCTAGCAAGAACCCGTTCCGCACCGGTGCCGAGCGGAACGTCTCTGACGCCAGCAAGAAGCCGCTGCCCCCGCTTCCGGCGCGGAAACCAAACATCCGCCCCAGCCTGCCGCCGCGGACGAGGCAGAGAGCGTCGAGCACGAGCTCCTCGTCGACGCTGGAGACGAGCGGCCGCCAGCCATCTGGTCTCATCGCTACCAGCCTTGCGGCCGCCCGGGCGGCTCCGGTGGTTGAGCCCGGATCATCGGTCACTGTGCTCCGCCGTGCAAAGTCTACGCGCGAGGCCAGCTCCCGCTACGGCGATTTGAGCGCGGCGAGTGGGGAGCGGGAGAAGCGTCCCGTGAAGGACCTCGCGGACGAAGTGCACCGTGCCGTGAGCCAGAGTGGTGTCGACCCACCTCCTCCTCCGCCGCAGCGCCACCCCTCTGCCAAGGGCAGCCGGCCGGCACCCACGGTCCGCACGTCGTCCAACTCGGCCTCGAGCTCCACCACCCCCGTCCCCGGCCCCAGGTCGAGCTCCATGTCCGCCCCCGCCGCGAGCTCCTTCACGCAGACCGCCGAGCGATACCGGCGCGAGTACCCCGGTCTGCGCTCCTGGTCCCTCACAGGCTTGCTCAGCGACACCGGCCGGCCGCTGCGCAACCCGTTAGCTCTGATCATCCTGAACCAGCCCATCACCCGTCTGGACACGCTCCGCCGCGCCTGGGCCGCGAGCTCGGTACGACTGTGCGCCGACGGCGGCGCAAACAGGCTGTACGACGCGCTCTCGCCAAGCGAGCGCGAAATCATGCTCCCGACCATGATCAAGGGGGACCTGGACAGTCTCCGCCCCGACGTGCGCGCGTACTACGCCTCGCATGGCGTCAAGATCAAGAAGGTTGCGGACCAGGATTCGACAGATCTGCAGAAGTGCATCTTCGAGGTGGAATCGATCGAGTCGGCCTCGGGCACGACATTCTCTCTGCTGCTGTTTGGGGGGTTGAGTGGCCGGTTCGACCAGACCATCGCGACCTGCAGCACGATGCTGAAGATGCAGCGCAAGGCGCCGACATTCATCATTTCCGAGGACTCGCTCGCGTGGTGTCTACCCCCCGGCGCGCATCTTATTGAAATAGATCAAGCGACGATGGGGGAAACGTGCGGTCTGCTCCCCCTCAGTGGACCGAGCCACATTAGGACCGACGGCCTGGAATGGGACTTTGACTGGCTGTCCGCCATGGACGGGCCGGTGAGCTCGAGCAACCACGTGACGGACCGCGACGCGTTCGTGCACACGTCGGCTACTATATTCTGGACGGTCGAGATTCGGCCCGACCTGCCCGCTCCCCGCCGGGGTGGGGGGACTGTGGAAGAAGTGACGCGCGGCGTGCGCGAGCTCGGGTCCAGGGTTGGCAGTGTCGGGAGGGAGATGGGGCGGGAAGTGCAGCGCCGTATCAGCCAAAGGGATAGACCGAGGGAGGGCTGGGACAGCGATGAGCGCGACGACGTGAGGCTGAATGATTACAGAGAAAGGGAGAGGGAGAGGGCCGGGCAGACGCACACGCTCCACGATCATGAGGAGGACGGGTATGCCCAGCTTGACTAGTTTATAGAGTGTGTCGTCTAGAGTTAGCGATGCAGTGTGCAGTGTGTAGACAGCGAAGGGGCCGTGTTTTGTCTTCTCCTTCCGGTCAGACATCGAGTATGGCTCGAGATCTCGAGACACGGGACAGAAGCGTGCCACACAGGTGTGGCACCTCCACCTCCACCTCCACCAAAATGGACCGCCACCTCCGCTTGCACCAGTGCACCAGTCATCCACCCCTCGGACCCCTCTCTTCGCACCGTCTTTCCAGCCTTTCCAAGCAATGCAACATGCATAAGAAGAAGCCCCGAAGCCTCAAAAAGCGTGTGGAGAAGTTAGGAATCGAACCAAAGACCTCGTCAACCCCGAAGTAGCACTTCAAATGCTAATGACGCGCTCTACCAACTGAGCTACATCCCCGAACACCGCCATGGACGTTTTGGCCGCGGGACGGGCGGCGCGCCGGAAGTTCGAGCGGTTCGGGGGGTCTATGAGACCTTTCCAGTGCTCTGGGAAGGCTGTAGGGGCTGGTGAGGCTCTCAGAGCCATTGGGGGAGCAAAAGTCTTGAAGGGCTAAGGAGACGGGAAGGAGTTTTGAGGATGGGGACACGGGAGGGGGCATCGATGTTGCTTTCCTTGGCGAGTATATGCCTCGTGACCACGACGGCGACAGCTGAAGTGCAACCTGAAAGAGTTCACGCGACATCAATCTGGTATGGATACATGCGCGTTGCCGTTCTATGATCAAATGTTCTATGGATTCTGTTTCTTCTCGGGTCTGTCTCGCCGCGGACGCAACTCAGTACAGCGCCTTGTACGCATCGGCCATCTGGACGAGCAGATCCGCCTCGCGCAGCTGCCAGTCCTGGTCAATCTCGCGCTGCACCTTGCGCATCTTGTCCGGAATCACGCGTTTCACCTGCACGGCCAGGGCTGCACTGACCGGTTTGTGATCCGACACATTCGCCTCGTACCGTCTGTAACTGAGGGCGTTGATACGCGGCGAGCTCGTGAACAGGATCCGGTCGCACCAGGCGGGGATGCGCTTCTTCTCGCTGCTGTCGTACTCGTCCGTGCCCGGGTCGTACTTGTACGTGGGGTGGAACTCGATGGGGGCCTCGGAAAAGTAGCGCAGCCGGAAGGCGTGGTTTGACTTCATCTCCTTGCGTAGCTGGTCGTGCTCGAGCAGACTGCCTAGGTCGCCACGCGTAAGCGCGCCGATGACGACGTCCCGCCGCTGGTCGATGCGGTAGTTCAGGTCCCCGTTTAGAATGACGAACTCGTGGTCCAGAATCCCGCTGCCGTCGCCGCCGTGTACGTATGGCAGCTTGTCGGCCGGCGGGAAAACGGCCTTGTCGTCCATGATTGCGGCTACGTCGGCGTTGCGCGCCGCCTTGTGCCGCTGTCCGGCGGCCAGGTGCACGTTGATGAAGCAGATCGACGTGTCGTCCAGCACCATGCGCGCCACCAGCGCACCCTTGTTGCCGTACATGCCGCCGATACCGCGCTTCACCGTCGACACGGACACGTCTCGCAGCGAATCGCGCAGCTCCGTCTTCACAAACATGACTGCGAAGAGACCCACGAGCTGCTCCGAGTGGACCTTCGTGTACGGACCGAGGTTCTTGCGCACTTCGAGCGAGAGCTTGTCCGCCCACGCCTGGTACACGCCAGATACGCGGTCGCTGCCTCCCTTTCCAAACAGAAGGGTTTCTGTCGTCAGCTTGTCACTACTCTCTTTCGTCAGCTGTACTCACTCGCAGTCAGCTTCTTGTCCGTCAGGGGAATGACCTCCTGGAAGCCGAACACAATGATGTCGGGGCTCTCGACGGACGTCAGCAGCTCAGGAAGGAAGCTCGAGTTGGGGCCGCCGACGAGGTCGGTCGGCTTGGCGCTGTCGATGTTCCACGAGCAGACGAGGATGCGCACCTCCCGGAAGTCGCAGTACTGCTCTTGGCGCGCGACCATCTGGCAGTCAATCCAGTCGATGGCGAGCAGGCCATCCCACGCATGCAGTGTGTCGCGGCTGCACGACCATGCCATGAACCGTCGCGTTGCCTCAATGCTGTACGGGTCCACGACTAGCGTATGCACTGGCTGGTCGCCGTGGGCGACCCAGATGTTCGTCGTAACCCACGGCATCTCGTCCAGCTTCCAGGCGTGAATTTCGCCTCGTCGGTTGCCGGCCCACAGGCGCTCGCCGACACCCTCGAGCGAAAGGATATCCGTGCTCGAAACCTTCAACACGCGGACACACTGCAGCTGCCCGTCACTGATCGTCCAGAGGGACACGAAACCGCCCTCGTGACCGATGTATGTGATCGAGGGGTCAAGAGGCATGACCGTCGCGGAGGTCGCCGAGCCCGTCCATTCCGTCGTCAGCGCCATGAGCGGCGGCGGCGCCGTGCCCGGGTAAGTGATGTCCCAGACGCGGACCGTAGGGCCACGGGCTGTCGCACTGTTGGTCGTCGAACGCACGGCAGGCGCAGTGGCGGCCCACAGCTGTCCGCGGATCATCTTGACGAACGTCGGCTTCTCGGTGATGCGGAGGTTGCGCACCATCCTGACGCCACCCTCATCCTCCTCCCCGTCCGTCGTAGGCACCTCCCAGACATTTAGCTTGCCAAACTCGTCGAGCGTAACCATGTTGCGTCCGCTGCGCATGATATGCGTGACAGCCGCAGAGTGCACGCCGGGGTGTGTTGCCGTGATCTCGCCCGTTCTGATGTCGAGCTCCCAAATGTGCCCATCCCGGTTTCCGCACCAGAGGTAGCGACCCTCGTGGGTATTGTTCGTGGACGGACGGAAGGACAGCGATGTCACACGCGGTTCCTTCACTTTGCTGTCCAGACCCATGTGCTTCGGGTCGAAATCCAGGATGGGCCCTTCGGGGAGGTGCGAGTCGTACACTTTGACATGGTGGTGCGCGACTACCACGAACCGGCCATACACCGTGAACGCTGTTATCGAGTGGGCGGCCTTGATCTCGATGTCAGGCGAGAACTGCGGGGGTCGCCGGTTGGCCTGAGAGCCATCGGGGTGTTCTTCCAGCAGGCGCGCTGCCATCGATGTAAGTCCCGGTGTTACATTCGTGGCCCCATCTTCCTCGTCATCAGAGTCGAGGGAACCCATGATCGTGCCGCTACGTTGCGGAGTCGAGATGGTGTCACGACGAGGCGGCGGGGCGTAGCCCGAACCACGCGAGCTGACAGTAGAGCTGCGGTGCAGTCCGGTCGACGCTGTATCGCTGCGCTGGGGAGGCGGCGGCAGCACCCCTCGATCGGCGACCGACGACGCCCTAGATCGTGAGGCTGGCGACGGCGAGTGACCAGCAGATACGGTGTTCTGGCGTACAGGCAGAGGCGGCGCGCCCGCTGGCCGAGCACCGGCCACTGTCCTAGAGCGGGGGCGCTGCGGCACGGTCTCCGGCGGAGGAGGGCTTTTCGGCGTGGGAGCTGCCGGCTTGTTGCCCGGCAGAGGAGGTCGACTAGTCGGCTTTGCCGAGTCAGTAGGTAGATCTGGCGATGGCCCCATTGTGCTCGATCGTTGTGGTAACGGCGGGGGAGCCACAGAGGCCGCACCGTCCCCCACGTTCCCCGTTGGTCGGCGAACCGGTAAAGGAGGTTTCGGAACGCTGCCTGCCTGAGAATCCCCCGATCCGACGGACGCTACCGAGGCCGAGGACTTCTTCGGTGGTGGCGGAGGGGGTCGATGTGTGTGCGGCACTGGCGTGGGCTCGAGTATGACAGACTCATCTCTCTGAACAGCACTCTTCGGAGGTGGCGGAGGTGGTCGGTGAGCGTGCGGGGTCGGGTCAAGTTGAACGGGCTCGTCAATCTCGACTGGAGACTCGGAACGCATCAGGACCGGCGACTGGACTGGGGAGGTAGTGAATGTGCGATTTCCAGGTGCAAGGCTAGCAGGCGAAGCAGAACGCTTCATTCCTGACGGCGAAGCTGATCGAGAAATGGGAGGAGGCGGTGGAGGACCGCGATCAGGCTTGTCTGCACTTAAAGTCCCACTCGCGACAGGCTGCGGTCGCGATGCTGGGGTTGGCGGCTCCGTCACCGATGGGGGAGGAGCGACAAAGGACGATGGCGGGTGCGGGCTTCCCGGCTTCTCCTTCTTCAAAGGAGGCAGCAGAGTTGGAGCCTGAACATGGACAGAGGGTGCCGGTGAAGTCCTCGCAGAGCTAGATCTCGTGCTAGGAGTGTCTTGAGGCTTACTGACGGAAAGATTCCCTGATGGCGATGGCGCCGCGGCAGCAGTTCCTTTCGCGAATCGCTCACGGATTGCTGCAAAGGACCGGGGTGCTTCGCCAGCATCGCCAGGCGAGCCAGCAGAGGGAGGACCTGGTGCCAGCGCAGGAGAGTTCTCTACGTTTAGAGGTGGGCCTGGTTCCGGTGACGCCACGACTCTGGGAGGCGGGCTCGGTTGACAAAGTGGAGACCGAGGTCTGGAGTACCTCTCGTATATCGGTGTAGGTGACAAAACTGGCGACAGACTCTGTGCCGGTGCCTTCGGAGATGCCGACAGAGAGGAGCCAGATGGTTTCGGAGGCCGCGGCGGCGGAACTTTGGTTGCCGATCCTGCAGTAGGGATGTTTACGGGGGTTCCGACAGCAGTGACCACTGTCGTCTCGTCAACAGGTGGAGGCTTGGACGCAGGTTTGGGCGGAGGCTTCGGCTTCGCCTTGATGGGCTGCGGGACTTTGACGATCAGATTCGGGTTGACAATCGGCACCTGCTCTTGTCAGTCATCCAAGCACTGCGGTAAAGGGAAGGCGACGTACGCTCTCATCTCGTGGGGCTGGGTCGACTGGCGGGACATCAACGAGGGAAGGATTTGTTGAGGCGGGCGCCGAGTGAGTCGCCTCTGCAGCATGACCTGCTGGTGCTGGTGGCCGCGGTGACACCGGCCGCGACTTGCTCACATAGTCGCGGGTGTCGTGGGCCAAAGTTTCAAACTTGCTGCGGAGAGCCGAGATGGAGACGTGATGGTGGTGGTGGTGGTCTGAGGGGCTGCCCGGCTCCTTGTCGGGACTGGCCATGGTATATCAACTCCTGGCTGGTGTAGCCAAGAGCCCGGGGGGTATGGGTGCCGATGCAGCAAATGTCGGGTGAAGAGAGTTTGAGTATGATCAAGAACAGAAGGTGAGGGTGAGATGACGGTGCTGGCTGGCTGGCGGCTGCGGCTTAGAGGTACCCCGCGTCGACGCAGTGCGGGGTAGCGGATACGTAAGACGGCGCGTTGGCGAGAGGGTCAGTCGTCACTCGCGATCACCACATGGCGGTGTCCTGGATCTGCTTCAAGATCCTGACGGAGGTTTGGGGTGCTGAATGCCGAGTTGTGCAATGCGCCGACTGGCGGACTCGGTTAATGCGATGTGCTCCGAAATTTGCTGTGCAGGTAGTAAGTAGCTGCTGTGGGCCGAATGCAGGCGCGCAGTGAAGTGAGGGTTGAGCACATGTCTGGGGGTCGCAGTTACCAGTTGGGTACCCTGTGTGGACCCTCGATCCTCAAGGAGGGGGGGATTGAAGCGATCGATCGCGCAGGCAGGCAGGCTGGCTGGCTGGCTGCAGGCTGACTGACTGACAGACCTCCACCGAGAATTAGCTTTGGGCTGGTTGGATGCTCGCGAGCTCATAGGACTGGCGACATGAACCAATGACGAGATGTTATGTGCCCCTCCCAATTAACGTCATAGATCCTCGACCCCTCAGCCAAGCACATGCTTGCAGTAGCCCTCACACAGCCAGCCAGCCAGCCAGCCAGCCAGCCAGCCAGCCAGCCAGCCAGCCAGCCAGCCAGCCAGCCAGCCAGCCAGCCAGCCAGCCAGCCTGCCTGCCTGCCTGCCCAGCCAGTGTGACCTCTGAGCCTGGCGAACCGTAGACTCGTCCAGCAACTGCCGCTACCACCCCCCATCCTTCTGTCACCCCCTTCCTCGTCCTCACCATCTTCCCCGTCCCCCCTCTCCGAATCGCCACTGCCAAACGTCAAGGTCTTTGTCCGTGCATGTGGCCGCTCCCACGTCCGTCGGCAGCGCCTCATTCACACCGTACATCGTACACGTAGACCGCCACCCACTCTCCCACCCCCTTCCTCCGACTCTTACAGCTGAATCAACACACCAGCCTCGTTTCCCCCGCTGTCGGCATACTCGTTCGCTTTCACACTTATCCAACCTCGCCCTTGCAATTCCTCCCCTCGCATCAGCCACACTCGTGATTCACGATGGCATCCAAACCGGGCGGGGACCAGTCGGTCCTCGATACCAACCCACACCTAGCACACTATGTGTTCAAAATGTTGGTCACCAGTCTCGCTACCCGTAACGCGAGTGGCCAACACCCTCTGAGCGTTTCATCTTCTGGCGAATCCGATTCCGACGACGACGACGATCACCACCACATCGACGGTCACTCTGAGCACAACGAGACCGCGAGCTCGGCCGACGAGGATGGCCAGCCCAAAGCACCCCGGTCCAACACCAGCTCGAACGGAAACCGCACCACGGGTCCCACTCGCGAAGAGAAAGAAGACATCGTCCGCAAGATCATTGAGCTCCTCGACAACGAGCAAGAGGAAGACGTGAAGGACTTGCTGCGTAGCCCTATGGGAGACCTCGGAAAGGTAAGCACACGTCCCGGAACTCCCTATTGTTCCAAGAGGGCCGAAACTGACTTCCAGGACGAGACGATCATGGACCAGGTCTGCCTCGACTGCATGCACCGTCATAGAGGTACGTTGTTGTTCTTTGACGATGCCGAGCTGATATCAGATGACCTGAGTGGTGTGCCTTATCAGGCAGGGGCTTTCACACCCACCCGTATACGCCGGCCTTACACGCCCACAGGTGTAGGCACACTCCGCGTTCGCACCCCTCTCGCACGTCCGCACTCCCCTGCGGGCTCAGGAGCCGTGACCCCGACCTCGACGCATGGCCCGTCGGCTTTGGGTCGCGTCGACTCGTCCAACAGCGCTCCGGTTTCTCCCTCTACCTCCCCCCGTCAAGCTCTCAACGTGAAGGCGGCCACGTTCAACCCGACTGGAGGTCCGGCGACTCGCAACCTGAGCAATGTCACTATTGGGTTCACCCCCAGTGCCGACCCGTGGCGCGATGCGGAGCCGACCTCGAGGTCTGCGAGCCCGTACGCTTTTGGTGCCGGCCAAAGCATGGTGCGCACCGGGTCGGGCCGTGTCATGGCAGCGCCGATTATCAGCGACCCGTCCAGCCCCTTCCACTCTCCCCTCGGCACCCCAACTCGCACGCACGCCAAGTTGGCTGGTGACATGTTCGCGTCGCCTGCGATGACGGCTCGTCCGGCCAGCCGGGGTGTTGTCCCCGACGAGGAGGACGACGAGGAGTTCTCTCCTTTCGGTTCCGGTCTCCCCAAGCTGCACCACCAACACGAATCGGGTCTCAACTCGCATGCCAAGCCGTTCGAGCCGACGTTCGGTGGCGCCAACCACGACTTCCATCCTACCGGCAGTCCACTGGCCACGCCGTACGGCTCCCAGGCGTCTACGTCTTACGAGTCCAAGTCGTCGGCGGACGCAGAGGAGGACCCGAACGCGCCCCCCTCTGGCATGACGCCTCTGGATGTCTTGTCGTCCGTGTTCTCGACTGTCCCTCGTGTGCAACTCGAGGACGCGCTGCACCGCGCGGGTTACGACTTTGAGGCGGCAATGGCCATGCTCGTGGCGCAGTACGCTCACCCACGCTCGGGTGCCTCGACGCCCCAGCGCATCAACTCGCCCCGACCTCTGATCGGTATTGATGGACGAGGCGGCCCTCAGCATGCTCCCGGTCCTGGGTACTTCCAGCAGGGAGGTCGTGGCTTGGGTGGCAACGTGAACTCGGGCATGGGAGGACCCCGTAGCGCAGGCCCGACCCGGATGTGTCGGTACTTCCTTAACGGAGAATGCCGTCGTTCGGACTGCAGGTTTAGGTTTGTTTACACCATTGTCATTTGATCACTGACCCCTCGCAGTCACGACCTGGACCGTGCGCTGTGTCGCTTCTGGTTGCGGGGCCACTGCGCCAAGGGCCCGAGCTGCGAGTGAGTTTGCTAATCTCGGTCATTCACTGACCCGTGCTCAGGTTCATGCACAACCTTCCGAACAACATGGACCCGAATCAGCTGAACTCGTCCATGGGTCGTATGAACCTTGACTCGCCCGGTGGTTCGATTCCCGGAACGCCTCCGATCCAAGGTCACTACGGTGCCAACCACGGCGGTGGTGGCGGCGATGACTTCCCGGACCTGCTTGCCGCACGTCTGAACCGTCACGTTGGACGCTTCGATCCCGCCCGTAACCGCTTCGCCAATGCGGTGAAGCGCCCGGCCCCTGCCCCGCCACCTGCTGGCGTCATCCATGTCACTGGAGCCCAGCCCCGCATGGTGCCCGGCCAAGGCCAGGGCCCTCTCGGCGGGGACAGGACCCCCAACAGCAACGCGCCGGCGGCACCTGTGCCCGTCGTGCCGCGCCCCTCGAACCGTGTCAAGTTGCACGCGCCTACGCTCCTCCCGACGCTGGCGACTGGCTCGGCCGCGAACGAGCAGTACATGACCGCCCGCGCGGCGTCGATCCGCCTGGGCCACGCGCGCAACGCGTGCTTAGCGCGTGCGGCCGACGCCTTCCGCCGAGGCGACGGTGCGGCGGCGAAGCGCTTCTCGCGCGAGGGCAAGGCACTGAACGAGAAGATGCTGCACGAGGCGGCCGAGGCGGCGAACGCCTTGGTCAAGGACCGCATGCACGATGCGCAGCGCGCTGTGCGGGAGCGGGACCCGTTGTGGTCGGACGACCCGCGCGACCGCTCCGAGCGAGGCAAGGAGTGCGGCTCCGGACTCGGCGTCATTCTCGGCGTAGCTTCGGCCGGCAAGGTGCCGGGCGGCGAGCGTCTGTCGTCCGAGGAACGTACCGAGTGCCTCCTGGACCTGCACACGCTGCACGGCTCGGAGGGCGCCGAGCTCGCGAGCCACTTCCTCGCTGAGCTCGAGCGCGAGCACTACCGGGGTCTCGCGTACATCGTTGTCGGGGAGGAGAAGCACGTGGGGCAGCAGAATCCCGCCCGCGGCGCGAGCAAGGTGCGCCTGTCGAACAGCGTCAAGCAGTTCCTCGCCGAGTGGGGATACGCGTGGAGCGAGAACGCGGGCGTGTTATGCGTCGACCCGTGCCGATAGTTTTAGAGTCAAAAATCAGTAGTTTTAGAGTCAGCAGTAACGGTATTAAAAGGGCAACGCCGAGCCTGTACCACCAGCTTAACCATAGAGGGTGCTGCCCGGAAGTAAGAAGTCAAGAAGGAAAGTTAGAAGTCAATGCAGTAAAGTCCCAGTTCATTCAGCGAAGCGAGTTTGAGCAGCGAACGTAGTAAGTACCAGAGTATGAGTGGGCGTATGCATGCGCAAGCATCACCAACACCGAAGGAAAGGATGCGCAAGTGGAGTGCGGGGCCCAACCCAGGCGGGTCAACGTGAGGCTTGGATTCGCCACTTTTTCACCCCTCCCACCTTACACTGAAGGCTTGCCCTCTCTCGCGGACCGGCGCCGGACATTGTTTTCTCATCATCCACGCCACCACCTTTCTATCCAACCAAATCTACATTAGGAATAATCAAAATGGCCTTCTCCGACGAGACCAAGGACCGCGTTAACGCTGCTATCGGGTGAGTTGTGAATGTCTCTTCTGGAAGCTGACGGACAGTGTTGCCAAGGTTAGTTTTCTCCGACCAGGCGAAAGAGCTCTTTTCGATGTCAAGGCATAGCGAAATGTGTCGGACGAGGGGGAAAGGAGAAGATGGAGGACGGAGAGACGCAGGTTGATCGCGGGGAGAGAAGTAGGAAGGACGGGGCGGGCGACAGACGAGAATCGACTGCGGCTTGGATGGTGGTATTCGACAAGCGGCGATCGACTTCTTCCGACTTCGTGCGGCGGCAATGAGACTTTCAGTCGGCGTCCTTGCTGCCTTGGGACTGCTGCGTGGGAATTACCAGCGAGAAAGTGGCGGGAAGCATTGCTCAAACGATCCCTATCGATCATCCTCGACTTCTGCACCTGCTGTTGCCGCAACCACTCGTTTCTCGATCTTTCCTCTGCGCCCATCAGTCCTGCTGTCACCTGTCCAGCGTTGCAGAGGAAGCGATGACGAAATGGTCGACTTGAGCCCCTCCTGTGCCCGCTCCGACTCTTCCCGTCGCTCCCCTTTCTCTGCCCTCTCCCGACATCTCCCCCTCCTGCATTCTCGCAACGAACTACGTTTACCACGCAAGATAGCTAACCCCAGACCGCCATTACCGTCGGCTGGCTCCCGCTCATCATCTGGATCGGCTACTCCAACTCGAGCCCCCAGCCTTCGCTCATCAAGTGAGTCACACCAGGAGTATCCTGCGACAGCAGGTACTCCATCCACACAACCACTCCCACCAGCTAGGACCTCCTAGCTTTCATGCACTCGAGAAAGAAAGCTAACACACAGGCTCATCACTCCCCTCGCCTAAGCACCTAAGCAGGAGGATATGTCGATGAAGGTGAGCTAGGAACTCTGGCACAGCTGACGACAGTTTTGTCTGTAGCCCCCCCCCCCCCAACCATCTATTGGAACCACTCCATCAAAAATGCACCTAGATTAGCACGGCGGTGTGTTGCACGGAAACACTGGGATATGAGATACATGTGTGGTATACTGATACAGGATTCGAATAGATCTAAGAGTGTTTAGGTCAAAAGTTCCGAAGGCGGAGACGAGCTTCAGATGAGAATGACGATGTCGTCGTCGCTGTCGTCGTCCTCATCCCCTTCCTTTTGGACCATGTCCACGTCGCCGCTCTTTGCGCTCGCAGCCGGGACAGAATCGGGAGCTGCAGGCTGGGACGGAGAGGTCTGGCTGTCAGCGACGGCGCGCAATGTGAAGAGCTCACCTGTCCCTGGCATCGCTTGGGGGACACGATCGGCCGGTCCTTCGTGTCTGGACCCGGTTGGGTGGGCTCGAGGATCGAGACGGGAATACCGTCAATGTGGGTCGGGAGGAGCTTGCGTTTCTGTCCCGTGCTTGAGAGGGTTTGGGTGAGCGTGGTCTGTCCCGCGGGGGTCGTGTTCGAGGGTGTGGTGGTGGACATGGTGGTGGGCACAGCAAGCAGCGACGGCAGAGCAGCGAGCAAGCCAGCGAGTAGGACAGCAAACAGGACAAGTACGAGTAGGACAAGGTACGGTTAAGAGGTTAGAGTGTGCAGGAATATGGGTAGGAGCACGAGTAGATGAGTTGTGGGAGTATGAGTTAGGAGTATGGGTATGTGTATGAGCTAAGAGGAAAACAGAAAACAGGCAATGATGAAGAGTGACGGTGTGAACTGATCTTGCATTAAGATCACGCGCTTGGCACGCTCGTGGTCAGGCCGCAGTCTCTCCGTGTCCGTGCCCCAGTGCCCCTATGGTCGAGTGGGTCAGAAGACCTGGTCGTGCGACAGGGACTGAGTGACGACTCTTCAAAGTGACGAGTGCGTGTGAGTGTTTGGTTCTGTCTCACTTGCTAGGGAGGGTTCAGTGGCAACCTGTACTAACGACTCCGTCTCCGTCTCTGGTGGTGGCAACAAATACAAGATTCCAGCCATCGCCGCTGGTGTCTGCTCAGTAGAGGGCTGTCTTCATAAAGACTGAGCGTGCGTGAGAGAATTAGAGACCGGAGACGAGCCTCGTACACAAGCGCACACGATGCATGCGCGTTTTGATTAAGAGCTGCCTGTATGCTATGGGTCTATGCTGCTACCTCTCCACCTCACGCGCGGACTCCCGTCTCGCGCGTCCCGGCCGTCTTGCTGCGGAACCGCGCTCAGATAACCCTCTCGAGCCACTCGACAAATCCCTCGGCCTGCTCATTCGGGTCCTCGTCGTAAGCGTGATCAGCCCCAGGAATGACAAGCACCTCCGTCTCGCCCGTGCTCTTGAGGATCTCGACGCTCTCCTCGAGCGGCTGGATCTTGTCGTCAATAGACCCATAGACGCAGTACACTGGTGGCCGCTTGCCGCCCGCAGCACCGAGATCCTGCAGCCGCTTCGTGACGGAGAGCGTCTCGGGCGACGGGCGGTAACCGTCGAGCCCGTGGCCGCGCGAGCGCTGGTTCAGGAACAGCAGGCGCGGGAACAAGGCGTGCTGCAGCATGTAGGGGTAGAGGATGGAGCGGGGGCCGCCTGACACGGCGGTCGCGACGGGCGCGTCGCGCGGGTTCAGGTGCGGCTCGGCTGCTGACTCGGGCACCGAGGAGCCCCACCATGGGACCGGGTCTGTCTTTGTCGCCCAGAACTCGTGCGTCAGGTCTGTGATCGGGTAGAAGGCGCCGATGCCACGGGGAGCCCAGGTGTCGTTCGTGCTCGCGCCGGCGCCGTAGCGTGATGGTGTTGAGGGGGTGGCGGACGGTGAGGCGCCGGCTCCACGGTACCCGCCGACATCGGCGTCGCTGGACCTCGGGGCGACGGGGAGACCGGCCATGAGCGCGAGGTAGCCACCGGCAGAGCCGCCGGAGAGCACGATGCGAGAGGGGTCAACGCGGGCAGACTTGCCAAGCGCCTCGAGACGCGCGTTCAGCTTGGCCCTAGTGTAGTTCACCGCCGAGTCGACATCGGCGAGCACATCGAGAATCGGCGCCTGCGGCGACAGGCGGTAGTTGGGCGAGATGACGACGCAGTGGTCGCCGGCCGGTCCGAGCGCCTTTCTCGGCAGACGGCGCAGGTGTGGCGGGAGGTTCTCCTTGTTGCCCTGCAGCAGGCCGCCGCCGTGCCACCAGATGATGGTTGGGAAGCCCTTCGTGGGCACCGGCGTGTCGGCCGGCGGGAGGTAGACGTCCATGGTGACCGGGAGAGGCTCGCCGTCAAACGTAACGGCCGGGTGCGTCACGAAGGGAATCGTAGCGTCCGGCTCGGGCACGTCGCTTGGCCCACCAGCAGCGGGGACGTACGCGTTCTCGGCAGGCTTGGAAGGCGCCTCAGACGTCGATCCAGACAAGCTGCCACCGGGGGCAGCGGCGCCGACAGCGCCCAGCTTGCAGCCCTCCATGTCGACATTGCACCCCGGAGCGAGCTCGCCATCGACCGCGTCGAGCGCCTTGTTGCCAGACAGGACAAGCGACTGCAGCTCCGGCATGCGCGCCGCGCCAACAGCGGTGGCATCCAGTTCGCCCTCGAGGTTATTGTTGGAAAGCGTCAGAACGCGGATCTTCAGCGGCTCCTTTCCGCCCAGACCCTGCACGGCAGCGCACGTCAGGCTGTTGTTCGCGAGGTTGAGAACACGAAGCGCGGGGAGCGCATGCTTCGGCTGCTTGCTCTGGCGCTCGAAGTAGGACACGAGGAAACCAGTACCGTACGACAAACCCTCCTCGGACGGCTTGACAGGCTGCGTCAGGTCAATGGTGGAGACAGCGTTCTCGGACAGGTTGATTGACTCGAGCGCGGGGAGCAACTGCAGCGGCGGGGGGATATCCGTGAATGCGTTTTGCCTGATGTCAGCTCCGACTGAACAAGTAGCTTACGAGAGGTCGACGCGGACGAGCTGGAGCAGGTCTGCGAGCGCATTCGGCAGCTTTGACAGCTGGTTGCCGTGGAGCTGGGCGTCAGCTGTTTTCAGTTCTTTAAAACTTACGTCCAGGCTCTTAATGCCACCGAACAGGCCGACCTCGAGGTCAATCTCCTTCAGCATGTTCCCGTTCGCCTTGAAGGCGGTCAACTCCTCCGGCTCGACCCACTTGCCCTGCGGCCGCGGCTGGTTGAATACGATGCTGCGCGAGTCCTCGTCCGACTCGTCGCCGCCAAAGCCGAGACGCGAGAACGAGTCCTCAATTCCGGGAGCGCGGACACGGTCGTCCTTCTTCGCCGGCTGCGGGGGCGGGTTGCTGAGCTCATCCACTGGCATACCCAGGAGATCGGTGTACAGCTCGTGAGGAATCTGCTTCAACTCAAGCAGCGCAATGTCGAGCTTTCCTGTGATGTTAGCGGGAGGAGCGCAGAAAAGGAGGCCAGGCAGTGATCTGCGCAGCTTGGCATGTCGGAGTGTCGGAGCGTGCGGCGAGCGCTGCGGCCCCGCCAGGGCGCGAGCCAAGCTGGCCCGAGCTGGGTCTCGGACTCACCAGTCCTGCGGGCCTTAGCGATCTGCCCGGACACGTTCTTGTCCTCGAGGACGTCGTCGGCGACACCACCGCCGAATCCTGCGCCGAACCCAGTCGAGCTCGCGCCGAAGGGGCTGTTCGCGCGGAGGGGGGTGCTGGCCCGCGCAGGCGTGCCGGGCCAAGACTTGGCGGGCGAATTGGTGCGCGCCTCGGCGCGCTTAAGCGCGATCTGTTCCCGGAGCGTGGGCATGAAGTTGGAAAGTCGCTAGGCGATAATGAGAGTAAGAAATAAACAAGCGATAGAGTGAAAAGGAAGACAGGTGTGCCCCGAACAGGCAAAGGAGTGAGTGAGGTGTGAGGAGGGGGCAGGTGGGGGTCCGTTTGTTTGTGCCTTGCGCCGTGCCGCGCTCGCGCTCAGCAGCGTCATGTCTGGGGTAATCGTATTACGTAACGTCTCCCCGCAATGCCAACATGACGATTTCAGTGAGGCGAAGCTAAAAGCGCGGCTATACCGGTGTCACGCATCGTAGGAGATGCTTTGCCTAGGCAGACCCCAGAATGCAGGAGTCGAAAGCTCTGCTCATGCGAGAGTGAGTCACTCGGACGAACTTGGCGTGGGGATAGGTGTTGAGAAGGTCTCAAATGGGAGGGGAATGGCACCGCCGCGGGGTGGCCGCGGAGACACTAAGAATGAGCTCGTACTCGGATTCTTTGTGACGGAAGCTGCGGTCTCTCGCTCGGCCCAGAGCCCATGATCCCTCGAAGAGAAGAGAGCCGAGTAAGATTGAGACTGCAGACCTCTTAGCCCGACATGACACTCTGGAAGTGGCAAACCTCCACCTCCACCACCGGGCAAGTCCACCACCACCACCACTCGGCCAAACACCTCTTCCAACCACCCGTTCATCTTCCTTCCGACTCTAACTCACTTCTGCACATCTCTGCATGTATTTCTGACCGCAAAAATGAAAGGTCACGACGGGGATCGAACCCGCAATCTCCTGATGCACGTCTTCCTGAGTCCTCGAAAGGACAGAGTCGTAGTCAGACGCCTTGCCATTGGGCCACGCGACCGATGGTTCCCTACGGCGAGGGTCGAAGACGCCGCCGCCGGCGCGGGTGCGAGCGCGCGAGTACCCTGAGACGCATGCCGACTCGCTACTGCCTTGCTCTCATCCTCAAGAATAGCTGGTAGAGATGATATGCCAAGGAGTTCAGAACTGACGAGGTGAGAAGGGGTCAGTGGCAGTTTCTCCTCGCACCAAGGAAATATCACACGAATGAATGCATACAACTTCGTCATGGGCTCTAGACCAGACCTAGAATCTGCACAGGCCCGCTCTCCAGCGGGCCGGTATACTTTTACTTATCATATTTTCATATTCGGCGCTGTGCCACTGGGGACACAATACGGCGCCACCTTGATGACACCTTGGTCGGCTCGTCGCTTAGCAGCTTAGGCAGCGACAGCCTCGCCTTCGGCCTCGACGCTGAAGCCGTCCGACTCGGCGTCCGACTTGGAGACGACCTCGGGCTCGAGACCCGAGTCCGAGTCGCTCGCGTTGCCGTTCGCCTGGCCGGGCGTCTTGGTAGCGTGGGGAGGGACCCAGGAACGACCGGGGATGCCACCCTGGTGCGGGAGGCGGGTGCTGCCCATAAGGAAAGCGTCAACTTCTTCAGCGGACTGTCTCCCTTCACTGATGGCCCAAACCACGAGGCTAATGGAAATTAGCTTTTTTTCGACGTTTTAAGCATGCAGAAGAGGTCTGGGACGACAGAGGGAGGTGTAGAGGGCTTGTAGGAAGCGGAATGAGTGGAGTGGGTGGGGGTGTGGTGGAGGTGTGGGGAAATGTGGGGTAAGGTGGAGGTGGTGTGGATGTCTTCGAGCGGGTGACTCCTCAACAGATCGTAGCAAGGCTACGCTGCTGGGAAGCACTCCGTTGGTCCCAAGGACTCTTGCAAAGAGCCCGCCCCCGTCTGCAGATGAAAGTTACTCACGATTGGCCGCGACGAGCGTCGCCGCAGGCGAAAACGCCAGGCACCGTAGTAGCGTATCCCTTGGTAACGATGTTGGTGCGCGCGTCGAGCTTGAAGCCCATGTTCTCGGACAGTTGCCTCTCAGAGCCCAAGAATCCTAAAGCCAGAAAGACCTTCTGACAAGGCCACTGCTCCTCGCTGCCGGGGATCTCCTCCATGCGCCACTGGCCCGAGACTTGGGTCCACTCCACGCGCTTAGTGGTGAGACCCTTCAGCTTGCCGTTCTCATCGAGATCGAAGCTCTTGGTCGTGATGCAGTATTCGCGGGGGTCCTTTTGCGTGTACGCCGCGACCTCGAGGTGGCCGTAGTCGGCGCGCTTGATGCGAGCGTATTGCGGCCACGGGTTGTTAGGCGCGCGAGTGGCGGGAGGTTCGGGAAGCAGCTCGAAGTTCTTGATCGACTTGGCGCCGTGGCGAACAGCAGTGCCGATGCAGTCGTTTCCTGAAGGTCAGCTGGATGCAGGCGGCAGGTACTCACCAGTGTCGCCTCCTCCGATGACGATGACATCCTTACCCTTCGCCGAGATGAAGTCCTCATCCTCGAAGTTGCTGTCGACCAGCGACTTCGTGTTCTTGTGAAGATACGTCATGGCGAAGTGGATATCATCAGCCTCACGTCCAGGAATCTTCATGTCGCGAGGCCAGGTAGCTCCAGTAGCGACAATAACAGCGTCGAACTGAGACTGCAACTCCTTCCCATCGACATCCTTTCCGACCTCCACATCACAGACAATCTTGACACCCTCCGCCTCCATCAGATCGAAGCGACGCTTCACCACGGCCTTGTCAAGCTTCATGTTCGGGATTCCGAAGCATGCGAGCCCCCCGGGCCTTGATGCACGCTCGTAAACAGTAACGAGGTGTCCTGCCTTGTTGAGTTGGTCAGCTGCGGCCATGCCGGCCGGTCCCGAGCCGATAATCGCCACTTTCTTGCCGGTACGGTGTGGCGGCGGGTTGGGGACCATCCAGCCCATCTCCCATGCCTTGTCGATGATGGCAGCCTCGACAGACTTGATGCCGACAGGGAGCTCGTTGATGCCCAGGACGCATGACGACTCGCAAGGGGCGGGACAGACACGACCGGTGAACTCGGGGAAGTTGTTGGTGACTGTTGATTACGTCAGCATGGAATTCGCCACCTCCACCGGTCAGATAAGATAAGAGTCTGTACTCACGCATGAGACGCTCCCAGGCCTCCTTCCACTTGCCCTCGAAGACGAGGGTGTTGAACTTGGGAATGACGTTGGAGATGGGGCATCCGCCGCCTGTGCCTGCGTTCGTGGCGGAGCAGAACGGCAGGCCGCAGTCCATGCACCGCGCGGTCTGCTGCTTGAGCTCTGCCTCGGAGAGACGGTTCGAGATCTCCTTCCAGTCCTTGACACGTTTGCGCGGGGGGCGGTACGCCTCGTTGAGGCGCTTGTACTTCATGAAGCCGCGGACCTTGTCGAGCTTGCTCGCGCGGGCCTTGTACTGGTCCTCGTCGAGCATCGCGTCCTCCATGTCGAGCACGGCGGGCTCGAGGCGGGGCGAATTTGGCGTCGTGTGCGGCGTGTCCGTCTCCGAGGGCTTGTTGAGGCGCAGGCGGCCCATGGCGCCGGGCAGAACGGGGTCGACGCCGGGGGCAGCGAGGTCGACCTGCGACGCAGTCGTGGAGGGGATCAGGTCGATGTGGCTCTGCTTCTTCTTCTCCTCGAGCGCGGCGGCGGCCTGCTCCTCGAGAACACGCTTGTAGTCGAGCGGCATGATGCGCACAAACATGGGCAGGAAGTGGTGGAAGTTGCGCAGCACGCGGTCGGCAATCTCCGAGCCAGTGTAGTGGCGGTGCTCCTCGATGAGGGAGCGGAGCTCGGCAATCTCGTGCGGGTCCGACACCTTGCCGAGCTCGACCGTGCCCATGTTAACCTTGGGCGCAAACGAGTGCGACATGTCGAGGACGTACGCGATACCGCCCGACATGCCGGCGGCAAAATTGCGGCCGGTGAGACCGAGGACGACAACACGACCGCCAGTCATGTACTCGCATCCGTGGTCACCGGTACCCTCGACGACGAGGGTGGCGCCAGAGTTGCGCACGGCGAAACGCTCAGCAGCAATGCCGCTGATGAACGCCTGGCCCGAGGTCGCACCGAAGAAGCACACGTTGCCAATGATAATGTTCTCCTCGGCCTTGAACTGCGCCTTCTTGGAGGGGTACGCGATGATGCGGCCGCCGGAGAGACCCTTGCCGACGTAGTCGTTGGCGTCGCCCTCAAGCTCGATGGTAATACCGGGGGCGAGGAACGCACCCATCGACTGGCCGGCCGAGCCCTTCATGTTGATGCGGATGGTGTCGCGCGGGAGACCAGCCTCGCCGTAGCGCTTCGACACGTGGTACGAGAGCGTGGCGCCGAGGGCGCGGTCGGTGTTGACGACATCGCAGTCAATCTCGACCGGCAGACCCTTAGAGAGCGCGGGCTCGGCCTCGTCGATAAACTTGTTGTCGAGGCGGACATACAGACGGTGGTCCTGGGGACGGACGCGGTAGGTGGCGACGCCCTCGTGCTGGGGCTTGGCCGGGGTGAGGATGGGGGAGAGGTCGAGGTGGGCCGTCTTGGGGGTGCGCAGCGACTCGTCGACCTTGAGCAGGTCGGCGCGGCCGACCATCTCGTTGATGGTGCGGATACCGAGCTTGGCCATGATGGCGCGGAGCTCCTCGATGACGTAGTAGAAGAAGTTGATGACCTGCTCGGGCTGGCCGGCGAACTTGGCGCGGAGCTCGGGGTCTTGCGTCGCGATACCGACCGGGCACGTGTTCTTGTGGCACGCCTTCATCATGATGCAGCCCATGGCGATGAGGGGAGTGGTCGCGAAACCCCACTCCTCGGCGCCGAGAAGGGTGGCAATGGCAATGTCGCGGCCGGTACGGATCTGGCCGTCGGTCTGGACAGTGACACGGCCACGGAGGTCGTTGAGAACCAGCGTCTGGTGCGTCTCGGCGACACCAAGCTCCCACGGCAGACCGGCGTACTTGATCGACGTCCACTTGGCGGCACCGGTACCACCGTCGTGGCCGGAGATGACAATGTGGTCGGCCTTGGCCTTGCTGACACCGCTGGCAACGACACCGACGCCCACCTCGGAGACGAGCTTGACGGAAACGCGGGCGCGGGGGTTGGCGCACTTGAGGTCGTAGATGAGCTGCTTCAGGTCCTCGATGGAGTAAATGTCGTGGTGAGGCGGGGGCGACACAAGCGTGACACCGGGAGTCGAGTGACGGGTGCGGCCGATAGAGGCCGAGACCTTGTGGCCGGGGAGTTCACCGCCCTCTCCGGGCTTGGCGCCCTGGGCCATCTTAATCTGGAGCTCGTCCGAGTCGGCGAGGTAGTTGGAGGTGACACCGAAGCGGCCCGAGGCGACCTGCTTGATGGACGAGCGGCGCGAGTCCCACTCGGGCTGCAGCTCCATCGAGTGACGGTAGGGGGTGCCCTCCTGTCCCTGTCCGGGCCCGGGGATGGGAATCGAGCGCTCAGCGTCCTCACCACCCTCACCCGTGTTGGACTTGCCGCCGAGACGGTTCATGGCGATCGCGAGCGTGGTGTGCGCCTCCATCGAGATTGAGCCGTACGACATGGCGCCGGTGACGCAGCGGCGGACAATCTCGTTCCACGGCTCGACCTGGTCGATGGGCACGCTCTGCGCTTTGTCGTAGTCAAAGTCGAGCATGCCGCGGAGCGTCGCGGCCTTGATCGCCTCGTGCGAGTTCTTCGAGTACGAGTCGTACGCGGCTTGGTTCTTCTGGCGCACAGCGTCTTGGAGCGACGCGACCGAGGCGGGCTCGTTGATGCGCTTCTCGGATCCGTTGCGGTAGTGGTACTCGCCCGACTCGGGGAGGCCGGGGATGCGCGAGATGGCGCGCGTGGGCCAGGCGCGCTCGTGGTACTCGAACGCGTCCATCGCGAGCAGGTCAAAGGTGGCGCCCTGCACGCGCGAAGCGGTGCCGACGAAGCACTCGTCGACGACCTCCTTGTGGATTCCGAGCGCCTCGAAGAGCTGAGCACCCTTGTACGACGCAAGCGTCGAGACACCCATCTTGGAGAGCACCTTGAGCATACCCTCGTTGATCGCCTTGCGGTAGTTGTCGATCAGCGTCTCGGCCGTCTGGTCGTCTTTGGCGATGCCCTCACGCTCGATCTTGTGGATCATCTCCATCATGAGCCAGGGACAGACGGCGTCGGCACCGTAGCCGACGAGGACACACATGTGGTGGACCTCGCGCGCCTCGGCCGTATCGACCATGATGGCAATGTCGGAGCGCTTCTTCTGCTTGACGAGGTGGTGGTGCACGCCACCAGTGGCCAGAAGAGCCGAGACGGGCACGCGGTTGGGGCCTGTCAGGCGGTCAGAGAGGATGACAATCTTGTAACCCTCGTTGACGGCCTCGAGAGCCTGCTGGCGGACGCGCTCGAGCGCGGCGTGGTAGCCGGGGAGACCCTCGCCCTTGTCAAAGGTGATATCAATGACCTTGGCGTTCCAGTCCGAGGTGCTGGTCTGGATGCTCTTGATCGCGTTCATCTCCTCGATGGTGAGGATGGGCGACTTGAGGTGCAGGCGGTGGCACTGGCTCGAGCGCATCTCGAGGAGGTTGCCCTCGGGCCCCACCATGGTCTCGAGAGACATGACGATGGCCTCACGAATGGGGTCGATGGGCGGGTTGGTGACCTGCGCAAAGAGCTGGCGGAAGTAGTCATAGATGCTGCGGGCCTGGTTGGAGACGCACGCGAGGGCGGCATCGTTACCCATCGAACCGAGGGCTTCGTGGCCCTCGTTCACCATGGGCATCATGAGCATGCTGAGCTGCTCGAGCGTGAAGCCAAACGCGAGGACGCGGGGGTCAGAGGCAAGGGGCGACGCGTCGAGCTTGACGCCAATGTCCTCGAAGCGCTGGACGCGGCGGACGACGTCGGGCAGCTCAATAACCTGCGACTCGTACCATGCCTGGAACGGCTGGCGCTTGGCGACGCTCATCTTGAGCTCGCGGTCGTCGACGATGCGGCCCTCCTTGGTGTCGACGAGGAGCATACGGCCGGGCTTGAGACGACCCTTCTGCGTGATCGTGGCGGGGTCGATGGAGATGGTACCGACCTCGGAGGCACAGATCATGATGTCGTCGCGGGTGACAATGTAGCGACAGGGACGGAGACCGTTACGGTCGAGGTTGGCACCGCAGAAACGGCCGTCCGAGAAGGTGAAGAGCGCGGGACCGTCCCAGGGCTCCATCATGGAGCCGGCCCAGGCGTAGAAGCCCTTCTTCTCGGGCTCCATGAGATCGTTGTTCTGCCACGCCTCGGGGACCATCATCATGACAGCCTCGGGGAGGGTGAGGACGCCGTTGACGACGAGGAGCTCGAGAACATTGTCAAAGGCGGCCGAGTCGGATCCTCCCTCCTCGACGATGGGGTAGAGGAGCTCGAGCTCGTTGCCAAACTTCTCAGACTTGAGGTGGCCCTCACGGGCGCGCATCCAGTTCTTGTTTCCACGGACGGTGTTGATCTCACCGTTGTGGGCGGCCCAGCGCATGGGCTGCGCGCGGTCCCAGGACGGGAACGTGTTGGTGGAGAAACGCGAGTGCACAAGCGCAAAGTGCGACGAGTACAGTGCATGGTTCAGGTCGTGGAAGTAGTTGTAGACCTGGACGGGGGACAGCTGGCCCTTGTACACAATGTTGCTCGGGGTCAGGGAGCAGATGTAGAACTTGTCGTTGCGGTGCGACGCCTGCTTGCGCAGGACGTACAGCTGACGCTGGAAGTACTGCTCGTCAAAGTCGCCGTCGGCGCTCTCGAGCCCGTCGCCGTAGTGGCTGCGCAGCACAACAAAGGGCTGCATGATACGCGGCTCCTTGCTCTTGGCGGCGGGGCCGAGGATCGAGTTGTCGGTCGGCACGTGGCGCCAGCCGAGCGTGCGCAGGCCGAGCTTCGCTGCAACCTTCTCGAACACAGTCTGCTGCGCCTCCCAGTCCTGCGGGTCCAGGAACACGTTGCCGACAGCGTACGTGCCCTCGGCGGGAATCTTGGCCTCAAACGAGTGAGGCGACTCGCGCACGAAGAACTCGTGCGGGATACCGGTCATGACTCCGGCTCCATCACCATCGCGGGCATCGGCACCGGCTGTTACTGTCAGCTACACGACTCTGAAAGGGACTCACTGGCACCGCGATGGGTCATGTTGCAGAGGATGCTGCGGGCATCGCTCACGATTTTGTGGTTGCCATGGCCCTTGATGTGGCAGATGAACCCGACACCACACATCCTACGTGCAGAGTCAGGTAGCTTGGCGGTTTAAGGTGTTGCGTTTAGTGTGTCTGTGAATGCAGTCAGCGATGCAACTCGATGCATGTGAGGCTGAGGTCGTCTGACCGATCCACCACCATTGGTGTAGGCGGCGACGACCCAGCTGCCAACGCACAGGTAGTGATAAGAGCCGCACAGGCCCTAGAGTGCAGGGAGGAGGTTGATAAGAGCGGCGTGCGGGTTACGGCGGCGGTGTGGGGAGTATGAGCTCGCGATCTGGATCCAGCTACTTTCGAGCGAATTGTACAACGGTGATGGAGAGGAAACGAGAGCGAGCGAGTGAATGGGTATCGCAACGGTTGCAGCGATTAGCGCAGCGAGGGGGATCAGGGGGGATGTGACTTTTCTCGCAGTGAGAGAGCGGGCCTCCGCCCGACTGGTGCTAGAAGTCTCAGCCCCCCTATCGGGAAGGAATCTGGCGTTCGCTAGCTGACCCGGCGGCAGCCCACAGCAAGGAACCTACGCCCACGGCAGCACGGCAGCACGGCAGCGCGGCAGGCCGCCAGTGACATGGTGCCCAGGCGACAGGCCACAGGGCGAGGTCGGTAGCGTATCCATGCCGCAAGCCGCGCCATGCATCTGCGCCCGAGATGCCCGATGTGCCCGGCGCAGGTCAGGCTGCACGGCGTGCGCCTCACCGAAAGCAAAGCAGTGGTAGAGTTAAGTTAAGCGGACTGACTCTGTCCCCGGCTGTACGGTAAGCACGGCAAGCGTGCGGCTAATTGAGACCGGCGCGCTGTGATTCGCTGGCTCCCATCCTCCTACAGCTCTGCTCCCGCCCGCTGCGCGCGACTGATAACGGGCGATCACAATCCGGCCAATCAGCGTCTTGCGATCGGAGACGGTGGCGTCGCAGCCGGGCACCCATTCGGTCCCCTCCCAAATGGGCCCCCTGCTGTTGGCCCCAAGCTGCCTTGGCTTATCCCAGCCTTCCTCTGAGGGGGGCTCTATCTCGCTCCGACTTCGGCATACCGAGCTCGGGCCTGTTATGTGGGCACACCTCAACGCAGATGCATATGCAGCGAGATGGCGGCGGTGGGGGAATTCTTAAAAGAAGGGGAGGCATGAGTCCGGTGCGGCCTTATCTCTCTCGAAATTTCTCGCTTGGCGGGTGACTGAATGCAATATGCTAATAAGGTCCCAAGGCACGTCCAAATCTCGTTCTGGCACTAACTCTGAGCACGCCCATGCGCCCATGTGTCGGACCGAGGCCGTGGGTATGCGGCAGCAAGCGGCAGCAGCGGCAGTGGACGTCGTCTTTTACCCGAATACATGCAGACGGCCATCAGCTGAGAACGCGGAGTGCTAATCCAACGTGCAGCCGCGGGCCAATCTATACCCGGTTCGCTTCGGCAGTTACCGGTGTCAACAAGGCTTATCGCCACGTGCCAGTGCTGTTTCCGTTCCGACGACGGCGCCGCCCATGTCAACAGCACAAACGTCGGACGAGTCGGGCGTGTGACAAAGTGGAGGGGCGACGGAGGCAGAGCGGCCCACCGCCTGGTGTCCGAACCGGCGGCAGGCGGCTGTGGGCCGCCGGCACTGCGGCATCTTCAGATGCAGCTGTTGACATGGGGCAGGTTCATGGCCGAGTCGACATGGAACCCATGCGCGCTATGGGGGTGATCGAGAGACGAACCTCTGTCATCTTACGTCCCCACTTCCCCATCACTGTGTGCTGTGGGCTATGTCTGCAAGTGTGGGGACTAGCTCGCGATCGCGGGTGAATGCTTAAGCTCCATGAATGTAGGATCGCTAACATCCAGCCCCGGCATACAGCCGAAGTTTATGAGCATTCATGTCCAACGCCACGGCAGTGCTGACGGCGGACTGCGTGTTCCGCTCAATACAGCGTCTGTGCGCTTGGCATGCTTCTGGTATTCTGGATCGAACGCAGTTTCATAACATCAATGGGCCTTCGTGTGTCCCCGATAAGGCAACCATGGCGCTGCTTCAACAGATCGTCGTGTGTTTTACACAGGACGTCACGATGCGGGGAAATGTGTGTGAGGAGCGCGTGCTCGTGTGCCTCTGTCGTCGGAGCAGCGGGGCTCCCACTCCGCCATCATGGTGCAGTTCACAGCCGGCACCCACGACGGGTCAGACGACGTCGGTCACCAGCTCTACCCGGTGCTAGCTGATGGAACCGAATGCCGAGATGCGGCCCAGCTCTGCAGCACGGAGGTTGCTGAGGGCCACGCATGCTTGTATGCCTGACTGCTGCTCCCTCGTCTCCGTCATCCGTCATCTATCAGTGGTAGATCTGTGAGAATGCAAGATGTGGCAGATGACGTCCAAGCGCGTTATCTTGGCAGTGATGTAAGCTGTTCCAGCTCTTATCGCGGTTACAACTATGACCCTGCAAAGCCTGGAAACGTGTCATGTGCCTAGAGCATATGTGATTGCCGCAGTGAGAGAAAGGTGGCGAGCGCAAGTGGCCACAAGCCGAATATTGCGGAGAGCGCGGAGCAGACCCGCAGTGGGTCGCAACGGGCGGGCAGGCGGAACGGGAGTAGCGGTGCGGTCGTGTCTGTCGCGTATTGAGACAGATGGAGGGCTTGCAACTACCGAGACAACAGTTGAGCTCTCATCGTTCGATACATGAAAAAACGCAGGGAGTATACTGCACCCGCTGACTATGTGCACCGTGCGACACACTTTCAATCCGCTGGACAACACGTCCATTGTCCACAATCGACACTCGGCGAGAGCATGGCCGACAACCGGGAGACGGACTCGACTAACTACCGTGGGAAGACACGAGAACCGGCGTGGGAGACCTCCTCTGTCGACTGCTGGAGTCACGTGAACGCTACACCCCCAACCCTTCGAACACTTCCACCCCTAGCGCCTTAGGGCGCGTCGGCGCGTCGCGTTTCATTCATTCGATTGCGAGCGTGCACACGCGCCTCAGATCCTCAGACCCGTAACGTCTGCCCCTGTCCAGTCTGTCCCCTGGGACGCGGAGCACACGAGTTGGAAGCGATTCCAGCTGAACTTATTCTCGACTTTTGGGACTCTTGCAGAATCATTAATGCACCGGCGAACACTGAGACATACATCGAGGAGGTAGGAGCCGAATCCGGGCTTAGAGCCGGTCTGCGCCCCCCAGGCTCACTGGGCTTTCGGGAGCTCGACGCCCGCGGCTTCGGTACTCTGTCTCACGTCTCACCCGTTTCCGAGTGAGAAGATGGTGATCGAAGAGTACGAAGAAGCGGCAGAGGACGTCGTGGTGACATGCCGAGACGATGAGGTGACGAGGGGGTGACAGACGTGCCATACTGCACAGAGCTCACTGTCGAATGCAAGTGGAGAAGACGGCAGCTACAGAACTCTGCCCCTGCACTTCGGCCCTTGACCCGGCGCACCCGGCATCCAAACCCCCCCCTCTGCCCCCTGCCCTGTGCCGTATGTCGCCCTAGTCGTCCCCTGCTGCGTCGCATACGTCGAGCCCTTCGGCGCACCGTACAAGACGCTCGCAAGCAGGCGATGACCGGGGCCTCTCGTAAACGGTACGTATGCACAAAATGTTCTGGAGGCCGTCGGACGTCCATCCTAGAAGGGGGGCGTGCCTGCTGCCTTAGTCGACTGGTCGCCACCCATGGCACAGCCATGTCTGCGTACGCAGAGGATCGCAGAGGGTCGAACGGACGAGCCGTCTGCAGCTTTGCCACGCCAGCTGACGCATGAGACGAGCCTGAACGCCCTCCTGAACGAGCCCACGCTTGCCTCTTTGGGGAGGCATGTTCTGACACGCGCAGACGCACGAACACGCGCGCATAGTGCCGTTTAGAGTGTCTCACCTTGGCCCCCGATCGTATGCTAGCCAGTTACTCCGGGCTTGCGAGCTTGGTACAGCCCTGCGCTCAATGCACCAGAGCTCTAGGCCGCGGGGTCAGCTCCACGACCGCTTTTTTGCCACCCAGTCCAAACTTGCCTGCTGTGCCATCAGCACCGGTTGCACCGCCATCACAAGACAACACAGGAGTGGTAGCTTCAGAGTGTGTGCCACGATATCAACGCAGAGTACGGAGAGTGCGTGGATTGAGTTGTCGCGAAGCTTAGTGAAGCTTGATAGGACGGAGAGAATTGTTGTCTCATTGCTGGGCCTGCTGGGCGTGAAAAGATCGAATTGCGGCGGCGACACGGCCCTTGAGCTAGGGCAGGGGCTGCCGGTGTCCAGGTCATCGCCACCCTCGGTTCGATTGGGCGCCCCTCGGTCGTACTACCTGCCTGTTAGATGTTAGACACCAAACCCAAACGTAGCATGCTGATGCAGGCCCTTATCCCTAAAGCCGTAATCGTCTCACGGCACACGATGCCTTACACGATCATCTGTTGTTTACAAGAACTAGAACGGCCGACCGAAGCACACGTACGTACATGCAGATCAGTGACGGCTCAGTGGCATTCCCGCTGTTGATTCATGTTGCTGAACGGCCTCGGCAGCAGCGCAGGGCGACAGGGAGCAGTCCCGAGTAGTGTCGTTGCAATGAATCGTCTGGACGGCACGGCGGTACGGGCGGCTCAATGGCGCGGCGGCGCGGCGGTACCGAAGGCAGCATTAGGAAAAGGACAAGGCGCATAGAATAGTCACCCACTCACCGTACCGCACTGGGTCCTCTGGGTACACTGTACCACCCGTCGAGCCAAGGTACCATCCCCAGGGACGACGGCCTGTGCAGTGAGCCATTCGTCCCGTCCCTCACAACTCTTCCACTCAACTCAATCCAGACTCACCTGCCTTTGCCTAATCTACCACCTTCACTCTCCACCTCACCACACTCTATCACCACCCTATACACACCACACCTCATCACGACCACGTTACGACCCGGCATCATTCACCACCCGGACCGACCTCGCCCGCTCCACCGGCACTCACCCACCCCGACAGGGCCCTACAGAAAACTCGATCCCTTCGCCACCTTTCCCCTTCCCTGCGACGCTCGAGCCGTGCCTTCCTTCCTTCGGCCCTCCAGAGTTATTCGCCCTCCCATCCACCTTTTCTCTCCCTAACGACCACGCTCACCATTTCTCCGCCGCCATCGACGCTTCTCCCCCGGCGACCTCAGCGACTCCCGGGCTACGCGTAGTGCTCGTGTCGGGTCATGAGTAAGCCAGCGGGGCCGCGCAAACAAAAGCGCGTCGCCCTTACGACCCCACCGGCCACACCGCCAATGCCTAAACCCCTGGACGCCGTGCCCGGGCCCTCCTCGTCCCTCGCAAGGGCAGGCTCGAGCGCGAGCGTCACTACTCCTATGGCTACGGCAGCTGCCAGCGTAAGCATGGCGAGCATGCCCGTCGCCAGTGGAAGCGGGAACCCCGCGTCTGCAAGTTGTCATGTCAGAGTAGACTCACCAGAGCCCATGTCGCCCCCGGCGGAATCCGCGAGCGTCGTGAGCGCGGCAAGCGCCGGGAGCGCCAGGAGCGCGTACAGCAGCATCGGCAGCGCTGGCGGCACCATCCCCAGCATCCCGAGTAGCAGCAGCACGAGCGAGCTTCCCGCCGCGCTCTCGGCCGCCGAGATGGACTCGCACCTCGCCGCGTTCGAACTCGGCCCGCCTGGCGCGCAGCGCAAGCCGACGAGAAGGGTACGCAGCATCGAGCGGACATGGCAGTGGGTCAAGTCTCGCTCTTCAGTCTACGGCGGAATAGAAGGCTACGACCAGGAAGACTTTGCCAACGCCGTCGCCGGCCCATCACGCCCCATCACGGTCGCTACCCCCATCACACCACCCGCGTCGTACTCTCCGACGGAACCGCGGCGACAAAGCGCCGACGTCGACCCCGATGAGCGACGACGAAGACGGCAGGGGCTCACTCCCGAGTCTGGTCTGCGACCACCACCGCGCCCCCGCCCAGCATCACGATCCTTCACTTACCCAGCATCCCCTTTGACGCCGATGGGAAGCCCTCCCAAACATGGCAGCCCTCCCAAACATGGGACACCTTTCCCGGTCATGTCCACATCGACGACGCAGACGAGTCTCACGACCAGCCTGGGACACGACCACAACTCCTCGACACCTTCCCCGACGAAGCGGTCAGACAGCAGCGTCTCACCGAAACGGGCTCGACCCCGGCCGATCTTTCCTGGCTCGATGGACCCGCCGCCCTCTTCTCACCTGTCCAGGTCACCGTCACACCCCCCAACGTCTCACGTGCCGTTGGCTACTTCGCCGACATCGTCAGCAGGCAGTCACAAGACCCAGGTCCAGTCGATATCTGACATTGTGCGAAGACATTCGGCAGCCATGGCGATGGCGCAAGAAGCAGCTGTCGACCGGGCGCGAAGCGAAATGACTGCTTCCAAGTCCAAGCCCCTCCCGAAGAGCCCGACCAAGCTCCAGTTACCCGGCCCACCTCTCAATGGACGAACTAGCAGCGAGCAGCAGCCGGATCACCCGCCAGAACGCACAGAACGCCCGGAACGACCAGACCGACCGGAACGGCTGCCGCCGCCTAGCAAGCCGGAGCGGAAAGGAAGCGAGGGACTCGAACGAGTGCCCGATCGCGATCGGCCACTCTTGCGTGACCGGCCACTGGAGCGCGCTAAAAGCGCCTCGCCTCTGCCGACGCCGCCGCCCAAGACGAACCACCGACGGGAACCGAGCGGGTGGTCGACGTACTCACTGAGCAGCAGCGACAACGACAGCGTCGTACGCGACTTCCGACTAGCGCAAGCAGCATACGACCGACTGTCGGGTGGCCAACCACTACGACCCGTCTCGGAGCACAGTTCGAAGAAGGGGGCGCAGCCGAGTGCTCAGTTCCCCAAGGCGCTGTCGCCTCTGCCTAAGGACGCGGAGTTGCAGCGGACACGGAGCGCGGTATCGCTGACAGGAGCTAGGAGCTCTGGCTCATCACCGCAGCCGGACGACGACGCGCTGATGGCGATGTACCTGCGATCGCCGCAGCTGAACAAGATTCTCGCGCTGCCCCGGCCATTCCCGGACCGGCCACTGCAGGTCTCGCTTGCGGATCTAGGAAAGCCCGACGGCAAGCCTGTCGTCGTGTTCCTCGGTTTAGGATGCGTGCGCTACCTGATTGCGCTGTATGATGACCTCGCGCGCGCGTTTGGCCTGCGATTAATCTGCATCGACCGCTGGGGTCTGGGTAAGACGGACCAGGTGCCGCAGAACCAGCGCGGACCACTCGACTGGGCCGACGTCGTGCGACGCGTACTCGACCAGCTCGGCGTGGACAAGTTCCAGATCGTCGCGCACAGTGCTGGCGCACCGTACGCCATGGCGACAGTCCTCAAGCTCGGGGACCGCGTCGTGGGCCGCCCGCATCTGCTCGCACCTTGGGTCGGCGGCGACGTCGAGGGCTACAAGTGGCTCAAGTGGGTTCCGAACGGTGTGATCAAGAGCGCGATCGCGGCCGAGTGGCGCCTCGAGTCATATTTTCTCGGCAAGGCTCCGTCGCTGAAGGCGCTGAACAAGGCCGGGATCCCGACCTCGCCGTCGCTTGACGGAGAGAGCATGCGGTCGCTGTCCTCCGCCTCGTCGCCCGTCACATCTTCGCCGATCTACAACAACTTTGCCTCGCTCCCCCTCTCGACTTCGTCCGTGCACGTCCCCGCCAACATGTCCGAAGACTCGCTTCTGGTCACGAGCAGCCCCAGTTTCCTGACGGCATTAATGCAGGCGTCGCACGCCGAGTCGCTTTCCGGCACGACCGCTGACCTGCTCTCCGTCATTCTCGGAAGGGACTGCAAGCCGTGGGGCTTCAGCTTCACCGACATCAAGCGCGCCTGCAAGATCTTCTGGGGCACGATGGATGACAAGGTGTCCGAGAAGAGCATGCGGTGGATGGAGCGCAGCATGGACGCCGAGCTCGTCACGCTCAAGGACGAGGGGCACAATCTCATGTCCTCGCGCGGGGTCATGTACGACGTGCTCGACAGTCTGGCGAATGACGAGGGGGTGGGGCGGTGAGCCGAAGCGGCCGAGGCGAAGTCGACGCCTGCCGACTCTGCCCAGTACTCGGCGTGGGGATGCTCGCACCGCCATATCCTCCTCCATCAACCCGCGCATCTCCATCAGAAATCTAGCCAAAGGGCCCCGCACAAACAAGTAGTATAATCCTGCCATCATCCCACCAACCACGAAACAGCCTTTTAATCCGTGCCAAACGCGCACACTCACTACGCACCTACCACCTACCCACCAACCATACGACGTCGTAAGCACCCCTGTCGCTTCTTTTGGATCTTGGATCTCCCATTGCGGACATGTATTTTTCTTTTTCTGTCACACACAAGGGTTCTCTCTGCATGCGATGTCTGCTTTCTCTGGCCGTTACCGACGTACTACTAAACCTGACTATGGCTGACTATGGCAGATTATGGCCGAGTTTTTGCGACAGGGTGGTACGTGCCGCACTCGCTGTGGAGTCGGTGTCGAGTCGGTGTCGAGTCGGTGTCTCGTGACTGTCCATGTCTCACCAAGGCTTGCAGTTGCATCTCACACTGTCTCACACTGTCTCAGAGCAGCTACCCAGTTCTCACGAAGAAAAAAGATCCGAACAAAAAGCACAGTTACCGATGCGGGGTATCTCTCTCCGTCGCATCATCTCAAGATCTAAGAAAGCTAAGCTAATGGTATATGGGGAAAATGCGCAAAAAAACTCAAGAAAATCATCGAACTTGCTCCCTTGTTGCTGCTTACTGCTGCTGTTGCGTGTCTGTCTGTACACTGGTCGGCGTCTACAAATGTCCTGTACTCCGGCTACTCCGGCCCGCGGCTCGCTCACTCTCCGCCTGCGCGCCCGCGGCTCGCCCACTCTCGGCTTCGCGATTCTCTCGCCGATCCGAGTTACGGCTCACGGCTTACGGCTCACTCGCTTCGCCCGTTCCATCACCGCTCACTCGCTCCGCTCGGTCGCTCAGAACGGCCTCTTCTGATCACTCGGATACACGTTCGCCTGGTGCGTGACCTGGCCGTAGCTCGGCGGCCGCCCCGTGTCGGCCGTGTACTCCGAGTCCCTGCTGAATTCCGTCTGCGGATACTCGGACACGGGGCTCGTCGTGCGGTTGGCGACGAAGAACTGCCCCGACGGCTGCGGCTGCGGCACCCTCATCGTGCCTGCCGAGGTGCCGCTGCCCTCTTTCCGGTGTCCCGAGGGGGCGGGCGGCACAGACGGCGTCGGCGCGTACATTGTATTCGTGGGCTGGGTGTATTGCGTGTACTGCGAGTCGAGGGACTGGTGCTGGGCTGCCCGCTGCGAGGCGGACTTGGCGGGCACGGGCGGCGCGGGCGGCGTGCGATAGCGCGGGTCGCTGGGCGAGGTCGCCGCTCGCCCGATCGCCTCGTAGTCGTCTCCATAGTCGTACTGGCCCTCTGCGGGCTGAACGCGGGCAGTGGGGTCGTGGTAGTTGTCCGAGGAGTGGAAGGAGGTCCGGTTTGCGCGGTCCTGGCCGTGGCCGTTTGAGGGAGCGAGGCGGTTGCGCGTTCCGGCAGCGGCAGCGGCGCCTGCTGCTCCGGCAGCAGCTCCAGCACCGGCGGCACCGGCAGCGTAGTAGTTGTTGTGGGCCTGGTCGTAGGCGTGTCCGTAACCCTGCGGCGTGTTGTCGTAGTTGTACGCCTGGTTGCCGCTGCCGTTGTACGCATAGGGATCGTTGTAGGTTTCTGAAGTCAGTCATCAAACAGTGGGGCCCAACTCACGCTCGTAGCCGGCCCTGTTGTAGTTGTCCGTCGAGTACTGCTGCGTCTGCGGCACCTGGTATGCCGCGTAGCCCTCGTAGCGGTTCGGCACCTCAACGCCAGCACCGCCGGCACCGACGCCAGCAGCTCCCGCAGCAGTAAACGTGGAACCGACAGAGGGCTGACGCTGAACGTTGCCAGTGCGACGACCGTAGCCGACACCGACGCCCTGGATACCGTGCCCGTCGTGGGGCAGGGCGGCCACAGTGTTGCCCGTCTCCTCGTAGTAGTACTTGTCGTCGACATCCGACGTGAGGGGCTGGCGCTCGTACGTCGCAAAGTTGGGCAGGTCCTGCTCGTGCTGGCGGAGCTTGTCGTCGCGGATCGCCTGCATACGGAGCGCCTCATCGCGCTTGTACGCAGCCTCCTCCTCCTGGCGCTCACGCCGAGTGCGGCGACGGGTACCGCCACGATCTCCAGAGTCCCAGCAGCAGGCACGACCCATACCGTAGGCGCAGCCGGCGAAACAGCAGCAGAGCCAGGCGGCAAGTGTCATCCAGACTGCCGCTCCAATGGTAGCCGAGGCGCCCTGGACGGCGTTGATGCGCGCCCTCGCAATGTAGAAGATCGCAACATCAAAGATGAAGACGATGAGGGCGAGACCGCCGGCGATACCAGCGAGGCAGGTCGGGAAGCACATCATGACGCATCCTGGAATGAGCTCCATAAGCCCAGTCAGGAGGGCCAAGACGGCGAATCCCAGCGAGATGATGTGGATGATGAGGACATAGGTCAGATACTTGGACACCGCGGTCGGGATGTTGAACGGTGCGTTCTGCAGGCCGAGCACCTTGTTCAAATCTAAAGAACGTCAGCGTGCATGCAAGACATGGCATTCGGTCAGCCATTGCATCGACTGCGGCTGACGCTATTGAATGTCTTGCGCTGGATGGCGTTTTGTGTTCCCAGGGAGGTGTGACTTACCAAACTCATATCCGACCTGCGGGCCCTGGCACGTCGTCTTGCCGCCAGTGTCGAGGCAGTATCCAAGCGTGCCGAGCTTCAGGTCGTAGTCCTCAAACTTGGCGTCGAGGAAGTAGAGCTGCTTCAGGAGCGGGGTGTTGAAAGATACAAGGGCGAGAAGTACGACCGCGGCGATGATCAGCAACAAGCCGGGAATGACCGATCGCGCGCCCATGTTGATCGGCGAGATCTGTAGACTGGGAGTGGCGTCGAGCCGGAGGTCGGTGGGAAGAACGGAGACAACGAGAGTGCAAGTGTGGGCCTGTTCTTCGAAGTGAGGAAGGAAGGTGTCGAGAGTGTGTGTTGTGGTAGATGCGGTTATGCGGTGGAGAGGTCCGAGAACTGGAACCAGAGGGAGCTGAACAACAGCCGGTTCAAACGTCTAAGGGACTGTCTTGGCGTGCGGGGTAGGCCGTAGAGGACCGGGTTGTCGCGCGGTGTGGAGGGCGTCGGCGGTGACCGAGTCGCTGTGATAGGTAACGGCGAGGGGTTCTAGGTCGGTGGTGAAGAGATAAGAGACGATGCGAAGAGAAGTCGGGCTGGTAGTTGCAGCGAGGAAGGCAGGAATCGTGTTGGTACGACTAGGACTGCAGGTAGGTTGGGCGCTCGGACATAGGATTCAGGACTTGTGCGGGCCCTGTTACCCTCGGAAGGCTGTGCCTCATGAGCTCGTCCTGACGAGACTCTTACTCTGGCCCCGTCCGGCGCCTTGCCCTTGCGTCTGCTGCCTCCATCCCTCCGTTTGCCACCGCCACTCGTTCACTCGTCACTCACTCCCTCCCAACCACGCTGCACAGCTCTGCAACCACCGACACGAAAGCGTCGCCGAGCTCCCTCGACGTCACTCCCACACACAACTTTGGTACCACTGATCTGCGCCTGCATACGACGACTAAGGCTCCCAGTTCTGGCAACTCGGAACAAAAAGAATCCGTCGCATTCTGAGATCCTCCGCCAGACATGCCGGTCAGTGCTTATGGCGTGCGGGACTTGGGGGCGGATGAGCCGAGGACGTCGAGTTTGAGGGATGGCTCCAACGGAGCAGCGTGACATGTCGGTTTCCGCGCTCCACACTCCACAGTTTGTCTCGCTGGGTGTGGGCAAACTGGGACTGCTGGATGCTGGTTCAGGTAGACTTGGGTTTGGGGCCCTGCTGTGCTCGTTGTCTGGGCTGGATGCACAGTCGACACATGAAACTCTGTGTCAAGATTAGCAGAGTGGAAGGTTGGGAGGGGATGCATGTGATTTCCGAGGAGATGAGCTGCAAGGGGTTCACCACAGCGCTAACCTGTTACCTGTTACCTGCATAGTGCTGATACGCTAAAGGAAAGGCGACCTGAGTCTGGATCTCTCCCTCGCCCCCAGCCTCTGGACGATGGACGCGACTTTATGAGCTTGCGAGGGTGTGAGCCAGAGGTAGGCGTCACGCCCACCCAGACGCGCGAAAGGGCGAGGAACTGGGCAACCGGCCCTTCGCATTCACCCTCACCCACCCTCACCCAACTCACCTGAAACCCTTTCCCATCAACCTCAGGTTTCAGCGCAGCGCTGCCCCTTCGCATCCTCGAAAACAACGGACTTGTCCGCGTTCTCCGCCCATCTTTCGATCACCAGCACAAGAATCCCACGGCTGCCTCGAAATCGCATTTCAACCCACGCGGATACCCTGGCCAAGTTCGCCAGTCGCCAGTCCAGCAATCCAGGCACAACAACCCTGCGGCGGCCACAGACACACACTGCACATCGACGAACAACGCAAGCAACCCGTCTGATCCTTCTCCCACCCCTACCTCCTACTACTCCAAGTCTCCTCTCACTCACTCTCCCCCCTCCACTTCCCCTCCTGTCCCCTTTGCCCCTCCTCCCAATCTCTCGCACTCGCACCTGACGGAGTTCCATATCTTCGACACAGATACCCATCGCGCCCAAATACACCCCGAGCACAGCTTTCTTCGGCCAACGTCGCCTCGACTCTCACCATGTCCCGCTACTACACCGACGGCGCCGGACGAGCCCCCTCTCCCGACCCCGAGCTCGAGTACGACCAGCACCGTGGACGGTACACCGACACCTCGGCCATGCGCCCCTTACGCAACGACTACCAGGAACCTTCGTACAGAGACCCGAGCTTCGACGTCCGCGCCGACTTTGACGGCATGGGTCCTCGCTGGAGCGAGATGCACGGCGTCGCCAAGCATGAGACGTAAGCTATCTCGTCGATACTTGCAGCTGACAGCAGATACCGACCTGTGTATGACCACGATGCGCCGGCGCACAGCGGCAGCGGAAGCGGACTCGGCTTCAAGATGCAGGAGGTGAACGACCCGGAGATGGTGTCCGTTCCGGTGCTGGGCCCGGAGTGGACCAAGGCGGAGCTGCGCGGTATCTCGAACCGCGGTAAGAACGACCGAGTTCGGGACAAGCGCGTGAAGAACTGGCGGGCGTGGAACCGCGACCAGAAGGGATGCTGCGGTATCAAGTGGCTCACGCGGACTGTGTTCGTGTTCCTCGTCTTCTTCTTCCTGGCCGCGCTCATCGTGACGCTGTACTTTGTGATCCCCCGCGCGGTCAAGTTCGAGTTCTACCAGCCCGAGCCGCTGTCGATCAACAACGACACGCTCGTGTTCAACCGTGTCCCGACCAACTTCTCCTTCGACGCCAACCTGCAGCTCATGGCGGATGCCTCGAGCTCCTATGTCCCCGTCCAGATCAAGGCGGACGCGACCGTTCTCGACCTCCGCACGAGCCAGGTCATCGCCAAGGGTACGCTCCAGCGCCAGACGCTCGACCACAAGTCGAACATCCCCATCCGCTTCCCGGTCAAGTTCGAGTACGCTGCCGTCAACACGTCCGACGCAACCTGGGCGTACATGTACAATGCGTGCCAGCACCGCTGGAACGGTGTACAGCGCGGCGACATCGAGCTCCGCGTCGAGGTCAAGCAGAGCATCATCGGCGTCGTCGGACACCCGATCTCGGCGTCCACCGTGCACTCGGTACCGTGTCCGGCGGAGCTTGGCGAGGCGGTCTAAGCGCGGAGCGTCTGCAGCGGACCGCGCCACTTACACGCTGCGAAGCTGCGTTGTGACACTCCCTCGATTCTCGACTCTACTGGGTGGCTCCGGCTACCCCACGACCTCACTCTCTACGACCACCACCAAACTGAACACTCTGTTGGCCCCATACTCCCTCACACACCTGGACATTGTTTCGCCTGTAGCCCTGTACCGTACCCGACCAGCATCTGCATGACTTTCATTTAGCAGGGACAGCGTGCGGCAGGCGGCTGGGTTCCTCAGCGCGGGAATGGAACCATCCATCAGCGCACTAACAGCAGGGCCACGCGCGGATGACGGACAGCAAACTGAACTACTAACGACAGGTCCACAAGTGTGTACTCTGACGAACAGTATCGAGCACTGACGTCAGAGCCGCAGGTCCGCCATTCCGTAGCGATGAACGAAGAGAGGTAGACAATTGGGAGCAGTGCAAGCAGCACCCTCGTCACATTGTCCTTCATTCCATCCTTCCTTTCCATCTTGGCCCTCCCATTCTTTCCCCGCCAGATGGGAGAGAAAGCTCTAGCCAGGGGTTCTCGTTTCAGGAGTCCAGCGTAGCTCACAGAACTAATCTCAGATTGATCGGCCGCTGACACCAGGATTAGCAGTGGCACCTGTGGCACAATGTCGCCACCCAGCCGGCGGCAACAACGAAGACTGCCGTGGCTGGATTTGCCTTCACCAGGCGATCATTTCTAACGAGAAAAACTACTGAACAAGAACAGATGTCGTGCAGGAGCGGTACACCTGTGTGTATCTGTGTACGACTGTGTGCATCAATGTACAGTGCTGACGTTTGCGCGAAGATTCATGAATCCCTCAAGGAAGAGATATAAGGAGCAGGGTTGAGGTCGTGGTGTTCTTCATCCCACCACCACCACTTCCCCCGAGCTCGCACCGGTGAACAACCGCGCTTACTCACCTTCGCTCCTTACCCTCCGACTGCTCCTTGCATTCACACTTCCCCCCCGCGTCTGCATAAGACGCTCTTCCCCTCTCTCTTCCTTCCAACACCCTCTCACAGTCCCACCCCCTCTCCCGCGCCTTCTTAAGACTCTCTCTTCCACTCTCCCTTCTACCAACTCTCCTTTCCTTCACTCTCTCTCTCTCTCTTTCTTACCTCTCACGACTCTTCACAACTTCAGCCTTCGACTCCAGCTCATCCCGAGCCTGAGGGCTTGACCGCCGCTCGACACCTCCCTTCAGAGGTCGACGGCCATCAATCCCTCCGGGGCAGATGGGCAACACGCAGTCCACCCTCGCTCTCGACCCCGAGTCTGGCGAGAACGACGACGATCCCCTCAGCCTCTCGGACGGCCTGACCGACGGCGAGCGCACCGCAAGCCAAGCCGGTCCTCACCCCGACACCCGCATCCCGCTGCACTGGTACTGCCACCCGTACTTCGACTTCAGCCTGCTTCCTGGGCCTCACACGATGCGGAGCAAGTATTCCTCCAACCACTACGCTGGCCTCGAGGTCGATGAGGTCGACGAGCTGCAGGAGGCTGTTGAGGAGCTGCGCGAGATGATCGAGGAGGATGAGGAGGAGCAGGACGAGGAGGCGAAGGTACCCACTGAGGCGGAGCAGAACACGCTGGACGGGTTCTTCGCCGACATCCTCGCCATCAGTGCCAGCCGCACGCCCCAGCGTGGCTCGATCCCCTCCTTCGAGCCACACACCGCTTCGACCTCCCCCACGCCCCCCGACTCGGACAACTCGGACGGCACGCCCCAGGTCTCGCCCTCTTCGAGCCAGCGCATCCTCTCCGGCGCCCAGACCCCGGACAACTTCCTCAAGTCCCTTGGCGACGTCGCCGACTCTGACTCGGACGACGAGAGTAATGACTCGGACGACGAGAGTAATGACTCGGACGACGAGAGTAACGCCGGTGAGAGCGACGCGCCCTCGTTCAGCGAGGCCATGGACGCCATCGTGGCCATGATGGAGGAGCAAGGCTCGCTGGAGGACATTCCTCAGTTCGAGGACGAGATGCAGGCCGGCGAGTACGACGGCGACGACTCTGTCAACGGCTCGCAGCTCGACTCCGACTCTGAGGAAGAGGAGGAGGAGGAGGAGCCCCAGGACGCTCCCAAGGACTCCAGGGGCAAGGCCGTGGCCGACTGCAACGGCGACAACTCCAACGCCGACGCCGACGTTCCCACCTCCATCGGCAACGGGTCCGACTCCTCGGCGGCCCAGGCTTCCGCCCCCGCCCCCAAGTCTCCTGCCTCAGACAGCATGTCCTGGCGAGCGTACACGGCGCTCGCGGCCTTCCTCAAGGCGGCCGGCGACTTGAGCGACAGCGCCGAGTTTGCGCACTTCATCGCCTTCCGGGACGCTGAGCGCGAGGCGCGTCTGGACGAGCACATCCCGGCGGCCTATGCCTCTCTCGGTCTCGCGAAGCCGGAGACTGAGGTCTTCGACTCCAACGAGGCTGGTCCCGCTTCTGCTGGCCCTGCCACTGCTGGCCTTGCCACTGTCGGTGCTCAGAACGGAACGCTCCTCTGCTCCGTTCCCAGCATCTCCGGCCCTTCGACGCTGCAGCCCCGCGGCTCCCCGTCGAAGGTGAAGGTCAAGAACGTCTCGCCCCAGAAGACTTCGACTACTCTCTGCCCTGTCCCCGTCGCTGCTTCGACTGCCACTCAGTCCGTCACTGTTCAGAACGCCCCGGCCCCCGCACCCGTTCTTCCGGACCTCGTTCCCGTCACCGTCCAGCGTGTCCCCACCCCTCAGCTCGCCCAGCCCGCCGCGACCATCCAGAACGGTCTTCCCACTCCCCCGCCCGGCTCCTCGCCCTGGTCCTCCTCCCTCGGCCTCACCTCGGCTCAGCAGGACGAGCTCGACGAGCTCGAGGCAGGGCTGTCCCGCTACCCCGTCTCTCTCGTCACGCGCCAGTTTCAGGCGCAGGAGGCCAAGCGCATCGCCGACCTGCAGGCTCAGCTCGATGCGGCCAACGACCGCGCGCTGCTTGCCGAGCTCAGGCTCCAGGCTCTGAAGGAGGGACACGCCGAGCCCTGGGTCATGAGGATGTTCCGTCGTAGGAGGCATGAGAAGAAGAATGGTGGCTCGTCGGGGCCTGGTGGTGGCCCGGGTGGTGGTGGTGGTGGTCCCGGTAGTAGCCCTCGCGGTGGTCCCGGTGGTGGCTCCGGCCCCTCCGGTGGCTCCGGCGGTCACTCTAAGCCTAAGAAGGACAAGGATGAGGACAACCTCAACCCCAACGGTAACGGCGGTGGAAACGATGGCAACGCCCCCAATGGTGGTGTGCGGAGGTGCTGGAGCGCGCACCCGCCCCGCTCAGAAGTATCCCCGTTCTCGAGCCCAGCTGAGCGCCTACGACGCCAACGACCTCCCCGCCGTCGATCCTCGTTCCGGTCGTCCTGAATCTATTGCTCGTCCTGTCGCTCTTTCTACTGTACCTGCCCCGACTCCTCCTGCCTCGGATGCCCCTGTCACTGCCCCTGCTCATCCTAACCCCGTCCCCGCCCCCGCTCGCATCCGCTTTCCCCCCGGCATCTCCGCCGCCTACATCCAAGCCGCGCGCGAGGCCAACGGACTCCCCTCCCTCGGTACTCAGCTCGAGATCACGCGCTCGCTCGCCCCCCACCTGCCCCAGGTCATCTACACACCCGACCTGAATGTTGGCTTCGCTCTCCCCGACGAGAACAACGACGAAGGGGAGGAGTGTCTCGAGATCTTCCGGCACAACCCCGTCGTTGGGCCGCAGGTGTGGCCGCAGCCCCAGCCCCAGGGACAGGCCCAGCACCAGCAGAAGTTCACCCGCCATACTCCCGAGCTTCAGCTGTGGCGCGGGCTCGAGAATCAGTGGCAGAATGGGCAGTGGCGAGGGGTCTACCTGCCCCCGACCTTCGTTCAGCCTGAGTTCCAGTCCGAGCCCCAGGGCCCCTCTTACCAGCTCGCAGAGCAGTCGTCCTACACCCCGGTCCAGGGATTCCGGCGCCTGCAGTCCCACCCCGTGCGCCCTCTGCCCGCTATTCCAGGGCCGGCTTACGTCCCGCCCCCGCTCCGTGCTCTGCGCGAGCAGCCCCAGGTTCAGCAGCAGTACGGCCCGCCCCCGCCGCCCACCCCTCAGTGGCCCTCCGCATACCAGCGCGGCTGGTACCTGCATCGCGCCGAGGTGCCGCCCCTCATCCTCCCCGACTCGGTCTGCGGGATCGAGCTCAGTGTGCCTCCGCCGCACGACGTCTTCGAGCACGACTTCGACATGTTCTTCCCGTCGGAGCCGGCTAAACTGAACCCGGGCGCGCGGCCCTTCACCCTCCGTATTCCCCGCGTTCACTCCCAGGAGTCTCAGCAGCAGTCTGAGCAGCAGTGTGAGAAGGAGCAGGACGAGGAGGAGCAGGGAGGAGTCGAGCTGTTCCCCGGTCTCAGGCCCGGGTACACCGTCCCGCCCCGCGAGGCCAACGGCATTATTGCGCCACACGCCCGTCGCGCGCCAGTCGATATCCGCAGCCACGTCAGGCGCTGGAGCGACGCTCTGGAGCGCGAGGCGGCCGAGCGCGACAGTGGCGCCCTCACCCAGTTCCCCACCTTCAGGTCAAACCGCCACTTTGTCTCCGAGCCCTCAGAGCCTGCCGAGGAGCAGCCCAAGCCCAAGCGCAAGAAGTGTCGCCGCCCCGATTCGCCTGCCCCCTTTGCGACGTACTGCCCCGACGACAGCGCGGAGCACGACCACGACGACCACGCCACCTGGGAGGAGGCGACGGTGCGCGCCCGCCGGCACCCCGGTGGTCCCCGCGCTCAGCCCCAGCCCCACCGTCAGCAGCAGCTTCCGCCCCGTCTCGCCGCCCTCGCCGAGGCCGAGAACCGTCTCAACCAGCCTGTCGAGTCTGTCATGAACACCAGGACTGTTAAGGCGAAGCGCCCCCGCTCGCCGGTGCGCAACCTCCCGCCGCCGAGGGCTACTTACACTCTCTCGTTTGACGGTGAGCTCGTCCCTGCCACGAGCCCGCCTCCTCAGCAGCGCAGTGCCGGAAACGACGAGAACGACGAGACGCAGGATCAGGGCCAGGACACGGTTCGTTCCCGCTCCCGCCGCCACCGCCGTAAGCGTGGGCCGCGTTCTTAAGACTTCGATCACAACAGAAACTACGGACGAATACACTCTGCAGATCGACCCGGATACCCTTTCACCATTCATCTTCACGACTGTAGCCAGTAGAACGTTGTCTTTTCTTAGTCCCGGCCTTCAATGTATATACTTTCCAAAACATGCGCTGCACACCATCTCACGAACTAATAGCCCAGGCCACTCTGCTCGCTCCCGCTCATGCCGAGATCCAAATGCCTATGGTACATCCCTCTATGATATGTACAACAAATCTCTAGGGAGCAGTCTACACCGCACCCAGCGGGTCCCACGCCTTCGAGCCGCTGAGAGCTGCCTCGTACAGCGCCTTGTCCTCCTCTGACGGCTCTTGCTTCTTCTCCTCCTTCTGCGACGCACTCGGCGCAGTCACCCGGGACGGCTTCGGCGTAGTCGCGTCGTCCAGCGTCAGGTCCGCCAATGAACGGGACGACGGCGTATCGTCCCATGGGTTGGCCCACGAGTCCTTCGAGCTGCTCGACGCCTCCTTCGCAACAGCGTGGTCGGCTCCGACCGGACCCGCGCTCGCGCTGGAGACGCCGGCACTAGCTGCGCTGGTCTTCAAGCCGCTGACACTCGCGGTGCTGCTCGAGTGGAACGAGCTGACGTCGTTGACGCGCGTGCTGTCCCATGGATTCGATTCGAGCGGGGCGCGAATGCGGCCCTCGCCGATACCCGTACCGGCGGCGAACTTGTCCGCAGTGTTCGAGGTGCCCCACGGGTCCTCGTCCTCGTGCGCAGCCATGTTCTGGATCGCGTCCGAGGCCGTCGCCTTGAACTGGCTGAAGGCGCTGAGCGCACCGCTGCGCACGCTCGTCCAGTTCCATCCGCCACCGCCGCTGCCCGACTTGGTCCGCGGAGCTGCTGAGGATCCTGCGGTAGCCAGCGGAGTCGATGGCGCCGATGACAGTGAGTTCAGCGTCGAGTGGCTGCCTTGCCGCCGCGGGACAGCGAGCGGATCTTCGCTTTCAAGCGACGTCCCCGGTGGCGAAAGAAAGTCACGCTCTCGCTCGACGATCGGGGCGTTCATCTCGTCGTCGCCGCGCTTGAACAGGCGGTGCCAGAACGTAACGTCCTTCGTGTCCGGGAACAGAACACCGTCGTCGCCCTCCGCCGGCGCGAACGAGTCGTTCACGTATCGCGACCGCTGGGCTGGAAGCGACGTCCATTCCCATGCGCTGACGGTGCGGTCCGCGCCCGCTTTGCCCGCCGGAACTCGTCGCTGCCGCTCGTTGTCGAACAGGAACGTACCGAACTGGCACGCGTACAGGTGGTAGTGCAGGTCGAGGAGGTAGTCCTCGGTGAACTCGAACTCGTCGGGGAACTGGCGCTGGATTTGGCGGACGCAGTCCAAGAACTGGTGGAAGACCGGCGAAACCTCCTTCAGATGCGAGTTTGACGTGAACTGCTTCTGCACACTGGCGAAGAACGCCTGCGCGCCCTTCACTGCGTTGCCGAAGTCGTCGTCCGACACCTCGTCCCCGTCCAGGTTGTCTGGCGTAGCCGTAAACAGTTTCGTGGACGACAGGTGCCCGCTCCGCTGGCAGAACATGTGTCCGAACGACAACCAGTCCTTCTCGACCAGAACCTGGAAGCCAGCTATCGTGCGGTAGTACGGGTCTAAGCACATCTGCGCGACCGCACTGAGCTGCGACGTTCGGTCCCATCCGTCACTGCAGTGGATCAGGACATGCGACGAGTTGACGTGCACGTTGCGCACAATCATGACCGATCCGTCCAGAATCGCGCTGATATGCTTCAGCCAACCCGACTTGCGCAAGCGCTCCCGGTCCAGCGGTAGTCCCGAAGCATCCGCCTCGGCGATAGCCTCAACGATCGTCCGCAAACTGCTCCGCATGACATGGATGTTGTCGATGCCGAGGTACGCCTTCTTTCCAAAGCGGTACCAGTCCATGTTCTCCGTGCCCGCACCCTTGGCCACGTTCGCCATCGCGTTCGTTGTCGGACGGGCATCGATGATGAGATTAGTCGCGGTCGCACCGAAAACTGGCGGTGACGTAGTTCCTCCTCCTCCTGGTGACGCTAGCGGCGGGGTAGGACTGAGAGCGAGCGCACTGTCTGAGCTGTGGTGGCTCATGAAAATGCACTCGACCAGACGTTCGTCCTGTGCTGAGCGAGCGTTCTTGATGCCGACCATGGGTTGAGATGAGCGAGTAATGGACGCCTGGCGTTAGCTAATGACAGACTCCGAGCGAGCTTACATGGTTGGCCCAGTGGAGGTAGGTGAGCGCCGGAATGCGCGCCTTGCTGCGGTACTTTGCGGCATAAGACAGCACCGAGTCACTGATCCTGCTCGGCACAACAAGCTTGGAGGGGTACGTCGGACAGAACGAGTAGTCTTTGTTGATGTCTGTGAACCGCCACGCCTTGGTGCGAGTGCCCAGTCCCTGCCGTGCGAACTCCTGGCGCGGGTTGTAGCAGCCCCAACCGTCTTCGTCCGCCGTCGCCGCATGAATTGCAGTCGTCTTCTCGGGCGAGGTCGAAAGCGGCGACAGCGGGTTGTCGCTGCTGTGCTGCTTCGACGGTGTAACGAGCGGCTGTGCCTTCGCCGCGGCCGGCGACTTTGGTAACGTGTAGAAGTAGGCGTAGAGCTGCTCCACCGATTCTGAGAAATTAGCTAAACCGCCGCCTAGTTCCAGCTTCGCACTCACGGACTACGGCACAATCGCGCACGCTCTGCCAGACATCCTCTGCGCCGCCTTCCCGGTCCTTCGCGAACCACAAGGTATAGTTGTCGAACGTCTTGGTTCCGACCTGCAGGGGGTAGCCGTCCTTGGTCGTCGGGAGGCGCTGGAAGAGGACAATGGTCGGGTACGGGATCCAGACCTCTTCCTGCGCCGCTGGGTGTGACGTATCGGTGTCACCGTCACGGGCCTCTGTCGCCGCCGCCTCCTGAGCGTCCCGCGGCGACGGCGAGAAGAAGAGGTGGTGCGGAGTGAGGTGGAGAGTGCCGGTGACCTTGAGCCTGGTATGAGGAGGCTCCCTAATGGTGCGACTGAGGACGACGCCGTCGATCTTTGCGACGCGAAGGCCGTCCATGTCGGTCTGAGGGGTGGTATATGGTCAGCAGCCAGCAGCGTTGTGATCGATTGCACCAAGCGAGGATCGTCTATGACGAGGGTGCGCGTCTGGCCCCATCCCTTATATGCAACCCCTGGTTAACAACGTGGCCGCCCGTTCCACTCCGCCAGGGCCACGACGAAAGATCAACTCGATCTTCGTTCTGCGGCCCGCTCACACAGTGTAAAGTGTGCAGTGAACCGTGCAGAGCCAGCTTTTGCGCCGTGCCGTCGCCTCACACACAGGTACAACGGCGGCTGGGAACGATGCAAGAGGAATGAAAGCGCAAAGAGGCTGACGAACGAAAAGCAAGATGACGCCTCCGCCCTGGCGGGCGTCCGGGCGTCGAAGCCATTCGGAACGATGCGGACCTCCTTGATGGTGGGCACTGGACATGTGATAGTGAGTCACTCGTACCTGCGCCAATCTGCACCAGGTGACAGGCTGTATGTCACCTCTGTTGCGATCGCACTGTGGCGAAAGGAGCAGTAGCAGTCGGCGAGAAACATTGCGAATGGACATCATCACCTCCGCTCCAAACGTCATCAACAACCCTTTCGCTTAGACTCCCCCGGATTCCTGTCCTACCGCGATTCGCCTTGACTCGTTCTGCCAATGTATCCATGCATTTTTGTGCTACTTTTAATTATGCGATTACTGCTTGTGGCTGTGAGACGTCAGTGCTTGTCCTCGGAAGCTCACCAGATTCCGTTCTGCAACGTCCCTCCGGCTCTCGTCGAATACTCACATGTGGTACCAGGCAGCGAACTGTACAGGTTAGCAATGTATTCTACGTTTGCACGAATTCTGCAGTGCGCAGAAGAGTCGGAGCGCCTCTCGACTGCTAGCCGAAACAGAGGCGGGCCGTGTTATTCTGCACACACGACACCGACGCCTTGGCGCTCCTGTCCGTACTCACGAAGGGGAGACCGAAGCCGCAGATGGTGTAGGTGATCATCTTAGCGGCCATACCAGCCTTGTTGCGGGTGTTGCCGGGGATGGTGCTGCGATGTCAGTCCTGGATATCCGAAGGAGGGGAGGAAGACCGCATGACGCGAGACCAGACGCGGAATTTGTCCGTTCATCTGGCAGCATCGGAGGCCGATCTGGCGGTACGTACTGGTCGACGACGTTCTCAAAGTGAGCGTAGCGGACCTGGACGGCCTGGCGGCGGACGGCGGCGCGGAGAGGGGCGGCACGGACGAGCATGGACATGGCGGGCTAGAGTGGTGAGTTGGGATGGAGAGAGATCGAAGTGATGTGCGATGCGACTGGCTCCATAGGCTCAGTCTGCGGGCTCTGCGTTCCCCCTCGCCTACTCGCCCGCCCGCCTGCCACTACCCACCACTCACCTTCCCTGCAGTCCTGGCTCACCTCACCTACCGTCGGAGAATCTCGGTGTTAAGGGTATGGCGCACACCACGTGGTCATGTCCTACTGAAAGAGTAACCCTCGTGGGAGAGTGGAGGCCCTCTGTGTTGTGATCGACCGAGCGCCTGGACTTCGGGCGCGCTGACTGTACTGCTCGTCGCGCATCACCCTTCCCTACGCAACACGATGAGCTCAGAACCCCAATCGAGCAGCTCGACGCTCCCCTACTCGGTAGGGAAGCGCTATATACATGCGAAGAACAAAGCCCCATTGACGCTCCGCTATATCGGCACTCTGCCACCTGGTTCGGCTGACTCACAACTCTGGCTTGGCATCGAGTATGACGACGGGAGCCACGGCAAGCACAGCGGCACCTTCAAGGATGCGCCAGTATTTCAAACTCGTCAAGCGGGTGCCGGCGCCTTCGTCAAGTACACTCCCGGCTCGCGGCCGTTGCTTCCCGGCGAGACCGTCATATCGGCGATCGAGGACCGCTATGGCTCTCTGATCGACCAACCGGACCCGGTGAGGGAAGGCTCAAAGCAGGAAGAGGATGAGGCCGTCGTGCTTGGCAGCTCTAATGCTGCCATCGTGGTCGAGGCTCCAAACATGGACGGCGTTAGGCGGAGAATGAAGAACCTTGAGAGGCTGCGCGAGATCGGTCTGGAGAACCAGTCGATCTGCGCCTTGGGTGGCGACGACGAGAGGCGGTCAGTGCTCAAGGAAAGGTTGAAGAGTAAGCTCGTTTCATCGTTCACATAACTGACACCCAGATGTCACCACACTCGATCTGTCCCGAAACCTGATTGCGAACTGGGAGGAGGTGGCTACCATCGTCTCGCACTTTGTGGGCCTGAAGACACTAGTTCTCAAGTAAGCTAGTTGTAGGAGCGTTTCAGCTGACGCATCAGTAACTCACGGGTAGCACCGTTATCGAAAGCTTCTGGCGATGCTGGAGACATCCAGCGGGCGTTTAGTAGCATCACAGAACTACACCTGGGTGGCTGCGGGCTTGACTGGGATGAGGTAATCGCTGGGAAGGGCTCACCAGCTGACACTAGGCTGTGCGGATAGGTGATCTGTTTCCGAACCTGAAAGCACTGTTCCTCAACAGTAATCCGATCACGAACCTCAGCAGTGTCGAGGCGGCTTCGTCATTCGCCCAGCTGTCGGATTTGAGTTTGGACGGATGCCCGATAGAGTCATGGGAACAGATCGCTCATCTTGGAGGCTTGCAGAGGTACGAAGTTGGCGGGGAATCGACTAACTGGTTACAGATTGGAATCACTTAATGTCTCGGGCACATCGATCACGTCCATTCCGATCCCCGGTACGCCGTTCCCACACCTCACGCGCCTGACGATGTCCGACACACGTGTCACGTACTGGAAGAGCATCGACAACCTGGCTGGCTGGGCGAAGATCGAGGTGCTCCGCCTATCCTGCGCCGAGGCGAAGGAGCTGTCTCCGGAAGCTGTGCCGAAGCTCGATCCGACCAAGCTCTCCTGCGACCCGCGAGTGGACCGACCATTCCTGGTTGCGAAGCTGGAGCATCTGACCATGCTGAACGGTGCGCCAGTGTCGAGCACGGAGCGCTGGGACGCGGAGCTGTACTACATCCACTTCATCAATGCCTTGCCGTCGGCCAACCCAGATGACTGGGGAAGGTACGATGAGCTCGTAGCGAAGCACGGCAAGGGTCCAAAGGCGGCTCCGAAGGGCCCGCAGACGCTGAAATCGAAGTTGCTCAGTGAGTCACTTGCCACCTGGATCGGGGTTCGCGCCGGCCGATCCGGGCATCGGCCCACCATCTGTGTGGTTCAGATGGGACTCAGCTGACCGCAGATCTGACCGTGATTCCGCCATCGGGGCACTCGTTCGCGCTGCGTGCGCTGCCGAGTATGAGCATCGCGATGCTCCGGAAGAAGGTCGCTGTGAAACTGAAGCAAAGTGCCGACGCAGTCGCGCTCTGGACGGCGTTCGCGCACAAGGATCTGGACGGGTTCTGGGAGCGTGGGGAGCAGATGGACACATCTCGCGAGGTCGGGTGGTATCTGAACGAGCACGACTCGACTGTGCTCGTCAGTATGGAGGAATGAGGTCATCAACCGTCGGAAGTCGGCCCGCACCGCGCGCTCGTGACTGCCCACATCGCATCAGATTAGATAGACACATGCATATGACGCTTGCGCCTGGCACGGTCAATTGGGACGGTATGCATCGTGGGCGGCCCCTTCGGGCGGGGGGGGGGGGGGGGGGGGGGGGGGGGGGGGGGGGGGGGGGGGGGGGGGGGGGGGGGGGGGAATGCAGCATTAGCTCGGTTCCTCCGTACATCGTTATCGAACTCGATCACGCGCGTGCCTCAGTGATTGGCTTAGTATGACGTAGATGCCGTGGTGGGGCAGTCCTTCGAATCTCATGTTGGGGGAACTGCGATCCGCATCCGCGCCTTCCCCTCCTGCGCCTCTGCCCTCGAACGGTGACTTTCCCGCAAGAGACGCGAGTGTCTTTGTTGGGGTGTGGCAGAACGAGCCGATGCGTGCCAGACCCCAAAACCTAGTCGCATGTCACGCCAATAGTCCATTCGATGTCTTCCATAGTCTCGCTCGTCTAGCATTGTTGTCTCATCCTCCACTGTTGCGCGGACCCCTTCGACCTCTGCTGCTCAGATGATTGCGAGACAAATGTTTCGGACTGTCAGTTGTGGTACCGCCGGCAACGTTTGGGACACTGGGTCCAGGCGCGGCGCGGGCCGTGCAGCAGATCGCTAACCGGGAGAAGACACGAACCAAACGTTGCGAAGGTGCGAATTCGAACTCCAACCATCGAACAAAGCATCGCCCGATGAACATGAAGACCTCTGTGCCTCTGCGCCGCTGCAATCGACGACTCAATATAGTGCGGCGCCCACAAGGTGGCGTCGGCCTCGCCCCAAGCACATGGGATGCATGGGTGCATGGATGTGTGACAGCGCTGCACGATGCACGACGCTCAATCCCCAAACTTTTCGCGCACCGTTACTTCGGATACCGGCACGCTTTACGCACGACTCCTGAAGTGCCTCGACATGTTCTGCACACGCTTACGCCTCGCTTACGTCCCCTGTGCGCAAGCTCCAATGTCGACAGATCCATCGATCCATTGATCCACTGATCCATCGGACGAGGACGGCCCTTCCCAGAACTAGGTTGATATACCGACACCACCCGTTTAGAATACGGCCAGACCGGCTCTAGCCGTCCCACGTACGTCGTCACCGCGTACTGCGCATCGGGCTATGCGAGTTTGGGGCACCGTGCACCGACGGGGAGGATATGAGGCGTTAGGGGTGCTAGGGCTTGGGGAACCGGGTGTGCGCTCGATCATCACAATGCTTCGGAGTACAGGTTGGAGTACAGGTTCTGCTCATTCTCGTCTGGTTCGCGATGCGCGAGATGCGGCATCTTGCGCTAGTAATCCCCAAACAATTCAGAACTCTCTGCCCTTTGCCTTTGCCCGACGTCGTACGTGCTGTGCCATGTACGTACATGTCGTACGGCTCTGCATTCCGCTGCTGCTACCCTGCGTTCGTCATCAAGATGCACGATGGCAGCGCACATGCATCCAACCCACGATGCTTCGACACACATGCCCATATATACCCCGCACCCACGGGGCCCTCCCCAGATCGCCCATCTACATGAGCAATTCATCCCCCGCACCACGCGCACCAGCCATCCAGCTAGTGTCACCGTCGTCGTTGGACGCAACGACCCAGTGGCAAACACACACCTTCGCGTTTCTCACTCCGTAAACCATCCCATCATCAACTCATCATCATAGCATAGCAGGCATGACCGTGAGTCCAGCATCCACTCTGAAGGAAGCCAGACCAGCAACTGACGTGACTCAGTACGAGGCTCCCAACTCGGAGATGGGCTCACCACCTAGCTACACCCCGTTCGGGCTCCAGTCATCATCAGCTGCTGCGCCACGCAGCCGCACGTCAACTCGGGCATCGACTCGAGCCTCAACCCGCGCATCCAGCTTCAGCGAGTACTCCCTCCGCTCGGCGCGCTACTCGACGACGTCGCTCGCGTCCAGCGTGCCCAGCAGCGAATCATGGTCGCCCTCCGAGGCAGAGTGTGGATGCTGTCCCTCCTCCTCGTCCGTCGACAACAACTCGCAGCTCGTCGCTGCGCCCTCCTCCTCGCGCACGTGGAGTGGCAAGGCACGTGAGGGACTCTTCACCTCGCCCGATGGCGATACAGTCATGGGCAGGCAGGACGGCACCCTCATCCGTGTCTATGCAGTTCGCCCATGCAGCTGGGTGAACGGCGACTTTGAGGAGGTCGGCGAGTGGTTCACTTCCTTCATGCTTTCGCTCGGCATTCCCGTCTATCCTTCCAACGGGCGTTTCCATCTCACTCCGACCGGTCCTAAGCTGGCATGGATGCGCGGGTCGATCGACATCTTCCGTCCAACCGATGACGCTCGCTGCGGCCACTGCCGCCAGCACAAGGTTCGCAACTGGCGCGGTACGCCCGTCACATTCCCCTGTGTGGTGGAGGCGGAGTGCACCAACGGCCCCGCCCCCGTCAGCTCATGCATGGGCTGCAAGGCGGCTGGCCTCCAGTGTGACCTGTACCAAGGCTCTGCCCCCGCCGTTGCACCCGAGATGCAGCGCCTCGAGCTGTGGAACCTCCCCGAGCTTCTCGCGGTCGCAAAGGACGCAGTCTCGGCGCTCGACGCGCTCAGCCGCAGCGACAAGCAAGGGGCCTGCCAGCAGACGGCGATGCAGGACATTGCGCGCGACATCGGCTGGATCACCGAGCAGCTCGAGTGCGCCAAGCGCCTCGACGCTGATAGCAAACTCTAATCTTCGCCGCAGGCTGCCGGTCCGTGGCCATATGTCCATGTAGCAGGCTTGCGATCACGGACATGTCATTGTAAGAGCAATTATAGCCAGTTGTAATTCGATCATGTATAGTTATATGGCACCGTGTTGAGCGTTCCAAGGCTTTGGTTCACTGTGGCCGGCATGGGCTGGATTGAGCAAACTGAGACAAGCTTGGACGTGCGATCGAACCCCTGCAGGCCCAGCACAAGAGGCCGGGCACTACCCCGGCACGTCCGAAAGAACAAGCGACGCGATGGCGACACGGCACCGCCGAGCGCCACGGGTGTTCCTGGCCTGCCGGGGCTGCGGGTGGTTGCGGTCCTCAGCGCGGGTTCGGAGCGACACTGGAATGGGGTGGCACGGGGTGGCTCTGAAGGCACTAGTGGCAGTTGTGCCTGTTTCTGCGCCTAGCGCTGGATTTTTCGGATGGCTTATTGTCTTCCTCTCCAGCGTTGCGTGCTAGCAACACGAGGTGCGCCTCGGTGCGCTCTACCGATGGCACAATGCGGGATATACATGCGGTCAGCCTGTGGTCAGCCTGCCGCGAGCCCTTGGTGCGCGCGCCGATAGGACGTCACGGCTGCACCGGACGTACCCCCGATGCAGACGGTCCGCCAACCCGTGAGCACCCCCTCCCGCCAACCGTAAGTCAGCGGTCCGCCAGACGCAACAATAGACAGGTGCGAGGGAGAACTTTGGTTCGAACGTTGCAGACTACATCTGCAACGCGAAGCGCCAGCTGCGCGCCGCCGTCCGCCTTCATTCTCCTTACTGTCTTTCCCTTTCCTTCTTCCCTTCTCCCCAGTACTGTCTGTCACCCTTCTCGCCCTTCGCCCCCACCTTGCCCCTTCTCACCATCAAAGACCGTGGGCGCCCGACCGCGCAACCCACGCAGCGAGCTGAGCAAGATCAACATTCCGCACGAGACTTCCATCCCTCCGTCCCCAGTCGCAAAGTCACCGAGACCTCGGCCTCCACTTGTGCGTACACGGGTCCGCCTAGCTGGTCCGCAAGTGCGCTTAGCATCTGCAAGGGAAGAGAGGAAGCCACGGAAGGAAAGGAAAGCAGGCCGATGTCGACTCCTGCCAAGACCGAACCACCGACGCCCGCTTCGCGGCCAAAGGGTGCGCGGCAGTCCTCTTCATGTGCCGAGTGCCGGCGGTGAGCACCTCGTCACGTAACTTCACTGACTCAGCCAGACTCAAGCTCAAGTGCTCGCGGCCGTTTCCATGCGCATCGTGCTTGCGCAGAGGGTGTGCTCCGATCTGTCCCGAGGGCACCATGAGCGCAAAGAAGAAGCGGTGAGCACGGTAACCCTCCATAGCTGATCCCCAGATTGATAGTGTCGGGGACTGAGGAGTTGCACGAGCGTATCCATGAGCTCGAGATGGCCCTTGCCGCCGAGTTTCGCAAGACGTCAGCGGGAGAACTCCATCCCCTGCTGCGCGCCGAACGCTCACCTGAAACGGATAGCGGAGCATGGGTCCGCCCTGCAGCCCTTGTGGCCGGTTGTCTGGTAGGCAGCGGCCTGTCCTTCACGCCAGAGGCAGTCCTCCCCTCCCTTCCGCCAGCAGACGTGAACGGCATGCGGGGCAGATTACCACCCTGGCCAGCGGGACAAGATGCACTTCGCACCGTTCGCGAGCTCGGCAATGCGTTGCTAAGTCCGGAGAAGGAGTCAGAACTCCTCACCCTCTGTGCAGATGGATCGCAGGGGAGTAGGGGAAGCCTGGCACTCCTGTTTGCACATTTGGCCCTGGGGACGCAGTGCAACACCCTTCTCGTCGAGCCCCATGCGGCGCGGAGTTTCGCAGATGCAGCACGGACGCTTGCAGACGCAAGCACGGCTGGCGTGCAGGCGGGCGTCATACTCGCCGAGTACGCAGCGAACGATGGCCGGTTAGGCGACGCATGGGCTATCGCGGGCGATGCACTGGTTAGGGCACATGGCGTGAGTCCAATTCCTTGGACGTGACTGACTCCAGATCGGGTTGCACCGCGATGGCGGCACGGCTGGACTTTCAGAATCCGACGCCGAAATACGGCGAGCTACATACTGGGAGCTCGTGGGGTGGTCGCGTGTTCTTGGATTGCTCCTTGGCCGACCGAATCAGTCGCGGAACGATGCAGGCGACGCAAAACCGCCACAAGGGGAGCGATACCGGTTGTTCTCTCTTCTGGAATCTGTCCTGGACTTGGTAAGTTTCCACGGTGCCACTCGTATTGATCATCAGACAACATCAGCGACCCCTGCATCGCTCGATGCTCTCCGGCGCGCAGACGACGCCTTGTCTGCACTCCGGTCAGATCTACCTCCCATCGCAATCGCGCGCAGCGTCCCGCCGGCAAACACAGTGGGCGCTCTGACATTGCGCCTGCTCGTCTCCTTCGCGAGACTGATGCTGTGTTCGCCCGCCGAAGCGCTCTTCAGCACAGCCTACGAGGCGGCCAACGAGTGCCTGGAGACGCAGAGGCAGTGGGTCGTGTTCCACCCCCGCCTCCTCGAGAGGACGGGCTGGGTGTGGTCCGTCGCCGATGCTGCTGCCACCTTCCTCGGCAAGGTTGTGACGTCTTCACCGGGCGGAGCATATGCCACGCCCGCCTTCGCTGCGCTGACGGGGTATGTCGAGGTCGTCGTTGCTGCTGGAAAGGCTCTGGGTCCCCTAGCAGCCGTGGTGGAGTCATCGAGGGCTGCGGTCGGAGAACGTAGCTCCAGGCAGACAGTCAGTGCCGTGCAGCAGTTGACAGCCCTGCCTCGACCGAGCACTGCTGTGGGACAGAACGACAGATCGTTCGGCCAGTCTGCCTCACAGGCGTTCCAACATCAGTTGCCCGACACCGATTTCAGCGGATATCCAATACCCCAAGCCTCCAACAGGCAGGCAGCGACAGTAACGGCACCGGGTGGTCAAGAGTTCCAGCGCGGGTTCACCATGATCCCCCCTCGTGTGCCGAGCATACCCACAGTGCCCAGGATAGATACGCAGTTCACGCACCCGCACCCGTCGCACCAGACGGCGCCTCCGCATCCTCAGCCCACACAGAGAGACGAGCCTCAGACGTGGTCGAGCTACGAGCTCCTCCCGCCCAACCTGGGGATGGACGACATATACTCGTTCCGTCACGGAAGTCCGCGGACAGACAGGGTACGCCCCATCAGCGGCTCGACCGTGAACCGTGGGATGAGTATGCCCGCTTTGCCAGCCGAGTTGGCGATAGCGACGCCGCACGTCGGGCTGCAGAGCCCGCAGCAGATCCTGGGCATGAGTCCCTTGATGGCGAGCCCTGACCTGATGAGTGAGCAGGAGGCGTCCTTCTTTTCACGGCCGGGGACGGCGGGCTGAGTCCCCGCGCATCAGCAGGTTCATTAGCGTTTCGAACCAGGAGAGGCCAGTTAGTGCACGGAAGTAGTCATACAATGCCATCGCTCGTATATGGAAACAGATGGGTTCTACGGTAGTATAGAGATGCGACTCGGATATAATCGCGGTGCTTTCATGCAACAGCGCCCAGCGCTCGTGAATCGTGACTTTAGTATGCGTTGCCGGGGAGGATGTTGTCGCGGTGGACCCGACGGCGGTCGCTCCCGATGCTCGCGTTATTGGCACCGTTAGCGGTATGGACGCCGTTGTACGAGACGGCCGAGACGGGCGAGCCCGCGCCGCCAGGGCTCTCGGGCGCGCGGAAGCCGGCGACGTCCTGCGGCGTGCATGTTCCACGCCAGGAGGCGTGCTGCTGCCACCCCACTTGCGGGTCGATGCGCTCGCCCGCCGGCTGGTACGTCATTGGCGGCTGCTCCGGATGCCCAGGGGGCGGCACCGGCTGCGTCGTGTATGTCTGCGTGGCATAGCGACTTGGAGCACCCGCCTGCTGGGGATATCCGGGCCGAGCAGTGTCGAGAGGAGGGTAGTCGCGCTGCTGGGGGTGGTACTGCTGGCGCTGGTCGACGAACTCCCAGTCGGCGGGTCCCTGCGCGTACTGCTGTGGCACGCGGTCGTCGTCGTAGAAGTCGTGCACGGGCTTGCCGTAGGCCGTTGTCATGGTGTAGCCGGGCTCGACGTCCATGGGCGTCACCGTCTCCCACTGGTCGATCGGTTCCGTGCTGTACCCGTTCAGGCCGGTCTGGTCGTGCGTAACCGCGGCAGCGGGAGGGGCGACCCATCCCTGCTTCTCGCGCCACTGCGTCAGACGTCGCTGGTACCGCTTGCTGTACTTGGACGAGGGCCACATGTCACCAGCCAGCGTGAGGAAGTAGAAGAAGAGGATGAAGGCGATCGACCACTCGAGGGCCGCCGCGGCCGAGGACACGAGGTCGCACTGGTGTGCTGTGCGATTACCGCGCGCAGCGTTGTTGCCGTGACACACGCCGTAAGTTGCGCCGAAAGCGATCGCGCCACACACGGCGACGACGACGAAGAAGCACTTCCACTTCGAGTTGCGCAGCAGCGACTTGCGGTAGGGGTGGTCCTTGTGCAGACTCCACACCTGGCCTGTCTGCAAAATGGCCGACAGCGCGACACACACGATGAACACGCACGCCATCGACCAATGCACCCTGCTATGGGAGAAGCAGTCGAACTGATGTCAGCTTGATACACCCGAGCCAGGGGGTGCAAAGATGGAGCAAGCATACTCACCACACCAAGCAGAATCAATGCTGCGCCTCCACAAGCAGCGAAGATGATCGCCAGCCAGCCGAACCACACCGTCCGTCGCCGCACGTCAGCAGGAAGACGGTCATGGGAGCGCAGCCAACGCTCGCACAGAAGCGACGCGACGTAGAATCCGACCGTGCACGCACACAGCGGCACAAAGACCCACTGGATGTCAGCTTGTTTCCTGGAAACTACGGCTCCTTGCAGCAGCTGGTCTGCGGTATGGAGGCGGCCCACGTTCCGTCCAGGTGGTGCTGGCTCCAAGCGCCAAGACATCCACTTGCCTGTCCGACGGCGCTGGCGGCGACCGCGCAACTGCACATGCAAGAAATAGTGCTGCAACAACTCACCTTGTGCTTGCCCGCGACGTTGGAGATGAAGACGGTCGAGGGCTCATCGTCCGTGTATCGGGGCTTGCCGCTTGCGACCCACAGGCCCATCATGGCAAGGAGGGCTGCGAGCCAGCAGAACGCACACGCGAGGGGGAGGTAAACATAGGGCGCGTACACTGATGAATGTCAGCACTAGCTCTAAAGATATGTGTTCATGTCTCGTATCGAAAAGTCTGGATGCGATCTCGGATCAAACGGAGGGGCTAAAAGATTGGGACATGAGATCTTCGGCGGGGCGCGGGGCGTTCCGATCCAGAAAGAATGGAATGAGGTAAACATACACGTGTGGTTCATGAAGGTGCGCGTGTTGAGGAGCCATGGGAGCGGCTGGCCCGTCTCGGGATCGCGTTTGCGGAATCCCATTGCTGACTTGTGCTGCTGGCTGTGGGTGGATGAGATGGAGATGCAACTCAAAGTCGAAAAACATTGTGCTCATGGAGTTGTAGCTTGTGCTATACACAGCGGCACGGCGCAGTCAGAGGTCTCGGAGCAGTGAAGTCGCGGTTCCAGGGCAGGTCAGTGAGTTCCCCTGGTTGTTCCAAGCGGGCAGTCCTACACGGCAGCCAAGGGAGACGTCGCGATTGGAGTAGGCAGTAAGGGATGATGTCACCGATCCACCCGATCCACTACCCAGCCGGTGGGACCGTTGGGACATGACCGTGGGCGTGCCCGCTTTTGGCCTCTTCTGTGGCCTGGGCCGCGGCGCAGACCTCCACTCTCCGTACCTTCGTACTCTTCTATGCGGATACGCGGACCCACCAGACGGGCGAGTGGTGCCTTCTGTGCCAGCTTAGTGTCAGCTGTGTGCCTTCGCCGCAGCTTCTGTGATTCTTCTGCCTGGCACGTTCCCCTAATATTCCCCTAATATGACCGGCGAATTTTCCAGACTCTGGTTGGCAATAAACAAAGCCTCAAGCACAACGTACAACCCACGCGGACTTTCAAGGTTAATCGAAACGTTAAACTGAATCCAGCACCCAGCTGCACACTCAACTGCCACTGTCTGCCGCCGGATCTCCAACCTCCACCTCCCCGTGACAGATGACTTCGATGCCTGGGGAATGCAATGAGCCCACTGACGTCGCGGATTGCCCGTGCCGCTCCACGGTGGTATGCATTCTGCTCCGCATGCGCCGAAGCGAGCCTCTCCCTAACGAGGTAAACAGCACGCCCAGCGCAGAGGCACGCAGAGGACATGCGGCATGGCGCGCAACTCGCCAGTGCTGGGCCACGCTGAGCGACGAAATGAAAAATGCTGCGCCACCCGATCCACAAGAGGCATATCAGCGTCCATCCCTGGTAGGGGCCGGGCGTCCTGGCGCCCCGCGATTGGTGCGTAGCGTGCCGACCAGGGGTGCCAGGGCTACGGTGACTGGGAAGCACAGCGACCGGGCGGTCCGCACACCGATACGGGCGGCGATACGGGTGCTGGAAGGTATGCTTGTTCTCGGGGCTCTCGGGGCAGCCTGCGGGCAGGCAAGGGGGCAAGTCAGCACGACGCCTTGGCGCCCGCCCCCCGCCGACAGCCCGGCCGTGCTCGGCCTTCTCTCCCTCCTGCTGTTCGCTGAGCAATGCGGAAGTTTTGCACAGATCTCCACCTCTGTTTGGTCGGGCGGAAGCCCGGGTGGCCAATGCCCCGGCGCTACGGGCTGGCCGAGCTGGAGTGCGCACACATCAATGCTCGCGGTGACAGACTCGCCATCAATTACGGAAGTTCCTACGGAGGCACGAATCCTTGCGGTAGTCGTCGGTGCCTGTGTGATGCCGCCACGTGTTTGACCTCTACCAAAGTATTGTTCTCCTGTCCTCACATTCGCTTGCGACATCGCTTGGGCGAAGAAGAAATGGGGTCCGCAGGAGGTGAGATGGAAGGTAGCCCACCGCTTGCTTGTTTACGTCCGCATGCCCGCACCCGGCCGGCCACAATCAGAAGCAAGGGCGAAGCGTTTCTAGGCGTTCAGGGGCCGACGCTGTCCGACGCCGCCTACGCCTTCAGCCAGCCAACTCTGTCTCAGGCTCTGCGGCTGCCGGAGTCGCTCTGGCCGAAAGTGAAGTGTGCGAGGTCGAAGCGAGCGGGAAAGGCTCCGTGCTGGTCGCCCACCGTTGCCGCGAGGTCGATTGTCTGCCCCTCGAACTGACCGTGTAGACTGCGCGCAGATGGCTGTCACTTCCGCTGCGTCCGTTGCGTTGCGCAGCAGTGAACAGCAAGCAGAGCCCGAGCCCGCCGTGACTCATTTAGCAATCCAGATCGCCGCGGCTGGTGGCCGGGAGGCGTCGATGAATGGGCGCGCGTATCGAGCTATGGCCCGCGGATCTGCAGCCGATCAAGACAGCACTGCCATTCTGTGCATCGAGCGTTCTTGCACTGCAATGGGCGATGCGGGCCCATGAAAAGAACGAGAAGTCAGTGTCACCCTCTCACTGCAGGGGGTTCTGACGAGTAGAACAATGGGCCGTAACGGCATAGTGATGTTCAGGTTAGAACTCGGAAATAAAAAGCCTGAAGCAAGTGGCCAAAGTGCTGGCACTACAGCGGACGAGGAAGGTGGAGGTGCGAGGTGTGAGATGGTGGGGCGTCCGAGCGACGGGGCATCAAACGAGCGCGCAGGCGGGTGCGCATCTGCCGCATTTGCGTGTTTAATGGCGGGCCTAGGGCACGAGCTAGGGGACGCCAGGGCTGTTTTTGATAATCACTGAAATGATACAAGATAGTCGATTTGACCGAGGATTATCCCTTATTCTTTTCACGATCCCTCAAACTCTTTCGGGGCCACCGCTAGTGTTGTTTTCTGCCAGCCCTGACCCTGCCCGTCCAAATCCTTCCAGCAGCTTTCGTATACTCGTCTTTGCCTGTGCTGACAGCTGATGATTTTTTCAAGCGGACGTTGGTGCCATGCTTGCTGCACAGTGGTAGAATGGTTCAAAACCTCACTGGCAATGTTTTATGCACATCTATTGCGGCTTGGTCTTGGCGACGGTCGACACGCCGGAAGGGGCTCGTGCCTGAACTTTGTGCACCCACATGATTGTGCGGTGTGAAGAGCCAGTGCTCGCCAGCACGGACTGGGCTGGTCAAACTGACACGTGATTCCGATTCTGCGGATTCTGGCGCATTGCCTAGCACCTTGTGTGACCTTCTTCCGTCTATGCAGATGCTGCGTAGTGTCGGGGAGCACGCAGCAGGGGGCGGGCGTCACGGTGATCAATGTCATACATGGACGAGCCGGCAGCAGACGGCAGGGATTGAGTTGATAGGACAAAGCTACGTGATGGTTGGAATCAGGTCATTGAGGCAGAAGACTCGGTACTCAGTAGATTAGGATTCTGGCTGAGCTTCATATGGCACCTGGCGCCCACGGCACACGGTACTCTGGCACCTTGCATCAACACCTGCGCCGCCGCACGTACCTGCGACTTTGACGCAAGTGGAGGAGGATAGAGAGGAACAAGCCAGCCAGGGCACTCCAGGGAATACAGGGAAAGCAGGGGCCGGACGGCCGGAGGGAATGGGCGCTTGAGGGGGGCCGGCGAGGGCCGGTGGGGACTGACAAGGCAGGTGAGCAGAGGCTAGTAGCCACCCTGGCCATCATCTCAGGGCGCAATCAGGGATGCTCAGGAACTCAGGGACTCTGCAGATGAACCGGCGTCAAGCCTGTTTAGGCCACGTCAGGCCAGGCAGCATCAGGCCCAGTCAGGCCCCGTCAGGCCTCATCATCTCAGGTCGTAATCTCAGGATGCACGATGGCCAGGACGTCTTAGCACAGGGGGACTCCAACGCTGTCAGTGTCGGTTCGGTGGGCTTCGACCTCTCCTGAAGGCCGCCGCGAGCTCTTTACCTCGCCGCTCGCAAACGCCAGCACCGTGCGTGTCAGTGGCTGTGGTCGGTAGAAGATGTTCTGAGCTCGGCTTCGGTCCCCGGCGCATCTTCCGATCTGGCCGTCACTGGATGTGACCTACTGGGTTCGGTGCCTTTGCAATCACCCCTCCGCACGCTCGCCTGCCCCGTCCTCGGGCCGTCCGCTGTACGCGCGCAGACAGCGTCACTTACTGGTACTCGCCCCTGGTCCGTCGAACTGTCGAAGCGTCGAACCGCCGGGTCTGTGGTCCTGGCGTGCCCGGCATCGGCTCCAGACCAGGCTCTGATCTGAGACTGACCTCCATAGACATAGTCGTATAGTCGGTTTAGTCCCTTTTGACTTCAGACGATAATCGCCCCTCCTGAGCGTCCTGAGCCTCCCTCCGTTCCCTCCACCGATCCACCGCCCCTGTCCCTCCAGGCTCCTGGCTCCTGGCGCCTGTCCCTTCCGTCCCTCGTCCCCTCAATCGCTCTGCACACTACATGCCATCCACCCATTTACTCCGACAACTCACCTCACACATCTCTCTCACCCATCATCTCCCTCTCATCACCACCACCGAACCCCCAACCCCGCACCCACTCCACAACTTCCTCGTCGTCCTAACCTGCATTACCTCTTCAGTCTACAAGCACGACAACATCATCCAGCTTCTTACACATAACGGCCCCCATTCCTTCGTCTTCGTGCTGTTTCTAACGGCTCACAACTCCCTCTTCTTTTCTTCTCCCTCTGACCGATCCCCCCTCTCTTTCCCGAGATCCATCAATCGAGCCCTCTCCTCTTTTCATCCAGCAACCCAGTCGACCTCAACAGTTAACTCGGTAAGTCCTCTTCCCCACTTCTGTTCTCTCTGCTGGTGTCTGTTCTCGCATCGTGTTCTTGGGCATCTTTTCATTGTCTTGTGTCAACACCCAGTCTCTCGTCAGTACATTCTATTTCCACCACCCCTTTCCATTGAATGCCTAGGCCCCTTGAATCGTTTCCACCAGACCTTTCCGGCCAGTGTCTCAACCGCATTGCATGCATCGCAGAGATGTTGGATGCCTTCTCGCGTTCATGCATGGCAGAGAGTCTGAAGCAAACTGGTGGATTGGGCGGCGACGGGTCCTAGTGGGGGGACGACCTGGCAGTGACTGTCACCTGGGTCCGATGGATCTCCGAGTCCAGGTCCCCCGCTAGTCTTCACCCTCCTCTTTCCCCCGTCACTTCACTTCTGGTGCTCTGTTCTCTCTCGCCCTTTCCGCGCTCGTCTCTTGCTACCCTGGTTGATTAATCGTGGTTGATTAATCGCACTCTACAATGTGGTGTGGGTACGACTACCGTGGCCCCCCGCTGTACCACGGCCTATGTGGCCGCAAGGTACACAAGCGTCTGGACACACGACCCGCATGCGTCTGCCGTCTGTTGGACGGAGAGTGGTGCATTACATGCTCCTTCTATGCTCCCAATCATACGTACACGTAACGGGTAACCGGGTATGTGTTACACCTTCTATATCATTCAGTCTGGGTGTCTCTCGGCCGCTGGCACGGATCGGCCTCCACCATCGGTTCCAACCAGCCCCAACACGTTTCAAGCCTCATTGCCTCATTGTCTCAGAGGTGGGCTGCGCGAGACGGGCACAGGTGGGAGGAAGACGGTGACGGGTCTGCATCTGCGCTTGCATGCGCGCTTGTCATGGATGACAAGAGACACGAGACGTGTTTGATGTGTGCATGGGAGCAGGATCGACCGCTGGCGATACGGATTTGGGTTCTTGGGTCGTTTGGACAGTCGGGGCGGCGAGGGCGGGAGACGCAAAGACCTTTTCGTGTGGGTCCAATGGCGCGCGCCCCCTCATACCCATCCGGCCCTGGATCCAAAGCCAAGTAAAGTGCACGTAGCCCCCCATCTCTATAAGGAGAAAATTTGTGTTGTTGCTGCTGCTTTTTCGCACAGCAAACTGCATAGGTGACGTGCACGCAAGACAGACGGGCGATCACAGTCGGGACTGGTGTCTTGCGCTGTGTGCCCGGTTGAGCTTGGTGTGCGTGGGGTGTGTGTATGTGTGCCGAGGATGGAAGGAAGGGCGTGTGGCCTGGCGCCGGGTGGGAGGATGACATGAGGGGACGAGTGGTGGTATCCTGCGGCATCCCTGGCCCTGGACTAGCTGGGCTGAGTGCCGTCGTGCACTGGTGCTGGTGGGAGCTGGCTGGCTGGGGGAATGGGTGGTCTGCCGGCTTGCGGTTGGCCGCGGCGGCGGAGGGTGGGTGCATCGCAGGGCCAGGAGTGCCAGGAGCTGCAATCAACCGCTGGTCGTCTTCTCCTGCGAGGCTAAACTGGACCTGAATCGTCATCACGAGCTCTAAATTGGATCCGCTTGGGCTTCTGTTTGGGTGGCAATGGGGTCTCCACAGCGCACATCCGTTACGTAACCTTTCCGAAACTGTATCCCGGCCGTTTGGTCCCTCACCGCCCCTGATCTCCTGTCAAAGTCCTGGCTCGTCCTGGCTCCCTGCGAAGTCAAACTCGCCAGCCCAGGATCAGGACCCCGTTGCGCCAGGCCGCCACCATTGCCTGGATTGCCTGCTTTGCCTGGATTGTACTCACTCGCGCTCCCTCCCTCCCTCCCTCTCCTCTCTCTCTCCGTCCGCCTGCAGCCTGCAGCCCAACCCGCCCAGTCATCCCTTCCGAGCACCAGACCAGCAACACCACCAGACACCTCACCCCTTGCATTTCAATCATCTCGTTGTTATTCCACAGTATGCTTACTCGCCCCAGAAATCGACACCACTGATACATCGAGTTCTCTGTCGACGTCCCAGCACCACCCTTCCCCCTTCCCCTCCTCTCCCCCCCCCAAGACATGTCGACTTCGGCAGTGTATTCTCCCCATCCACCGACACACAATCTGCCCGGCACCAGCAACTCGTCTGCGAACGACACCCCCACCCCCACCATCACCACCACCACCAAGGCACGCTTCACTCGTGCACGCTCAGCTACGTCGGGCGGTGGTGGTCCAAGTGTCTCTCCGACTCGCCCTATGTCATCACCTCGCAAGTCTCCCAAGAAAATGACTAGCCCTAGTCGTGCAAGCCCTGGGCGCCAATCCTCCTCAGCCGACACAGGCGAGGGGGCCGGGGCTAACGGTACGACACCAACAAACGATTCACCCATAAAGACATCAACCGAACAGACATCCACTGCTGCCAACGACTCGTCAACTCCAGCGCCGGGTTTTCATGCATCGACGGCCTCGCCACCCTCGCAGAAACAACATTCCGGTGATAAACAGCAGGCCGACGAACCGATCACAGAAGATCCCGCCGTCGAAACAGATTCCTCTGCGAAAACTCAGAAGATTATGCTTGTCTTCGGTCGCAAGCGCAAGGCTCCCATCGACGATGACATGACCACGGTCAGCTCAGAGCTGCACACCCCCAACGCAACGACTCCTCCCACGGATCAGGCGAACCACGCTGTGGATGCGACTGTTCCAGACGACATGGCTTCTGCCGTGTTGGATCATGCCGGCAACAATGTCGTGCCTGACGCTACCCCTTCTGCCACCAATTCTCTTACAAACAGCTCAGCTCCAGCGGCGGCAGACTCTGCCGCTGCCCTCGGCACTGCTGCATCCAACACCCACACGACCAACACCCCAACCACGACAGCCCGTGATGCTTCTGTCGCTGCGGATGCGGCCGTGGCTGCTGCTGTGGCTGCCGCTGAGGAGAAGCCCAAGCGTGCGCCTAGAAAACGCCGCAAGTGGCTGCGTCGAGGCGAGGTGGACCCTGACGACCCCAAGGCGGTCGCGGAGCAGAAGGCCCGCCACGCGCTTATCGACGCCGCGATTGAGGCACTCGATCAGCAGGAGCAGGCGGTCCTCGACGAGACGCATCCGCAGCTCGTTGAACTGCTAGACGAACTCGAGAAACGTCGCCAGGTCAGGCTCAGCTACGCCGTCTCCAAGTACAATGCGGAGAAGAACGAGCTCGACAATCTCCGCCGACAAGAACTCGACCAAATTCGTTTCCAGTTTAGGGTGAGTTAAGATTGACCCGTTCCATCGCTGACTTCAGGCGGACTGCGAAGACCTCGCCGACAAGATGATGTTTGAGTGCCGTCGCAACATTTCCAGACTCGAGGCCGAAAAGGTCTACCTGGATCGCGGAATGCCGAAGCATCACGTAAGGCCCAAGAAGTTTTACACCAACATGCCTACCTTGGGCGAGGGTCGCGGTTCCGGCGGTTGGCGTCTGCCGACGTCCAAGCTGCTTTCCAACGGCAAACAGAGGACACGGCCAGTGTATGCCAAGGACGAATGGCGAAGTCGTCGCGCCATTGACTTTGGTATTCAAGCCGCGAACCGCCACGACGTCAACGATGATCTTGTTGCCCTGGGCCTTAGGGATCCTCCGACACCATCCCCGTCGCCGACACCCTCTCCGTCGCCCTCGCCGGAGCCTATTCTTGTCGAGGAGGAAGTTCTTGAGATGCTCAAGCCCGAACCCGAGCCTGAGCCCGAGCCGCCTCGACCTGTCGAGATTCTCGAGCCGATAGAGCAGCAGCAGCCACCACCTCCCCCTGAGCCCGTCCGGGTCGTGCCTGCCGGTCCCCCTCCCGTCATGTGGAACGAGCCCCTTCCTCCCAAAGAGGCTCCACCGCCGCCTCGACCTGCGCCGTTCCCTTCGAAGGGTTATGAGCGTGGTGGGTCTGTCGTTCCTCCTCCACCCCCCATGGGGCCGCCCGAGCGTGAGCCGTGGATTCCCAGCTACCGACCACCGCCGCCTGCCCATGAACCTCTTCCTCCTCGTCGTGGTTCCATCCCGTCTCGAGAGATGGACCGCGGCGCTCCGCCTCCCATCCCCATCGACCGTTCTCGACCACCTCACTACGACCCATACTTCCGCGAGCCACCCCGTGACGCTCCTCGTATGTTTGACCCCATGCGCGATCCCCGAATGGAGCCGCACCCGATGGACCCACGTATGGGTGGACCGCCGCCGCCAAACGCGCACATGCGCCCCGGCGAGCCACTGATGAGCGACCCCCGTCGCGATCCCCGCGATCCCCGCGACATGCGTCCCGACCCTCGTATGGACCCCCGTGATCCTCGGGCTGATCCCCGTGATCCTCGCGATATGCGCCCCGACCTGCGACCGGACATGCGCGGCCCTCCACCGCCGCCGCCTGGACCTCGCTACGACGACCGTGGGCCTTACTACAACCGGCCGCCTCCGGGAAGCATGTACGAGTCGCCGGCGACGCGCATGGATGGGCGCTGGAGCGGGCCTCCTTCGCGTCCTCCCCCTGGTTACTACCGGGACGACTGGCGTCCTGGACCGGGCCCTCCCCCACCTGGGCCACCCACGGGCCCTCCCCCTCCTCGGGAATACTATGGTCCGCCCGGCGGCTACGTCCCTCGTGAGCCTCGCTTCCCCGGCATGAGCACGCCGACGGCGTACGCTAGTTCGCGGCCTTGAGCGGTAGAGAGCCAAGACAGCTGGCGCGGAGCATGTTCTCAGAGAGCGATGCCGGCCGGCCGGCGCGACCAAGGGGAAAAAGATTGGAGCGCCTGCTGTGAGTCAGAGCAGAGCGAGCCATAGATAGTAGTCGTAATTGTCATTTCTTCATCCTTGCATCGGTCCATATTATCGTGTATGCATGCATTAGGTCTGTACCAAGGGAAGTGAGCAGCGTTTCGTGATTCTGCCTTGGCCACGATTCCTGGAACCACCGGCCAGTACGCTCAGGCATCAGCATGCGGGCTGAGCACGTCCAAGCAGTCCGCACGCCTTCCCGACTTGTTTCGGACGAGGTATATCATGATTTCAGGTCAGTCACGGGTACCAGCGGCTAGCGGTTCAGCGCGGCACCAAACGACGCGTCCTGTAGTGGACTGAACGCCCTGTGGCTGCGCGGTTGCGCGGATCAACGGAATCAAGACCACGTGCCACCATTCTCTGGCCAGCTTGACGTGTCGGCGTCGAGCGCAAGCTTGCCTGGTCGATGATGGTAACTGTGCACTTGCATCGACCACCCACAGCTGCAGCGCCGCCCGTCCCCAGCGTGATGCTGCTTTCCACTCTCCTCGCGCTTGCGCCGCTGGCGCTCGCAAAGTTCGAGGGCGGAGTGCCCCAGTCCTTCATCAACACGGCCATCGCCCGCACCATTGAGCTCGGCGGAAGCACGCACGTTGTCACTACGCAGTACAACGTCAAGGCGCTCGTCGACAACCCGGAGACATACGTCCTCGCGCTTGGAAAGGAGGGAGATGAACCGCCCGCGTGGTACGAGGTCCTCGTCGCTGGACAGCCCGTGCAGGACGTTGTCACGGACAACGTTGAGGGGTAAGTTCCAACAACTTGCGGCTGGAGACGGTGACTGACCTTTGCAGAGCACCCGCCGCTCTCGTGCCGATCGGGAAGATGAAGAAGGATGGAACGGTGACCATCTCGCTGAACGAGATTGTCGCCAAGTCGTCGCGGCCTGTCCCGGCTGAGATCGAGCAGCGCGCCCCGCAGTACATCATGTGGGAGACGAACTCGACCCTCGTCGACAGCGTGTACACCTCTGACGTCGAGCGCATCAAGATTCGTGCGCCGACCCCCGAGATCATCGGCCAGGGCAAGGTCCCCAAGACGTACACTCGCGACTCGGATCTCACCAAGTCTGGCGCCACGATCACCCTCGGCCCGTTCTACAGTGTTCCCCCGACCCTGGGCAAGGACGCCAAGGGCGAGCAGTTTCCGTTCTGGGTCCACTACGAGACCAAGGTCCCCATCGCGGGAATCCGCTCGCTCCGTCGTTCCGCGGAGGTCAGTCACTGGGGTGCGAACCTCAACCTCCAGGACGAGATCGAGCTCTTCAACAACGGACCTCGGTGAGTTGGCTACGACATCGGTGCTCAAGGATAGCCATTAACAAGCAGCCTCAAGGGTCAGTTCTCGCGCCTGAACCACCAGCAGTCCCGCTTCTGGGCCAGCAAGCCTGCCCAGGTGCTGTCGGAGCTCACCATGCGCCTCCCCCCTCTCGCTCGTTCGGTCTACTACTACGACGTCATTGGCAACGTCTCGACTTCCCACTTCCGTGAGGGTGTCGCTCGCAAGGGCCGCACGACAGAGTCGCAGCTCGAGTTCCGTCCCCGCTACCCCATCCTCGGTGGCTGGAACTACACCTTCACCGTTGGCTGGGACAGCCCGCTGTCGGAGTCGCTCAAGGTCGACAACGATGGCAAGTACATCCTCTCCGTTCCCTTCCTCACTCCTCTGAAGGACGTCGTCGTGGATGATGAGGAGCTCCGCATCATTCTGCCCGAGGGCGCGACCGACGTCCAGGTGTACACTCCTTTCCCTGTCGACGAGATCGACCACGCCGTCCACAAGACGTACCTCGACACGACCGGCCGCCCCGTCGTGACGCTCAAGAAGCACCTCGTCACCGAGAACCACGCGCAGCCGGTGTACGTCACGTACAACTACTCGCGCGCCGCGCTGTACAAGAAGCCCCTGACTGTCGCGGCGTTCTGCGGCTCGATTCTGCTGCTCTTCGTCCTGCTGCGCCGGGTAGACTACAGCATCGAGAAGAAGAAGCGGGAGTAAGTCGTGCTGCGTCAAGTAATAGCGCAGGTTTATTAGTAAAAGCAAAATCTAGGCTGTCACTTCAGCTAGTCACCCATTTTAGACGCGGCTCGGCCGTGTAGCCATCCATAGAGAGCATGTATTGCATGCAGATTGATGTAGATAGCAAAGATGATGCGCATTAGTGGAATATCGTGCAACTGGTGATTGGCCAGAAGGATCGTTTGCAGCGACGATTGTCACGAGTGCCTTGGCAGAAGTGAAAGTGCAGAGGAGTAACTCGTGTCATGACCGAGCCGACGGTGTGCATACGTGCGCATTTCTGACGCTCGCATATGCATCACCGGCGACCGGATGGCCGAAGGGGCATTGCGCCGAACTCCGTGCATGCACACGAAAGGATCCTGCAACGACTCCTGCTCCGGGTAGTCACGGTAAGGGTCAGCACGCCATGAGCCGCCAAGCAGTGGTGTCAGGTGTGGAGAAGGGTGGACTAGGCCATGGAGACCTGGTGAACCGATGCGCGGCATGCATGACGGTGGTCGACTCGGTGTGTTTAATCGCCGCGTGCGCCGCATCGAGTGCATACGAGTTAGGTTAGTTGGCCGTCTGGTTAGTCGAGCATTGCGTGGGACAGCCGTGGACACTGGGTGCAGTGATGCAGTGACGACGGGCCCCGCACTGGAGGGCACTGGAGGGCGGTCTTTTCCCGCTCCAACCCCGTAATCCATGTCGGGCCATGCTGTCATCACCCGTCCATCAATGTTCCCCTGTCCGCCCTACCTGCGCCTGACCTTGCTTGCCGACGCTCCTTGCTTCCTTTTCCTTCTGACCTGACCTCACCACACACATACACACTCTTACTTGCACACAATCTCTACTTGTTCCTCGCGGCGACTTTGCGCATCACGCTTCCATCCCAAATCGAAATCAACACACAAGGAATAGAGCGAAGCGCCGGCCAGCCCCCCTCCCTGAATACTCTGTTTATCGGCACCTCCACCCCCGCACCGACCGGGCTCCGGCTCGCTTGACCACGACCAAAACGACCTTTGACCAGGGGCGATGACCCGCCCGATCGCCTCAGGCTCCTCGTCGCCGTTGACCTCGCACAGCTCGAGCTCTCAAACGAGCTCGCTGAGCCGAGGACCGGCTGCCCGCTTAGCTGCCCGCCGCCAGCAACTCGGCGACCATGTCGGCGCAGTGGCGGCACTGCAGCGTGATCTCTCAGCCGATGTCGACGACCTCCGCTCTGTGGGAGGCTGGGACCCCCTCACTGCGCACGGGGTCGAGACATGGCTCGAGGACCGGGGGATGATCTTCCGTGCTCTGCGGGTGAGTCGTGCATCGCATCGCATCCCGTGCTCTCTCTTTCTCGCTTTTGCGTCAGGGGGTCGCTAGTGAGAAGAAATACCGGCTAAACCGGCCCGGGCCCAGTCCACATGATATGGAATCACAATCTAAATCTACTTGCATCCGCATGGATTGCGCCAGACCGCCCAGCTATGCAGCCAAGCCCGAGCTAACTAGCTTGGCCTGCCTGGGCGTCTGAAACTGCACGCACGCCATCACCCCTCCTATATGCTTGCTGCTATTCCGAAGCTTCCGCTCGCAAGCATGCTGACACCCAGCGCAACCGTTTTGACATCGAAGCCGCCCACAACAAGCTTCTCGATGCACTCGCAGCCCGTCTGAACCGAGGATTGCATGGCAGCATTCCAGCCCCGCCGACGCCACTCTGGACGCTCCTGCCGTATACTGGCCGAAAAGCCTGCGTCGACCACCTCGGCCACCCGGTTGTCGTTCTCAGCCTTCGTGACGTCGCACGAGACGACACTGGCTCCCTCGACGAGCTCAAAGACTGGACGTGGTGGGGTCTCGAGCTCGTCCGCCGCGCATTGAAAGAGTACTGGGTCGACGGACGTCGAGGAACCGGAGCCGAAGGAGCGGTGCTGATCATCGATGCCGCGAATGCGGGATACCGCAATTTGGTGAGTGGGCCTGTTGGAATCATGAGTGGCAACCGAACATCCTTCCGGACCTTAGTGTCCTCCCTTACTCGGGGATCTCAAACGTGGGCACGGACGCCCGTCGCTTGTCGCCATGAGCGGCTGCACAAGCTGCACCAAGCTCTCGCCAAGCTATCGCGGGACGGCATGCAGCGGCATGCACGGTGTTCATTGCGGCATTGCAGTGGTCCCAGCGTCTACCTCGCGAGCAACATTCCCGGCCACGATTTTACCGGGTACACAAAAATGTTTCAGCATGCTCTCACTTTTCTGCCTATCGTTTTGTCTTTGTTCGTTGCTGACACTGTGAAAAGGAGGTCGAGCTGCTCCCGACGCTGTTCAACGTCGCCCGCGACAGCTACCCCGGCGCGTTTGAAAGCGTCTACGTCGTCAACGCAGGGTGGTCCCACCGGGCCATGTGGAACAACATCCTGAAACGCCTGTTGCCACGAAGCGCCGTTGAGAAGATCACCTTCCTCGAGTCGCGCCCCGACACCGAGGCAGTGTTTGATCTAGACACACTACCCAAAGGTGAGTTCCGTTGGTGCACTTGAGCACTTGGTGCTCCCGCACATAAGCTTCGGCCGCCGCTACCTCAGGGCGCCCCGTCTCTTTGCGTCTCCCGTTGCATCATGCTATCACAAGTGCGCAGGTCGCGCGGAGATCGGGCGCACCCATCCTTCCGCCTGTGTGTCACGACGGGCATGCATCAAGCATGGCTTGCCTGCCGTATCCACGCAATGGAAACGGGGGCGTACAGCAGGGTGTGCAAGGATCACCAGACGGTCAACCATTACCAGCCCACTGATGTGTTATAACTGACCCATCGCAGCCCTTGGAGGTGACGGCCCACCGGTCGACCACGAAACCATGCTCCACCACCTTTCGATCTCCCGTTCTCGACCGTCATCACGCGTCAACTCTCGTGCGCCGTCACGTAAGGGTTCGCGAGCCCCGTCGCGCGAGCCGCCAAAATCTCGCAACAGCCTCAGCCGCGCTGCGTCGGCGACTTCGATGGCTGATGTGTTCTTCACCGCTCCAGCCTCCCCCGCAAGCTTCAGCCGGGCCGGCTCGAGGGCCCCGTCACGAAAGGGCAGCCATCTGATGCTCTCGCAGCTGAACCACAAGCTCTCCATGACCAAGCACGAGGAAGAACAGGGCGCGGTAGTGGGTGGCGATCCGTCGCGAGCGTTCGACTACATGCGCGGCGAGGCTCCGAAATCGCCACTCCCGGACGGGCCTGCAGCTCAGTCGCCACTGCATCGCATCAAGTCACTATCAGACTTCCATCTATACCTCTCGCCGTCTCGTCTGGCCCACCGTGACCTGCTGTCTGACTCGGAGGACGAGGGCAAGGACCAGATCCACATCCGGCCACCGATCCAGCGCCGCCGCTCGCTCCAGCCCGCCTTCATGGAGGGATCGACGCTGGCTGCTCGTCGCGCCGCCGCCCGCAACGCCCAGCTGTCCACTGCGCAGCAGAACTACACGTACTCGCTGTTAGAGCACCACGCACAAGGCCTCGAGCGCTACAACCCCGACGTCTTAACGCTGCCTGCGCTGCTGCTGCCCGAGGAGGAGCCGCCATCGACGACCCCAACGACCCCTACCGAGGAGCCCGAACCGGTCCCGGCTGTTGGCCACTTTGCAGAGGAGAACCCGTGGTTCGGATACCCCGTCGTGCGGACGAGCGACGGTCAGGTGCGTCCGCGGTACGGGCGCAACCGCAAGCGTGACCTCATCAAGACGCTGCTTTGGCTGTTCGTCATCCGGCTGCAGTCGTGGCGGGATGCTCTCGAACGCGCGATCGCACGCATGCTCGGCCTTAGGAACCTCGGATACCCATACTTTGAGCGCAAGCGTGTCAAGGCCGCGGACCCGACAGCGGGCCTACTGCGTACGGCACAGGAGAAACGAGCGTCGTCGTCTTCTCGTGCTGTGGTCCGCAAGACGAGCCGGGACTGGATCTGGATGCTGATCGGCTTCCTTCTGATGCGGGGGAGCTGGGCGCCGCTGCTCGCGAACCCGCTCGAGGCGGTCGGGCTGACGGGTCTGAAGGACTGGCTCGGCGTGACGCTGCCGTGAAGTCGCCCGGCAACTTTAGACTCGGCCGTTAGGCGTCGTGATCGGACTAAAGGGATGCGCGGTCCCCGCCCTCGCACGACTCGATGTGGAGCTCCGCTGCCACATGCCGTCGGGTAAGCGGATATGCGGCGGTGGGCGGCACGCAGCGGGTACGCTGCGCGGTGAATGCATCGTCCCGGGGCCCGCGGGCCCGAGGTCCGCAGACAATTTTCTTGTTGACAATACCTCCTTGTAGAGTAGTTGTAATGTACATATGCATGTAGCCGGACACGGATGGCGATGCTGGGGCCAGGGGCACGAGAGGCATGCAGACGGCATTCCAATGACGCAAGGGGTGAGCCGGGCGTAGATCATTCGGATTCCTTATCTGGGAGCCCCTGTGGTGTGTTGGGTGAGCCTGGTGGGGTGGTGGTACGGTGGTGATGGCGGGAGTAAAAGCTTCTCAAGTCGTGCCGGTCATCGAGCGCCTGAGCATCCAGGATCCCACCTGCACCTAGCCGAGCGACTCGACGACTCGACGTCAAACTCACCGATTACATTGCACACCACCCGCTGCACAGCGCAGCGCAACCACACCGACTCAACTCGACATCCACGACCGACCGGCTCGCCTGATTCGACAGAACCCGGCAGCTCCTCGGCCGCCCCTCTGCTGAGCTCCAGGCTCAGCGGCCATCTGCGTCATGTCGGCATCGTCCGGGACGACGCTCATCTCGCCTACGGCGAGCAACGGCGTCGCAAACGTCAACGCCGCTGCGTCAACGACTTCCTCGGACCGGGATCAGAAGCGGAAACACACCCGCGTGCACTCGGCCCACCACGCTCACGGCCACCACGGCGGACACCACGCCCACGGCCACCATGCGCATGGGCACCACGGCGTGCACCACGCCCATCACCACGGGCACTCGGGGCATGCGCGGCGGAGTTCGCGAAGCTCTCGCCGATCATCTGGCGAGAGTGATGGGCGACGAGCCCTCGCCGCCGGACTGACGATGCACGCGCTCGACGGGAAGCAGCGCCGGAAGGAGTCCGCTGGCTCCAGCGCCATCATGCAGCGCACGACGAGCGATACGGGCTCGGGTTCGTCAAGAAAAGCTTCCGACTCGGCGCCAGCCGTGAGCCGCACGCCGTCGAATACTTCCGTGCTCTCGTCGGAGGGCAAGCGCCCCGAAGGATCGCGACACGACAGCAACAACTCGGGCCGAGGACGGCACCGGGATAGCGTCGAGGTCGAGGTTATCGCCGGCGATCCCGCGGAGGGCGAGGAAGACGGCGAGTGGGAGAGCGGAGAGGAGACCCCGGCCACTGCCCTGAAGGACAACACGTACACCGGCCCTGCCGAGCGGGAACAGAAGGCGGCACAGGAGGCGAAGGACAAGGAGGCGCAGGAAAGCGGAGAGGACAAGGGCAGCAAGGTGCTTGCTGAATCGCCTTCAGATCTGCGCCAGCCGTCCCACTCACCCCGCAACGAGCCGCAGCAGAGCACGAAGGGATTCCCCGGCACGCCGACACCGCTCCAGACGCCCTCGGCACCGAGCGGCACCGCGAGCGGTGCCAACTCACAGCCTGGCTCCCGACCTGCGAGCCGCCCTGCCAGCCGCCGCGCATCGCTGACACAGCGCTCCCAGAGCCGCATCTCGCTCACTCGCCCGGCCGACTCGACGACAAGTCTGACGTCTCTCCGCCAGGACGTCGTCCAGGAGGAGAAGCCGAAGGAGCCCGAGCCCAAGCCCGAGCCGGAAGAGTACCCCTTTCCCAAGATGGAGGCGGAGAAGAAGAACAAGGGCAAGGGCCGGGAGCAGGAGGCTGCGGGCGAGACGGTCAAGGAGACGAAGCGGGGCGACTCGACCGCCAGTCACACGAGCCAGTCGACCGTGAAGAGCAGAACGCAGGATACCGCCAAGCTGCCCGCTCACGCCGAGAGCGGCGAGTCACCGGACACGAAGCCAAAGTCGGATCGCGTGCTCAGCACCGACGACGTGCAGACGAGTCCTGAGGAGCTCGCCGACGCCCCTGCGCAGAAGGTCAAGGGTTCGACGACCCTTCCTCGCCCGCTGTCCGTCACGTCGCTGCGCAGCATCCAGAGTCTGCGCGCCCCGCCGCATCCCCTCAACTCGCCGACGGGACGCAGTGGCTTCCTCGACTCCCCGAAGAGCGCCAAGCGCGTCGCGTCCCTGCACTACCCGCCTGCTGCGCCCGCCGTTGTCAACTGCGAGACGGTCGAGGGCCAGGGCTGGGACGAGGATGGCATGCCTGCCCGCCCCGCCCCGCCGCCGACGAGACCAGAACGCGTTGGCTCCTTCTCCTCCGTGCGCTCACTGAAGGGCGTGCTCGGCCAGCCGCGACCTCCTGTCTCGCGTGCGGCGTCATCTCGCCAGACGGCAGCCCAGGCCGCTGCCGCTGCCAGCCGCCTGAACACGACCTCAGACCCCGTCGCCTACCACCACAGCCTCGGCTTCAGCCAAGCAACGGCCGAGACCGCGCACCTGCTCTCGCGTTTCCTGCCGCAGAAGAAGGGCCACCGGCCGCGATGGGCGATCTCAGCCCGCGAGGCAATGGCAGTACACGAGGCGATCGCGAACGGCGAGGAGCCCGAGATCCGCGTCGGCCTCACAGACGGGCAGTACCGGGACGCGCACGAGAGTCTCGTGTCCACGCTCCGCGAGCTCGGCAAGACGCGCAAGGGCCCGCAAAGGGGAAACACCGTCTCGAAGAGCTACTCCTACCAAGCCCTCTTGGGCGGTGTGGGCGCCGAGGAGCTCCAGATCAACAGCAACGTGCCCCGCCGCAGGGCTAGTGGGCAGACGCCGTTCGAGATGAGTGTCAACCGATGTCTCGCGCAGAGGCCGTAGCGTGTCGCGCATCCGGATATGGATAGAGCAGCAGTTTAGCTTAGCACCCCCTTCTCTTAGTCTTTTAGTGTGGACTCGTCGCTGTGCCCTCAGCGGACGACGTTGTATTTTAACAGTTTTTCTAGCCCTATGAACTGGTACAGACACCGCTGAGCTTGGATTTCCACACACTTTTTCACAGTCATCAACGACTGCATTCCGGTAGAGCCGGTCAATCACTTGCGGCTTGAGCGATGGCTGGTGGCACTTGGATTCAGGAAGACGAGGACCTAATCCGTTTGCGTTGGACTGCAGTGCAGCGTCTTTCTGGAGCACACGAGCCTCGTAGGCAGGACCCAGGTTCGTCGAAGAGCAGTCTGCGCGATAAGCATCGCGGAGCCAAGGGGTCTTCGCAGTTCGCATCCGCCACCCCCACACCTCCATCCCCAACCTCCCTTCGCTTCGCACCCCCAGCCTTCCATCCCACCTCGCACCACCTAGCACCACCTCGCACCCTCCCCACCTCTCCCCATTCATCCAAAACACCAATCCTGACAAGCGGCAGCCTATCCCCGCGCCGGCTGACGCGACTCTCGTCCAAAAACAGGACGTTCTCGTGGTGTAGTGGTTATCATACTCTCTTAGGGTGATCTAACATCTTGAGCTTTGCCTCCTCGTCTCCTTCTGGAGTCGGATTGGGAGTGGCCCCGGGTTCAAATCCCGGCGAGGACCTTTTTGGCTTGTTTCTTGCCACTCAGAGGATGCTGGAGATGGTGTGGGGTTGGAGCGTTCGTTGGAAGAGGTTTGGATGGTTGGAGTGGCCTGGTAGTGGGTGGTGGCATGTCGGTGGCGGGTGGAGGTGGAGGTGTGATCGAGCAGTGCGGACGATGTGCGTGTATACTGAAAGTTTGGCATGAGCGCGAGCGTGAGAGACCAGGGCAACAGTGCCGCAGTTTGGGGCATGATCGGGGAAGACTGCTGTGAGAGGAGCGGTGGAGCGGGGATGCCATGGGAAGGCAACAAGGCGATGCTCAATTTGAACACCGGGAACCGTCTTCCAGCGCTTTCTCCGCTCCTTACCAGCGACGAGGCTCTGCCAAAGCGTTCACATGAGCACAAGTAAGCATGTAAGCATAAAGTAACGTGCGTCCGAGTCCAGAACAAGGGAAGAGGGAGCAACGAACAATGGCGGAGCAGCTGCGCAATCGAAAGCTTCCCCTGTGAGTCCGGATCAGCGTTCGAGGTCATGGAACTTCGAGAACTGTCTCTTTACCGGGGGCCGGGGGTATGAGGATGCCAGCCGGGGTATAGTCAGTGGGTCCGCGGTCCGACTAGTCCGACTGGAATGCCAAATGTCAAGACGATTGTCGGAGGGCAGTACGGGCTGCGAGATACCAAGGAGGTTTTGGTGGTTCAAGGGGATGGGACACCCGGATGGGTCGTGAGTGAGGGGCAGAGGTCAGATGACTTGGGAGAGTCCGGACGTGGCGATGGGCGCAGAAGGAGAGCACATATGGAGGGGGTCCGCATGGTCGCGATAAGGGATGGCAAGGAGATGGGTCTGCTAGATGTGAGGAGCGGGGCCACGGGCTGAAACTCCGGGCATGCCAATCTGAACCAAGCTGTCAGAAGCACTCAGAGGTTGCCTTCTGGGCATCTCTGAGCGGACTGGAACACGGCACAGCAGTACAGCCGGGGAGCATTCACCTCCAGCAAGTGCAGGGGAATGCTGTCCAAACCGGGGAGGGCGTTCGAGAGCGTTGCAGTGATCAGAGTGAATGTGGCTGATCATTGGGCCTCCCAATCGAACCCAAGCTCGAAACACCCCCAAGATTGCAAGGTGCCAAGCTGCCACGCCGCCAAGTTCCAGCGCATGGCTAGAGCCCAGAGCGTGTCTCGATTTTCAAATGACGGCGGCAGACGCATGAAAATAAGCTCTCGGCAGCTCGGCAGCTCGGTCAGAGTCGAGAGTGGAGGTAACGGCACCCGAGAGGTACGAGGCACGTTCGCGTATCTCCCCCGAGCCCGCGAGTGTCGTCGCTATCGTGCTCGGCTTTGCGGTCTGGGTGACCGATACCGCGAGCTTACCGCGAGCTTACCCTCTTCCGATAACGCCATACGCACGAGAAGCTCGCCAGCTCGATCCTCTGCTGACAAAGGAGTCAGCTGCGTGGCCAAATTCAACGTTGCTCGATGCTGAGGAAGGTAAGACTCTGCGCAGATGAGTCTTTCAAGGGTGATCAGTCACGCCATGCACCGCAGTGCGAACGAGTGCGCTTGGCAGAAACAGAGTCTGACTCGAAACACGTTCGACACTGCTTCGTCAAGCGTGCCGAGAAGAGGAGTCGCGAAGCTTTCGATGTCACGTCCAGCCAAGCTTGCAAGCGATGAAGATAGGCTGTTCGGCTGTCCGGTCATGTGGGCCATCCGCGGAGGCCAGAAGTACAAGGGCACGGGCGAACTCAAAAACGACGCACAGAAGCTGGCTCAGAACGGTCCGGGTGCCCGCTATAGTACGCGTCGCGTCCCGGATATGTGCGCGTGTGAGCATGGGCACGTGAGATGGACACCGCAGGTCCGCAGTGCGCGCAGCGGAGGCACCGTCGCCGTAGCATCGGTGAGGCCTGTGCTAACGGAGCGATTCTCGGGATCTCGGGTGAGTAGGAACCCGCAGCCTGTCGAATCGCCGGATCTTATATGTCTGGCTGTGTCTGGTGATTGAGCTGCGGGCGCAAGCTAGGGGAGGGGACGAAGGAAGACACCATAATCGGAAAGAAGATAGCTATACAGCTAGGCGAGACACCGGACGCCGGGGCGCCGGTGCTAGACTGCGGAGTAGCGGGGATCCGAGCTAGAGGCATGCGAGGAAGACATTCCGGCTGGTGCGAGGTGGAAATGAAGCACAGCTAGTGCCGCGGCTTGATCTGCGGAGGCAAGCGAGCCGTCTCACACGACGTGCTCTCGAGGCTACCAAGCTGCGCCGGACGGCACTAGACGGCGAGCGCAGTGTGCACAGTCGAGTCGGCATGGCGTCCCGCTCGGATTGCGGCAACCGGCATGCGGCATCGGCTGTCGGGGGAATGTCCCGCGAAGTTCGGCGGTGGATGCAATCAGTAGCAACGTCGCAGCCAGGTCCAGTGCTTGGCCGCTGGGCGCTTGCCCCTTGCGTTCTGGTCGGTATGGTCGGCTTCGTCTTGAGCTGACTGTGCCTGGCACGCTTGGCTCGGACCCTCGGACGGTGGTGTTTCAAGTGGGAACACTGGGATGCTGGGACTTTGGGACGCGACTGATCGCTGCGTGCGCAGTCGAGTCGGCTGGGCCATGTCGGCGGCGTGCGGGCGCAGCCTGCATTGCATGGGTTGAGTGACTGCGAGAAGCGATCGCTGCGGGCTAGACTAAGCGGTGAGGCCAGCTTCGTTCAGTGCGTACATCGCACACCGCGTACCGCGTAGCACCAGCCAACGAGAGACGTCGCCGGTGACGCGGTGCACAGGTGACATCACCACCCTACTTTCGCGCTGCTGCTGCGGAAACGCCGGGGCGTGGGCAGAAGGTTCATGTTGACACGGCGCACAAGATCTTGATCTCGCAGACGGTGATGGCTTGTAAGCTGTACGCTGGGAGCTGTGCAGGTGTGAACTGGTCGGTAATCGGTGTCGGTCAAATGCAAACAAGAGTGAGCAGTGGGCCAATGAGGCCAATGATGCATGCTGAATGGGCGTAGCACGCCGCAAGCCACTGCAAACACTATGAACACTGTGAGAAGACGTGCGCAGCCCGTCAATGACAGCCGTAGCCGCCACGGATCCTAAAGGCAACGCACATATACGCAGCTTGTGGAGTTTATTAATGCACCAGACGAGGCTAATGGGTCTGGTGTGTTGTGCTGCTGCCGCATTCGAAAGGGCGTAGATGAGACTAAAGACTCGAGGAAGCTAGGAAGTGTCCTGATCGAGGTGCCGAGTTGCGAGTGGGAAGCATGTCGCCATATGGCATCTGAGACGCGCGAGACGATCAAGCACGACAAGTGAATGCGAAATGGGCCGCGAGGTCGCAATGGCCTGGCCCAAGATCGCTAGCGGTAATCGGTTCCGACACTAAGCCTCAGTTTGGCTCGCCCTCGGCACCCTAGACCTCAGCTCTCACACCCTCACCGTCCCGGGCCGGGCCTGCTGCGAGTCGAGATGACGCACCGGTGGGCAGTGGTCCAGTGGGCAGCTCTGTGTGCTTGTGTGTATTGCTGCGGCCGACGCCCTGTCACACTGTGCTTGATTGCTTGGGTTGATACCGGGTTACAGGCCTTGAGGGAAGGGTGCCTCTGGGCTCTGGGTTAAGAGTCCATGTTCTTGGGCCAAACGAGTCAGACTCCCCAACCGTAGTGTGCGGCAGTTACGCGAGACGGCATTCCAACGTAGAGTTTCCCTTGTGCACGTGGGGACAACATTAAACACGCGCGAAGTTCGGCCTGGTGCAGACCGCAGAAGCCCGCAGACCGCAGGCAGCAACGGCAGGGCTCCCAGGGTCCACGCCCTGGGTGACCCGGGGGGGGGGGGGGGGTACGACAGCGGCGCATGTTTGGTCCGTTCCTTGGGTATTCTGCTCTACAATATCTCCTGCCTCTACTCCTGGAAGCTTCGCAGCTTGACTACGGAGACGAACAGACCCAGGGCCGCGCTGGGGTAGACCGGACCAGCAGCCTCATGCCCCAGACCGAGACAGGGAGACGAGGTTGAGGCATGAGAACCGCGAGCCAGACCAACGCATGCACGCGCTCTTGACTCCTTTGGCCTGGCGCCTGGGACCGACTGATCAGAGATGCGCGCGATCGTCCCTGACGCCCTAGCTCACGCAGCCCCGACAGCCCCGACTTGCGCGACCTGGGGTAACACGCCGCACCCTTACCCCGCTGCGTGCCGGTGCCAGGACACAGGACGCAGGTGCGCTGAATCTGCGACACTGCGACGCAGCGACGATGCAACACCCTCGTTTGAGCATCCGCAGCAGCTCGAGGCTCAAGTGATGATCCTTGGTTCCTGTCTCGCACAGCTGGCTCGGCTGCTGCCTGCGCGCCTCGCTCCCAAGCCGTGCCCAGCGCGCCCAGCTTGCTCAGCCGCAGTCGCAGTCACGGAAGAAACACCGCAGCAGGCGAGGCACGATGCACTGCGAGGCTGAGCCAGCTGAGCACGGCAGCGCGGCACGTCGGAGCAATTGCTTTCCAGGAGAGGCAACACCTTCCCTCTGTGAAGCTGCGGGAGTTGCACCTGGTGCACCGCTGTGCCCAGCGGGCAGCAGCGCATGTCAACGCATAGCGACGGTCCCAGGCATCTCACAAAACAACGCCCACACCTCCCCAACGGCCACAGAGCACATATATAGCCAACTGGCCTTCCTCCTTCTCTCATCATACCATACATCACTTCCAAACCGTTCTGGCCACTTGCCCTCTTCACGAACACCTCGCCATCGTCTGCTCCATCACGCTTTAACGCCCAACAAGCAACCACACTCTTTACACAATGAAGTTCACTGCCGTCACTGCTTTCGCGACTCGTGAGTCACCCTCCCTCTGGACTCTATCATTCCGCAGTCGCTAACTTTTCCAGTCGCTGCCTTCGCCTACGCCCAGGACGCCGCTAGCAGCGGCGCTGACGCTGGTGGTGCCACCCCCTCTGCTGGCGCTGAGGGCGGCGCTGCTGGCGGTGATGCTGGTGCCGGTGCTGGTGGTGCTGAGGGTGGTGCCGCTGGCGCCTCTCCCTCTGCCGGTGCTGAGGGCGCCGCTGGCACCGACTCCGCCGCCGGCGCTGGTGCCTCTGGTGCCTCTGGCGCTGAGGGCTCTCAGGCTGGCGCCGACGGTGCTCAGGGCGGCGCCGCTCCCTCTGGCTCCGAGGGCGCCGCCGGTGCTTCGGGCTCTGAGGGCGCTGCTGGTGCCGGCGCCAGCGGCGCTGGTGCTTCTGGCGCTGAGGCCGGTGCTGGTGGTGCCAGCGCCACCTCTGGCGGTGCTGCCGGTGCCTCTGACACTGGCGCCGCTGGTGCTTCTGGCTCTGGCGCTCCTGGTGCCGGTGGTGCTGCTGGTGGTGCTTCCTCCTCTGGCGCTGGCGGTGCCGCCGGTGCTGTCCCCACCTCTGGCGGCAACGCTGCTTCGTCCGGCGGTGCTGGCGGCGCTGGCTCCTCTGGCGCTGCCACCTCTGGCGGCAACGCTCTCTCTTCCGGCTCCTCCAAGGCTGGCAGCGCTACCGGCTCCAAGACCTCTGGCGCTGCTGCCTCTGGCTCCTCGGCCGCTGCTGGCGGCTCTGGCGCCTCTGCTATCGCCGTCTCGGGCGCCTCGGTCGCCGCTGCCGTCATCGCCGCTGTCGGTATCTCCGCCTTCTAAGCAAACCACGCTGTGCATACGCTCTCCGTTGTTCGCTTTCAGTACATTCCCCCAAACAACCTAGACCTCCATCCCCGAGCATCTGAAGCTCACCACGCAATCCATTAGACTTTAGTTCGCAACGTTTATACTTATGATCATTCAATGAAGCGTTGTTTGTTTAGATCCTCATGTCGCTGCAGCTGCATTTGCCCGACAAGACGAGCTGGCCAAGCGTCAAGAGAGCGTGGAATATCGAAGACGTGATCGCTTGGGATCTCCGCACCGGTCTGAGAGACCGAGACGTGTGAACGTCGACTGCGGAGCCACGTTGCGCAGCTCGGCGAGGCCAAAATAGACACCGAGGCTGAGGCACGCCGTGTGCATGGACGGGGATGCGAACGAAGACCATTCACTGCGGTCGAAGCATACAATAGGGCCCTGTGTGCGTGCAGAGCTAGAGGTCTACGGCGTTCTGGCGGGAGTAATCTCGGACTTCAAGCAGATATCCGGCAAAGCCTCAGGGACGGAGCCGGAAATTGTGGCTGTATAAGACAAGAGCGAATGCGGTGTGCGCGGCGATCTGCGCGTAGTCCCGCAGTACACGCTACGCGCGCGAGTCATGCGACTGACACCGCACCATCCTTCCCATTGCGTCCATCGCTCGACTGACCCATCTCACTACATCTAACGATAGCAGAACCTCCCATCCCGATACGACGCCCACCCCACCTGTCACGCTCTAAACCGATCCAACCCCTGGCGGCCGCGAGCACAGACCACGATGTCGCTGTCAGGAAAGTCCAATCCGGACCACCTGGAGAAGTCTTCCCCGTCCTCCTCCTCTCGACGTTCTTGCAACATGCTCCGATCACGAAGACGACTGCTACTGTGGGTTGTGGGGCTCATGGTCTCGATTGTGCTGCTCTCGCGGACAGCCTATGTCGTTGCGAACCGGCGTGCGGACAGCCGGGCGCTCGCCTCGCTCGAGACGGCCATGACCTCGCTTGAGCACCCGGAATCACCCCTCTCGCTCGAAGGGAACAGGAAAATCCTCATCGTGCAGCACGTCCGGGGGAAGCGTATCGACAAGGCGAGCGAGCTCAGCCACAAGTTCTACGCCAAGGCGTGGGGATACCGACACAAGACGACGGGCGGGAACTACTGCGGCAGAAACGTTCACGGCAGCTTCAACAAGGTGTTCGTGCTGAGGGACGCTATGCGCGAGGAGCTCAAGCACAAGACGGCCGACTGGATCCTGTAGGTGCTGCTGTCGATCCGAGCTGACCTGGCAGGTACACCGATGCCGACACGATCGTTTCGGACCCGTCGGTCGCTATCCACGTCCTACTCCCTCCGGAGGACACGACGCCTGAGCCACTGCTTCTTGGCTCGCAGGACCACAACGGCTTCAACGCAGGCGTGTTCCTCATCCGCGTGCACCCGACAAGCCTGCAGTACCTCGAGGACCTGATCAGCGACACCAAGCTGCCGGGCAAGCTGAGCGACCAGCACTACATGGGCCTGCGTCTGCGGACACAGCCAAAGTACTCGGACCACTTCTACGAGATCCCCAAGCAGTGGCTGAACGCGTACTGGATCGACGAGCTCGGCCGCAAGCCGTGGCGCCCGATGCTGCACGTGCACCTCGTCAACTGGCTCTCGGAGAGCGTCTCGTGGCGACCCATGATCCGCCAGGCCGTCCGCATCTCGAAGGATGCCAAGGAAGCGTACTCCAAAACGTACAACGTGAACGGCAATGTGCTCAACAGCATTTTCGGCTTCGAGCTCCTGCCCCAGTACGCTATGACTGGTGTCAGCGCAAATAAGTGGTGGAAGCAGGCGCAGAACGGCGTCAGGAAGATGAGGTTCCTCGACGAGAACGGAGAGGGATCCAGAATCGACGGAGACCAGTACAACGAGGATAGGAGGTACATCGTTTGGTGAAGGACGGATGTGGGTCCAGCTCTGACAGCCTGCCAAGGGCTTTGTTGAAGCACCGTGGCTGTTCTACGGAATCGTTGTACAATTAGTATCAACCACGCATTGTAGATACCCCATGCACTGTGGTTCATCATGCAAGCACTGCGACATGCATGCTCTGCATTGGGTTTTGCGTGAGGGTAGTCCGCACTGCAGATAGTCGATTTCCGGAGATCACCATGGTGGTGACGACACTTTGCTTCCGTCCGGCCGCGACCTCCACGACACAGCGCGGAGAGGTTAGTGACGCGTGCCAACATTGACCAGTCCAAAACCACCACAACAACCATGCGTCTGTCCTCCCTGCTTGGACTCGCAGGCGCGCTGCTTCCGGCAGCTTTCGCCGCCAACCCGGGACGGGAACACTGGGCGGCGCAGGCCGCCAAGTCGAAGAACGGCATCATCATCCTCGATTCCGACAGCTACGAGGACATCCTGTCCGGAGACCGCGACTACGGCGTGCTCGTTGAGCTGACGGCGCTGGGAGCCCAGTACAAGTGCAACCCGTGTCACGAGTTTGAGCCCGTGTACCAGGAGCTCGCGAAGAGCTGGCAGCGTGCCCCTAAGGACGCCCGGGAACACTACTTCATCGCCCAGCTCGACTTCGCCGACGGTCAGTCGGTCTACCAGAAGCTTCAGCTTAACACTGCTCCGACCGTCTTCTACCACCCGCCCAACAAGGGCGAGCGTGCTAGCAAGGACCGCAAGCAGTATGATCTGAACCGCGCGTGAGTACAGGAAGCGAGCTTTCGCGTGTAGGACGATAGCTGACCCACAGCGGCCTCGGCCTTCCCAACCTCCACTCGTTCGTCAAGTCCACGACGCCGGTGTCGTTCGAGATCCACCGCCCGATGTCCCCGTGGCCGTTCATCATCACGCCCTTCCTGATTGGAGCGGCTGGCTACGTGCTCTACGCTACGAGCGACTTCTGGATCCCCGTCGCCCAGTCCCGCATCTTCTGGGGTGTGCTCAGCATCATCGCCGTTACGATCTGGACCTCGGGCTACATGTGGAACCGCATCAAGGGCGCTCCTTATGTCACTGCTGGACAGAACGGACAGGTCAACTGGATCGCCCAGGGCTACGGCAACCAGTACGGTCTCGAGACGCAGGTCGTTGCGGTCCTGTACGCCTCGCTCGCTGGCGCCGTCGTCATTCTCACCACGCTCATTCCGGCCCAGGCCAACACGAACAAGCAGCGCGTCGGCGTCCTCCTCTGGGTTGCGCTCATCGTCGTCCTGTACTCGTTCCTCATCCGCCTGTTCAAGATCAAGAACGGCGGTTACCCCTTCGGCCTCTTCTAAGCTACAGAGCCGCCGACATCGTGTTAGACGTAGCAAAAGCGCACCTCGCGCTGTTATAGATCAGTATGCAATGCTGAAAGATATCCTGGACTAGGTGTATGATACATGGGTACATGAGTGGTCGGTCATCTAACGCCCTAAGCCTCTTCGCGCTCCTTGGCCGCCTTCGCCTCGGTCTTGAAGCCGTAGTAATCGCCAATGCGACGAGTCGCGTACTCGAGAAGCTCGCGGTCGCGCCTGCCCTCTGGCGGTGATTGGGGTGTGTGCTTGGTGTCGACGTCGAAAACCATCTCGGGCACGCCGTGCGTCAAGAGTTCACCGTGGTCCTCGTTGACCTCGACCTCGTGCACGAGGTCCATGAGTCCGACGAGCTCGTTCAGCTCTTCAAGAAGCTTCGCCTCCTCCTTCGAGCCGGCTGGAGGAGGGTTGAGTGCCGCAAGGTTGTGCAACCGCTCAAGATCAGCACGCGAGAGCGATGACGGCGGGATGGACAGGATAGGGGGGTCGAGAGGAGTGACCGGCTGCTGGAGCTCGGTTAGGGGAACGTTCGGGCGGAGAGGGTGGTCGGATGATTCCTGAGAAAAGAACCGCGTCGGGCGCGGAACGCAGAGCGCACGCAGTGCTCGCAGTGTTCGTGGCTGGAGCATACTTGTCGGCTTGTCGATGGCGAGGTCATGACCGCATCCCAATCGAGAGTCGAGGGTGAGAGGGAGGACCTCCACCGGTCGGCGGAGTTCGGGTGCCACACCCGCCGCCTGGTCGGGAAAAAAGTCGCTGGCTGGCGTCTGCCTGGCGCGCTTGGAAAGTCGTCCCGATATCTTTCCTCATCATCCATCGCCTCCATGAACCGCCTCCAGCCGCTCCTCCGTGCGTCGCAGCACGCGACGTCGTCGCGCGTGACGCTTGACGCTCTTGCGTCTCTGTCCGCGCGCTCGTTCGCGACGTCCGCGTCTGCCCAGGCGCCGCCCCGCCGCAAGCAAGTCGAGGTCGAGGTCCCTCCCCTCCGTTGGGCTCCCGAGTCGCCCGAGCCTTACCGCAACTCGAACGGCCTCGCCGACCGCGCCCCGACGCACACCCTCACCATCGCCTGTAGCGAGAACAACTGTATCCTTACTTTCACCGACCGCGAAGGTCCTCTCGTCCCCAACACGACTGCTGGACAAGGCAAAAAGTTCAAGGGCGCCCAGCGAGGAACATATGAGGCCGCGCACCAGGCTACGGTCCGCATGATTGAGCAGATCAAGACTGTCGCGGAGGAGTTCAGGCAACGCCAGGAGAAGAACCCGGAGGGTGAGTACAGGATGAAAAGACGGCGCAGCTCGGCAGGGCTTTGAAGACGCTCTCGCATTGGCCAGTTGCTTCGCACCCGACCTGCCGAGCTGAGCCCGTCCGTCGAGCGCGTTGCTTTTCGTTGTGCAACAGCTAACATTGCAGACGTCGAGCGCATGTACATCCGTGTCGCGTTCAAGGGTCTCTGGGGCTATGGTCGCGACGCTGCCGCGACCGCCATCGGCGGACCTGAGGGCGAGGACATCCGCAACCTCATCACCCGCGTTGAGGACCGCACCCCTATTAAGATTGGAGGAACTCGTGCGCCCAGGCCCAGGAGGACGTAGACGCGTAGAAGTTTAGCAAGGTGAGTTCTGCTGAGCGCTCGCTCGTCGGCGCTTGAAACATTCCGGACATGGCTGACATCAGATTAACAATTGTATGCATTTGTTCAACGACTCGCAACACTGATCCAGCGCCCCGAACACGATTCTACTGACGCATTCTGTACTTTACGACGGTTCCACGGGCCGTTGGCACTTTCGAAGCCCCTCGCTCTGCTTTCCTCCAGGCCGGGGGGTCAAAAAGTCGCCAAAAGAAAGCCAACCCGACGCTCCCACAAGATGGGGGCGCGGGTCCTCTTATATTCCTTGATTGTCCAATTTCCACATGACAGCTGAGGTATGCTTAGAGGAGACATCTATAGCTCGATACACCATGCATTTCCACTTGTTCTGCACTCATCGTTGCCCGCATGCATGTCGATCTGCCATCGCATCTCTGTAAACAGCTGCACTCGAGATCAAATCCAGGCACAGGCGGACGGGCAGCCACCGCTGAAACGCCGAAACCCCGGGCCACTGGGACGGCAGGCATTGCACCCTGCCTGCCTGCTCGCGCTGGGTGGTGAGACGTACTCAGTGAGCTACGAAGCCTCGACACCGAGCTACGGCACATCACACCACCACCATGCTCCGCTACGCCGCTCGCCCCCTGCGGGCCGCTCGAGGATTCTCGACCTCCGCCCCCCGCCGCGGCGGCCACTCCGGCGCCCACGGCTCCGCCGAGCACGACACCGTTGAGAGTGGGTATCAGACGCTCCGAAGACCGAGGGAACGTCGACGAACACACACGATGGACACGAGATGGGAACACACGCAAGGAGTTGTCTGGGACATGGGGAGCGGGACGTTAGACGACCGACGAAGAGCTGGAAGTTGGCTCGGAAGGTTGGACAGCCGGAGGAAAGGTGTTCGGACATTTGGTGACAACAACGAACCACATGTCCGATCGGCCGGTTTCCATGAAGTTGTCGAGCTCGACCGAGCCGCTTTACAGGTCGCGTCCTGGTTCTTGTTGGAGTGCGGTGTATTCCAATCCTGCAGTCGGCGCTGAAACGTCTGTTGTGTCGTCGATCAGTATCGGAAGCTCGAATTGTGTGTCCGATGAGCTAACCAGCAGACTTCATGAACGCTACCTGGCGCAACACCTTCATCGCTCTTGCCGCCATCGGACTGGCTATCAAGTTCGCCCCCTCGCCGATTGAGGGTGTCTCGGCTTCGCCTTCGGTCTCGAACGACAACCTCGAGAAGGAGGCTGCGGACAAGAACGCGCCGTGGCTCACGCGCTGGTACGCGAACAACATGAAGGGTGACGGCAAGCTGTGGGACGAGCGCAACGCCAAGCACCTCGAGCTCACGATGCAGGCCGCCGACACGCGCCTGCTCTACAACGAGGCTGAGCTCCCCCACGTCTACCGCCTCAAGAACCCGTCGTCTTTCCTCCAGGCCTCGCCGCACTCGATCGGTGTCGGAACCCAGGCCAACCTTAACGGCACCGTCATCAAGGAGGACGGATCCCCGGACGTCACCCTCAAGTCCGCCAAGAACTAGCACCAACACCCTGCACAGGATAGAAAAATGCAAAGCATACAGCAGTACTCGCGGGAGAAATTGACATCTTACTCATGATTCCACTGAGAGCTCACCCAGAGAAGCGATGGGCAATTTGAAGCCGCTGGGAGTGCACGTCGGCTGTCGGGCAGCCGTGAGTCCTTCCTCTCATCTATTCCCCAGTGCGTCACTATCTTCAGGTCCGCGGGCGGTGTCGCCGCACAGTGTTTAGGATAAGCGGAGGTCGGCTTAGCAGCGCTTGACATTTGGGCGGAAGGAAGAGTCTCTCTCTGGCTACCAGTCTCTTCGGGGCAACAGCAACTGCCCACACCGCTGCCCACACCGAGGCCCACAGTGATGCTCAGCCCAGCGCCTGCTCTTCACACACTGAGGCGGCTCTGTCAAAGAAAGGTAGCGGGGCTGTCAAGCCTTCGCGCAGACTGCGCCGACGCAGCTCGACCTCGCATCCTTACCTCACACAGGGCTGGATCCGAACCTGCTCTCCCCTCGTGACCGCAAAACCCGATCAAAGTCGACACTCTTGGCTTTGCTCACCCGAGACGGCTGACCGGGAACGCATGCCCCAAAAGTCGGAAGGGAACAAGAACAATGCCACTTGTCTCAAACGATAGTCCGAAACGAGTCTCGGATATCAGGGCATCTCAAATCGGCGGACAGGCCGTTTAACTCCACAGCCAATTGGTGCAGCGGTTAGTACCACACTGATGGTGAAACGGTTATCATGCATCTTTCCCATTGGAGCAAGGATGCGTTAGGGGTTCGATTCCCCTTCAGTGTAAAGCATTAGCTTTTTGGCTCATGTCCTCGACGCCTCAGCTATCGGACGGGCTTCCTTCCTTAGCGATTGAGTGCACAGACGCCCCCGACGCCCCGGCGGACGGGGCGTTGTCCTGTTTTAGTCCTCGTCCGCGACACTGATGGTGAAACGGTTATCATGCATCTTTCCCAAGAGTGAGGATGCGTTAGGGGTTCGATTCCCCTTCAGTGTATCGTTTTTGGGGCCTCAGCGCTCTCGAGGCATGGGTGAACGTTTAGGGGCCTCTTACTTGGGGGTTAGTGAAGGAAGGCGCGTCTCGAATGACCTTGTTTTCCTGGAGAAGCCACTTGAATGAACTTCGTGCGGTGTGTGGATGTCAGCGGAAGTCTGCCTCAGTCTGGGGATGGAATGATTGATGCATCTAAGTGTCTAGCAGCAAGAGCCGGCCTTCGGCGGCCACTTAACCTCCTCGTACATGAGCTCGTCCGGATCTGGGGCAGGTCAGCGCTGTGCCGCAAGTATTACTCACAAAGCTTGCCGGGGTTCATAATGCCCAACGGGTCGACAGAGTTCTTGATGCGGAGCATGAGGTCGAGAGTGCCGTCGCCAAGCTCGTCGCGGAGGTACTTCTTCTTGGTCATGCCCACACCGTGCTCGCCAGTACACGTTCCGTCGAGCTCCTGGGCCTTCTTGATGATGCCGCCCACGACCTTGCTCATCATAGGCACCTCATCGAGACCCCTCATAATGATGGTCGCGTGGAAGTTGCCATCGCCGACGTGACCGAGGACGGGCGCGTAGATGCCGAACTCCTTGAACTTGGCCTGGGAATCGGCGACAAGCTCGGGCAGCGCCGAGATCGGTACGCACACGTCGTTGCCGTAAAGCATGGGGGTCTCGTAGCCCGAGTGACCGAGGGCGGCAAAGAGCGCACCCTTGCGCGCGGCCCAAATCGCATCGCTCTCCTTGTCATCCGCGGCGAAGTGGATGTTGCCACCGCCGTGCTGGCCAGCCAGCTTTTGCACCGTCTGCGCGCTGTTCTCGAGCACGGTCGGGTTGCCCTGGAACTTGAAGAAGATCGAGTCCTTCTCCGGCAGGTTGTTCGGCATGATGCCCGAGTGGTTGAGAGCAGCAACACTGAGGGCGTCGAGCAGCTCGACGCACTGCACCTGCACGCCGTCGTTGAGGATATCCACGACAGCGTCAACGGCAGCCCTCACACTCGGGAAGGACACGACACCGACGCGCGTAGGCAGCAGAGGCGCAAGGCGCACGGTGACCTCCGTGATGATGCCGAGCGTTCCCTCGGCGCCGACGAAGAGCTTGGTCATGTCCGGTCCAGCGGAGGACTTGCGGCTCCTCTGCCTCGTCTTCAGCACCGTTCCGTCCGGGAGAACTGCAGTCACATTGAGGAACCACTCGCCGCGGGCCGTTCCGTAGCGCACGGAGTTGGTGCCAGAGCATCCCGTTCCGATCATGCCACCGATGGTCGCGTCCGGCCCTGGGTCGAGCGGGAGGAAGAGCGGAATGCCCTTCTGGGCCAGCTCGGCATTCAGCGTCTCGTAGCCCAGTCCAGCCTGCACGACCGCGTCGCCGTCTTGCGGGTGCAGCGCCAGGATGCGGTTCATCTTCGTCATGTTCACGCAGATGCCTCCGTACGGCTGGAAGTGTCAGCTACGTCGCCGCCGCAGGTCTGCAGCATTGAATAACACTCACAGCACTGAACTGTCCCTCCAGTCCTGTACCGCTGCCATACGGCACAACAGGCACGCGGTACTTGGTCGCAATCTTCATGATCTTAACCACGTCCTCCGTTGTCTCGGGATACACGACGGCGCTCGGCGGCAGAGCGATACCGTACGTCCAGGCGGAGCCACCGTGATGCGCGAGATCCTCCTCATCCGTCGTAATGTGGTCGTCGTCAAAGAGCCCCTTCAGCTCGCCCACAGCAGCGGCGTAGTCCTCAGGCGAGCCGAATCGGTGTCGCAGCTCCGGGTTCGGGTCGAAGGCGGGATTGACGCTGCCCGAAGGAACCGGGGCAGCAGCGGGCGTGATGGGAGCCGCGGCAGGCTTAGCGTCAATGTTGGCCTGCTCCCTCCGTCCGAGGGCGTAAGCGCCAAGGCCGACAGCAGCAACGCCGAGAACGGCGGGCACGACACGCCCAGCGGAAGAACCGGAGCCGGAGCCGGCGGAACTCGGCCCGGTCGAAGCATACCGTTGGGCGATCTGGCGCTGGCGCAGCGAGCGCGCCGCCTGTCGTCGCAAGTGAAACATGGTGTGTGTTGTAGTTGCAAGAGCGCGAGGATCGCCGAAGAGGTGGGCACACGACTTGCAGCCATTGTCGCCCGCCGGGGCCGGCCGAGGAGATCTCTGGACGCCGCGATGCCGGTCTTCCGGCCCGGGATTTCCATGTCGTATCGTCGGTTAATTTAGATTACAGCCAACCGCTTCTTTTTTCCGCACAGAGCTCGCACCTCTTCAGCTCGTAATTAGCCACTCGCAGCACGCCACTCGCAACGCTCCTGCAGATCTTGACTTGATAAGAGAGGCGAGTGCATGCACAGATGGACAACGATGGAAACTGAACAGAAAGGGGTATTAACATTTATACTGCAGAACTGTCGGTTGTTTTTACTACTACTACTGGTCACACACTGCAAGCGACAGTGACAGGATCTATAAGAAGACCCCTCTCCGGGTGAGGCTCTCGGGCCTCCCGAAATCACGAAAAGTTCACACGCGCACGTAAAAAGTAAGAAAGGAAGAGAGGAGAGTCAACACCCGAAATAGCTTGAGGACATAGGTTGGTTTTTATATTGTTCGAACAGGATGTTTACTCCTTGTTCTTCTTCTTCTTGCCGCTCTTGTCGACGGGGGTGGACTCGTCCTTCGACTTGCGCTTCTTGTCCTTCTTCGTCGACTGAGGGGTGGAGGGGAGAACGGGGGTCGCAACGGTGGGGAGGAGCTTGGCAGTGGCTCCGGCCTGGGATGGTTAGCAACTGTGCTTTGCGACACAACCGGAAACAGCAAGGCGTGCCCAAAAATGAATTGGCACTCACAGCCCCGTCATCGGACGAGTCATCGTCTGAGGATGAATCGTCGCTAACAACGTCGCTAACTACCGCTCCAAGAGTAGCAGGGGCATTCTGACGGTTAGTTCCGAGAACGGCTCACCAGGGCAATATCGCCAATATCACCCGCGGCGCTCACCCCCTTGTACGCTTCTTCAGCCACACGGTACTGGGTGGTGGCCTCGTTGTACGCGTCCTCGTAGACCTGTGGAGTCAGCTACGCACGAAAGGAGAAAGACTCACCTTACGAGCGGGCTCATCAAGGTCCTTCCAGCGGTTGGCAATCACACTGAGAACCTCCTTGTAGGGCATGCCAGGGTGGGCCTGGCGGATCTCCTCACGGATGTCGTTCTGGAAGAGCAGGTAGGCGGAAGGAGGGCGCTTGGGGGCGTTGGGGTCCTTGGGCTTCTTCTCCTTCTGCTTGCGAGTCTTCTTGCCAACCATGGCGGCGGCGGCAAGAACCTCGGCGGCACCCATGGCACCACCCTCAACGGCAGCGAGGGCGGCAGAGGTGGTCAGGGTGGAGGGACAGAGGCGTGCGTACTCCTCGATGATCGCAACGCAGCGGGTCATGGAGTTGGCGATGTCCTTGAAGGAGGCAATCATCTGGGGAGGGTGTCAGCATGCATGCTTTTGGTAGAAAGCGACGTGTTGATCGGTGGTGGGGAATCGAGGAATGCGACTGGTGACGAACGCCGTTGTTTGGTTCCTGCCGCCACATAGAGCCAGAGCCCAGCCTCCCTGGGTGGGAAAAGCCTTGACCTGATTGACCAAAGCTGCGAAGCCTGATATGTGGTACGCGACTGGAGGCTGGGGAGTGGAAGGTTCGTGGTCTGAATGGACTTACCTCCTGGCGCTTGGCCTCCATCTCTTCGTAAGTAGCCATGGCAGCCATGTTGTTGCTGTCGGTGGTATGTCGGTAGAGTCGTGAGGCACCATGGTGGACGGCAGCGCGGAGTGGATAGAGACAACGCGAAATGAGAGTTGGGAGATGTGAGAAAAACGAGTGACACAATGGGGCGATGGCGTAGAGCAGGGGGACGATTGTCAGCGCGATTGAACCAGCGTCTGCGACGGAGAGCTCACAGTTTGAAGTCGAAGTTGGCGTCTATCTTGAAGGTGCTCCGTGGGCAAAGAGGATGTGGATGGCTAATAGGATGTACTAAAGATGTTGTACACGGGTGGTGGTAATGGATGGATTACTAACAAAGATGGGGGGGAATCAGTAGGAGTAACGACGGGTCTTAAGAGGGCGTAGTTGGGGGGCCGCAATCGATTTGAGCATTTTTCAGCAGCGCCCTCGCGACGGGACCATATCGATTAACAAACACTATTTTCGATTTGCCCCCGCTTATGTTTCGGTATTTGATCGACTAACGACTGGCCACTTGCCCAAACCGGCACCCGGCGCACCGTAACCCAGATGGCCAGACCCCTTTGGAACCCCCGCGACGCACCTAAATACAACTTATTTGGGCGTTCGCAATTCCATTTGTCGTAATATTTGAAATACATGCAGATCCAGCTGCGCCTAACCTCGTAAGCTATGCCGCAATTGGTCCCGCTAATCTCTCCTTAATCCCCTGCCCCTATACCCCTTGTGCTTCTCGCTGGGTCAAGCGCGTGTGCCTTTGGCGTCGCGCGGATCCTAAACGCTGCCGCCGTGAGAGACCACCCCAGAACGCATGACCCTGCCTGCCCGCCGCTGATTGTGTCAACAAACCACAGCAGCCAAACCCATCCCACTGCAGCCGGCTCTGCAACTACCGTATACTCACCCTTGTTCTCTTCGTCTGCTCATCGCTGCTCCTGTCACTCCCTTTTCTTCTTCTCTTGTCGTCGCCAGCGTTAAACTCGCCCTCGGCTCGTTTCTGTTCAGTGTTAGCTTTTCCGTGCAGAAGTACAAACATCCCGACAACCTTATCGTCCCTCATCGCCTTGGCAGTAACACATCGTCGCCCATCTCATCAACCATGTCGGTGAGTACTGATGATAGACCCGGTCGACATTGACTGACCTGTGTAGCTTGATGGTCCCCGCCGTCCGGATCTGAAGAAGAAGTTGGTTGTCGTCGGAGACGGAGGTGCGTTCTGAACACCAGTTCTTCACGGAACAGAAGCGTGACGTTGGAACTTCAGCGTGACATTTCCGGACTTTGTTGTCGGCGAAGGTTACAATGCAGCAGGCACTAACATTACACAGGCTGTGGAAAGACATGTCTGCTCACTGTGTATGCGGAGAACCGCTTCCCGGAGGTGTGTACGGTGCCAACCACGGGATGTCAGCTGACAGTTCCAGACCTACGTCCCGACTGTGTTTGAGAACCTGATCACCACGATCCCGAACCCCCTTGACCCGAGCAAGTCGATTGAGCTTGCTCTCTGGGACACTGCCGGACAGGAGGACTTTGACCGACTGCGGCCGCTGAGCTACAACGACACAGACGTGATTCTCGTTGTTTTCGCCTGCAACCACCGCCCATCGCTGGAGAATGTCTACGACAAGGTGGGTTCCCTGCTTTCGCTGTCGCTAACAAAGCTCAGTGGTATCCGGAGATGTCACATTTCTGCGAAGACGTCCCTCTCGTACTCGTTTGTACCAAGACCGATCTGCGCCGGGACCAGACAACACTGCAGCTGATGGGTGCGCAAGGCACGAAGCCCATCACGCCAGAAGAGGGCGAGAAGGTCGCCAGGGAAATCGGGGCGAAGCGCTACATGGAGTGCAGTGCCAAGGAGGGAACGGGCGTGCGCGAGGTGTTCGATGCTGCGATCCGGGAGTCGCTGAAAAAGGGAGGGATGCAGGGAGTCACGCGCAACATTGTCAAGAAGAGCGGCAAGAAGTGCGTCGTGTTATAGGCACCGCTCTTTGACTGGTAGCCCCAGTCATCGCCATTCACGGCCTATTCCACCCCGCCTTCGGGACCGCTCGGAGAAGCCTGCATCACAAGTGCAGGTCGGCTACATACCCCTCCCTCGGACACGCCTACGAAAACAACCAGGTTGTTGTTTATTTAGCATTAGAGAAAGTACCTGCATGAGTTTATATTGCATACGTTGTGGCCTGTAAAGTCGCAACGAAGAACGCAACACCTATCCCGAACACTAACAGTTCCCATCGTTCCCAACCAAATGTGCATAGCGGCCAGCTGTCAGGCACCCACCCTACGACGCGAACGCGAAGGTCAAAACAAACTGACACGAGCTACAGTTACGGCATACCCCGCCTGGAGGATCAGGCACGCACCCTTTGTGTCACGTGACGCAATCGGAAGCTGCCGAGCGGTTTCGTCACTTCTGTCGAGATTTCTGTGGCTGCCTGGTCCGGCGGAGGTCGAGACAGTGCGGCGAGGCGCAGGGCTTGGCTGGGAGCACAAGACGCCGCCTCCGACTTGACTTCAACTCACACTCACCTCGTCTGTACGCTCTCGACCCGTCTTCGGCCAAGAAGCTCTCCAGCTGAAATACAATGAACAAGCCCCCCGGAGACGTCTGGGGTGCCTGGCGCCGGCTTGCGCGCCAGCTGCAGCAGGCCCAGCAGCAGGCTCAGCAACAGGCGAACCGCGGCGCTCGCTCGAACCTCCGCTACGCTAGCGGGTCTGGTGGCGGTGGTTCTGGCGGCGGTCGCTCGGGCGGTCCCGGCGGTCCCGGCCCTCTCGCCGCGGCGGGCGGTGCGGGTCTCCTTCTTGCCCTCGTCGGCGGTGCGATCGTCGTTAACTCGGCCATCTACAATGTCGACGGAGGACACAGGGCGATCAAGTACAGCCGGTTCTTTGGAGTCATGCCTGACGTCTACGCTGAGGGAACGCACATGAGGGTGAGTTCCTGGCTTTTGCTCAGAGACGAGATGGTAGCTGACGACAGATCCCGTGGGTCGAGACGCCGATCGTCTACGACGTCCGCGCCAAGCCGCGCTCGATCGGCTCGCTCACCGGCACCAAGGACCTGCAGATGGTCAACATCACTGTGCGCGTGCTTTCCAGGCCGGACCAGCACGAGCTGCCGACCATGTGAGTCCTCGTTCGAACACCACTTTGTCTGAGCTTCGTACCACCCTGAAAAGAAAGCTGACACGATCAGCTATCGCGAGCTCGGCACCGACTACGACGAGCGCGTCCTCCCCTCCCTCATTAACGAGGTGCTCAAGTCGGTCGTGGCGCAGTTCAACGCCTCGCAGCTCATCACGCAGCGCGAGCTCGTCTCTCGTCTCGTGCGCGACAATCTGACCAAGCGCGCTAAGCGCTTCAACCTCGTCCTCGACGATGTGTCGATCACGCACCTCGCGTTCTCGCCCGAGTTCACGACAGCCGTGGAGTCGAAGCAGGTCGCGCAGCAGGTTGCGCAGCGCGCCGCGTTCACTGTCGACAGGGCCATCCAGGAGAAGCAGAGTATCATCGTCCGCGCACAGGGTGAGGCCAAGTCGGCCGAGCTCATTGGCAATGCGGTCAGGAAGAACAAGGGCTTCCTTGAGCTCAGGAGACTCGAGGCGGCGAGGGAGATTGCGAAGACGGTCGCGGAGGGCGGGAACGCGCTCATGCTCGACAGCGCGGCGCTGCTGCTCGACGTTACCGACAACACGGTGCTCGCCCCGGCGAAGAAGTAGAGGTAAGGAGGAGGCTGTTCATACATCAATCATTCCAGGGTTAAATGCATATCAATCACCACTTCAGACCAGTCATGTCAGCTGTCCCAGGCATTTGCTCTAATAACAATGCATCATGCGAATGATCAATGCTGGCTACGATTTTACGGTTGGGTTTAGATGAAGCCCTTCTCGACGGCGATCTCGGCGTTGATGACCGAAGACGTGGCGGCGCCGAGACGGACGTTGTCGAGGAGACAGACGAACTTGAGGTCGAGGACCTTGTCGTCACGGACACGTCCGACGTGGACACAAGCTCCCTTGTGGAGGTCGCGGTCGAGGCGGGGCTGGGGGCGGTCCGGAGCGTCGTGGACGACGATGTCCTGGGGCGGGGCAGACGGGCAGTGGAGCTTCTGCGCTTCGGACGTGTACTTCCTGAACGCCTCCTCGGCCTCCTCCGGCGTGGGCGCCTTGCCGGCGAACTTGACGGAGACGCAGGCCATGTGGCCGTCGATGACGGGGACACGGTTGCAGGCCGCGCTGACGACGAGCGGCGACGAAGCGTGGTACTCGAAGCCAGACTCGTCCGCGTTCACGCCACCGAGAATCTTGAGCGTTTCCCACTCAATCTTCTCCTCCTCGCCGCCGATGAGGGGAACAATGTTATCCAGGATGTCCAGCGACGAGACACCGGGGTAGCCGGCTCCCGAGATCGCCTGCATCGTAACAACGTTGACAGTCTGAAGGGGGCCAAAGGCGACCTCGAGAGCCTTCAGCGGGACAACGACGGCCGTCGTGGAGCAGTTAGCGTTGCAGACGAGGTAGCCCTTCTTCAGGCCGAGCTCCTTCTGCTGGTGGCGGACGACGGAAAGGTGGTCACCGTTGACGAGCGGGACCATGAGCGGGACGATGGGGTCGCGGCGGTAGTTCTTGGCGTTCGAGAAGACGATCAGCTCAGCCTTGCGGAACTCGGCCTCTGCAAAGGTCAGCTTGAACTCTGGTGACTCGCAAAGCTTGAAACTAACCGATGTCACCGGCGACGTCGTGGTCAAGACCGGAGAAGACAACACCGCAGTCCTTGAAGTTCTCCGACTTGCACTCCTGCACGACCATCTTCTTGACGTCCTCGGGGATGGGGGTAGCGAGCTTCCACTTGGTCACCTTGGCATACTCCTGACCGGCAGAACGGGACGAGGCGCCGAGCGCGTGGATCTTGAAGTACGGGTGCGTCGAGAGGAGCTCGATGAAGCTGCCATTAGCTGCGGTCAGACCAATGTGAGCTCACCGCTGGCCGACGGTGCCGGTGGCACCGAGGATACCGACGTTGATGGGTTCGCGGGCCATTTTTGGTTGATTAGTGATTGTTTTTGTGGAAGGAAAGGAAGACACGCCTGGAGGCAAGAAAGTTGGATGGAGGTGACCGGACAGCCGAGTTCAAGGGGTGGCAGAGATCGGATCAATCGGAGTCAAAGATTACTCGATTGCGGCAGCGGCGAGGTACGGTGAGCGGGCGAAGGGTGCGCTCAGCCCAAGCTTCGACTCAGTTCAGGCTACATCGGCACGCGGCTCGCGGCATACGGGAACCAGCGACTGCAGCGGGCAGACGGCGGGCGGGGAAGATAGAGCGGACGAGTTTGTAGGATTTCAAGTCAAGTGATTAGCGGAAGCAGAATGTTGGCGGAAGGTGGCTGTGGTGGAGGTGGAGGGGAGTAACCCGGCATTAGCCGCCCCTAGCAAAAGAATTTCCGACTCGTATTCCGATCCCGACTACGCTGCTCCGCCTCTGCTCGTACGCTGGACGCTACGGTGGTGCCAAGCCTCAGCCTCCACCAGTGTCGGATAGTCGGCCCAGTCGGGTCACCGTGGGGCAGCGCACTCTGCACACGGGTCCCACCCGCGCCCAAGATGCCGCCGGGTACTGCAGTTACGCCATGTTGCCATCCATCGCAATTCTTTGCCTCCCACTAGCCGTAACCGAGCCTTTATCTTGCGTCCTCTTCTCTCTCTTTTCCCCCACCTCTTATCTCTTCCCGTCTTGTCGACGTCTATAACTCTCACTTCATGTTCCGATAGCATCACAGCATCACCACTCACCACTGCATCGCCCCGCGCACCCTCCGCCCCGCCTGTTGTCAACACTACCGCCCCCCTAATTTCTGCGGCCTCCACTCCACACGACCCGAACGACCACCAGGAGCCCACCGACCCTCACGGTCGCACTACTTCCCGTTCCTCCGTCACGACCACCAGCCATAGCCAACATGGCAAACTCACATGCGTCCACCGTCGCCGACGTCGAGACCGGCAAGGCCGAGGGCCAGATCGCCCCCGCCCGGAAAGGTCTCTTCGCGTACATGCAGGAGGTCGTCGACTCGAAGAAGTGCAACCTGATCTCCATCTACGCCTGTTTCCTGACCGGATACACTAGTTCCGTGTCTTTCTCTGCGTGTTTCATCTGGTAAGTTGACAAGCAATTCTGCCGACTGTCTGTGTGTCGGCATCCCCGCGGCGCATATGGCGCATGGCGCTCCACCTTTGCCAGAACATTTGCACGAGGGATAGTCGTCCTGCGTGCCCGATACCATGCACAGAAGGGCCTGTGGCTGGCCACGAGGCTCAGAACGCACTAACATTGCGTGATCCGTTCAGCACTGACAGGCAGGTGCGGTTTCCAGACCGGTAACGTCGCGCAGCTCGGTATCGCTATCGCGCGCAACTTCGACCCCCTGCCCCACAGAACGTACCATTTCATGAAGCCGGACCAGCAGGCGTTCGTGTCGCTCCTCTCCTTCTTGGCTGGAACAAGTCTGGGCCGTATCGGAGACAAGATTGGGCCGAAGCGGCGTACGTGGCTCGTGCTCGCGACTTTCATGCAGTGCCTCATGACCATGGCCGGCGCGCTGTGTGCGCACTTTGGCGGCGAGTCTCAGTTTGCCGGGTAAGTCCCCCTCTAGTGCAGCTGTCGGAGTCCCCAAACTCTAAGCTGACAATCACAGAGAGCGCGCCAACCCTTCCTGGACGAATCCGATCAGCATGACGTGCCTCGGCTTCATCTCGGCCACGATCGGCCTGCAGGGCATCATGGGCAAGCGCATCGCGTCGCCCATGAACACGACCGTGGTGCTGACGACCACCTGGGTCGAGCTCTTCAACGACCCCGAGCTGCTCGGCCTCAAGCCCGTGCCCAGCCGCGACATCCGCATGGCCGGCGTGTTCATGCTCTTCCTTGGCGGCTTTGTCGCGCGCGCCGTCCTCGCCCAGATCGGAGCTGGAGGCGCCCTTGGCGTGCTCTGCGGATTCCGCTTCCTGCAGCTCGTGTGGTGGGCTTTCATCCCGAGTGTTGCCCCGGCTTAGACGCGGGTGTGAAGCGCACGGCACGCGCGCCGCATGCCGTACGGACTGTTTCCAGAACTTTTCTCTCTTGGCATACCCTTATCATTTATTCATAGACTTAATCAATACAGGCATTGCTGTTTGGCCATCCTTCTGGTTACAAGTGGAGCAGATCAGGCACTGTGCCGAGACTAACACAAGGGCTCATTTGCGGGGCTCAGTTAGGCGTTAGGAGACTGGGGGGCTCATGTGGGCAGAAGAATGCTGACCATTCGAGCTGAGTTGAAGGACCAATGATTACGCGAGCATTGCAGTCGCCCGCATGGAGGATTGGGCGTGAGACTGATGGCTGAGACGACGCGCTGCAGGTGCCGGTGCTTCGGACTGACAGCGCCAACCTCTGTGCCACGTTCTGGTTGACTGCAGACCGAATACATATCATACAACCGTCGTTTACTGCTTCACGCTGTTTAGCACCTCCCTAGCCGCCTTCGCGTTCTCGAGTGCGGTCGGCATGTCGCTGTGCAGGCAGATAGTAAACTTGCCCTTGGCTGCCGGGATCTCAAGCTTGTTGCCCTGCTTGTCCGTCGTGCTCCCGCTCTCAATCAGGCTCTGGACCTTCTTCCTGATCCCCTCAACCGAGCACTTGTTGCTCATGGGAACACTGAGCAGTTTGCCCTCCGAGTCGTAGTCGATGTCGACGAAAAGCTCGGGAATGAAGGGCACACCGAGCTCCCTCGCGACCTTCTCCATGTTGGTGCCGGCGAGACCGACGAACGGCGTGCCGTTGCCATTGACTGAAATGTGCGCCGTGAGGAAGGCGTGTGTCAGGGCGGCATCGTCGCGGAGCATGAAATAGAAGGCGCCGTGCGGCTTCACGTGCGAGATTTGGCCGCCCTCAGCGTCGACCATGGCCTTCAGAGCGCCCAGCTGGTAGAGGGTCAGAGAGCGACACTCCTCGGGCGTCAGGGGGAGGATGCGACGGCCGAAACCCTTCACGTCGTCCAGGCCGGGGTGGGCGCCGATGCCGACGCCGGCCTGCTTCGCCAGTCGCACCATGCGCAGCATCGTGCTGTGGTCGCCGGCGTGCATGCCGCAGGCGATGTTGGCATAGTCGATGAGGGGGAAGAGCGACTCGTCGGGACCGAGGGCCCAGCGGTAATAGCCCTCGCCCATGTCTGGATGTTAGCTCGATCGCTCTCCAGCGCAGCTTGAGTTGAGTTGAGGTGGAGTTGCATTGGCCACGTTGGGTGGATATGCAGCCAAGCGGGCGGCCCATCGCCTACCCAAAGACCTGCTGTTGCAAGGAGGGGTGGCCAAAAGTGGAGGGAAGGCTCACCGCAGTTGAGCGACACACGCTCGGAGAAGTCGTTCTTGGAGACGGTCATGGTCTGTGAAGGTTTGGGAAGAACGGGAGGTCGCGAGGTTCGTGCCGAGGATATATTGCTCTCGCTCATGCAAGTTGTTGCTGCCCGAGGCGAGGTAAGAGAAAGGTCAGTTTGTGTGGAGGTGCGATCTGGGGCATCTGGGGTACGCCGCTGGAAATGACGTTTCCGAACACCAGCGCAGTCAGATAGGACCGCGCCCGGGAACTATGCGGTGATTTCCTCAGCGCATCTCTCTACATCCACCGCTGCACAGCCGATTGGTTTGCGATGGTTACGCTCACTGGGCAGGCTGGGCACCGGCTGTATCCGCTTCAGCCTCGTTGGTGATACGCTCAGACCGCGCTCACCTGACAACGCCTGCCCGCGCCTTGTCTGGGCAGCTGACCGTGCACTGACACTGCCTGTAACACCTGGGTCGGCGGCCCCGACCAAGCTCCGGTTCCTGTATTTGCCCGTGCTCGTTACCGTACATGCCGAGGACGGCGACAGCGTATGCAGTGAGGACTGTCCCCCACGGCGCCCTTGCATACCCGTTTGGCCCCCCTTGCTGCCCTGTCTCGGCGGCGCAGCACCTGTCCGGCACCTGCTCAACACCAAGGTGTGGCGACCAAGGGCTGGAGGGACCTGGAACGATACGAATCGGTTGGCTCGCCAATAGATGCCAGGGCAAGGTCAGGTGGGCAGTACTGGATTTCGAGATTGGCTACCTGGAACGAAAAGAACGAGGAGCGCGAGGAAACCGACCTCAGTCCCCGTGGTCCCCGATCGGCTATCTTTCGCGAACTGGACGGCCCCTGACAACACCCACCGACCCCCACACTCTGCAGACCCAGACGGGTGCGAACAACCGTTAGGGCTCCCGTCGTCATCGTGCATTCATCCCGGAACGTGCAGAGGTTCCAGTGCATGGCCCAAGGCTCGAATCGTCGTCTATCAACGTAAGCCTCCCAGACATCACCCAGAGGTCAGTCGCCGAACCCCGCATCTTGCCCCACATGGTGCCTTGTCCCAACGGAGCTGCACCCGCACTGCTCGATCACCTGTCTTACAACAAGCCGCGAGCCGTGTGGGGAGGTACACAGGTATACACTGCGCAGACAGTTGCAGGTACGCAGGACAGAGTGGGGAGGGCCGGGGCGTAGTTGTGGGACGCGATCCGCCGAACCTGATCGGCTGACGGCAACAGGTGACAGGCCAGAGACAATGTCTATGGCACTGCGATAGGGCGCAGGATCCGGTTCACCCGGCCATCTCCTGCCCTCCTTCCCTCGACATCCTTGGCCGCACTCAGCCAAGCCTGCCTATCTGCGTTTCTTCTTTTTCTCTCGCTCGACAACCTATAAGACCACCTCTCACCATGCCTGCCCCGCCCTCTTCCTCCACAAGTGACCCCGCGATGACCGTCGTCAAGCACAAGATCCTTATCACGAACCGCGGCGAGATCGCCCTGCGCATCCAGCGCACTGCCGACAAGCTTGGCATTCCCACCGTCGCTATCTACACGCTTGCTGATGCTGGGACGCCGCACGTCTTCGCCGCTCAGGAGGCGTACTGCATCGGCGATGGCACCGACCCAAGGGGCTACCTAGACATGGACGCTATCATGGACATTGCGAAGAAGAGTGGAGCGACAATGGTTGCCCCAGGGTACGGCTTCCTCAGCGAGAACTCTGTGAGTGTTTGTCTCCCTCGGGCTACCTTAGGTGGATCGACGCCTTTCTCTGTCCACTTCAGTTCGCTGACCCTCTAGACGTTCGCCAAGATGGTTGAGGACGCCGGGCTCGTCTTCCTTGGCCCAACACCCCATCAGATCTCATCGATGGGACTGAAGCACGAGGCGCGTGAGGTTGCGATCAAGGCTGGTGTGCCGATCGTGCCTGGATCCGACGGAGTGGTCGAGGACGTCGAGGAGGCAGTCAAGATTGCGGCAAAGATCGGATACCCGGTCATCGTGAAGGCGTCCGGAGGCGGCGGTGGCATGGGCATGACGGTGTGCCGGGATGAGAGCGAGATGCGGGCAAACTTCGACGCCACCCGCGAGAAGGGTGAGATCCTGTTCAAGGAGTCGGCTGTCTTCATCGAGAAGTACATCGAGCGCGCGCGCCACGTCGAGGTGCAGGTTTTCGGCAACGGCGAGGGACACGTTATCCACGCCGGCGAGCGCGAGTGCTCCGTCCAGCGACGACACCAGAAGATCATCGAGGAGGCCCCTTGCGCGCTCTTCGCCAGTGCCCGGGGTCAGGAGGTCCGCAAGCGCATGTGTCAGGCCGCCGTCGATCTTTGCAAGCTCATGAACTACCGCTCCGCTGGTACCGTTGAGTTCGTCCTCGACGACACCTCACCGGAGCTCTCCTTCTACTTCCTCGAGCTGAACGCTCGTATCCAGGTCGAGCACCCCGTCACCGAGGTCATTCACCCCGGTCTCGACCTCATCGAGCTCATGATCCGCCAGGGAATGAGCCCCACCGGCTCGCTCCCCGCCGACGAGCTGAAGCAGGAGCCCCTCCTTAACATCGACGGGCATGCCATTGAGGTCCGTGTCTATTGCGAGAACCCGAACGCTGGCTTCCAGCCGTCCCCCGGACAGCTGATGGAGGTGTCGTGGGGAGACGTCGGAGAGCGCGGCCGCGTCGAGACCTGGGTCAAGAGCGGTACGACCGTCACGCCCTACTATGACCCCATGATCGCCAAGCTCATCGTTTGGGCTCCCACTCGTGCCGAGTGCATCGACAAGGCGATCAAGATGCTTGACGAAACCCGTGTAGTTGGTCCTCCCAACAACATCGACTACTGCCGTCAGATCCTTGACACCAAGGACTTCCGCGACTCCACCGTCACCACGACCTGGTGCAGCCGTTTCGCGTACAACCCGCCCGCTATCGAGGTTCTCACGCCTGGTATCAGCACCAGCGTCCAGGACATGCCTGGCCGCCACATCGGTCTCGGCTTCCCCCGCGCTGGTCCCGCCGACCAGCTGTCGTTCCAGGCTGCCAACCTTCTCGTCGGCAACCCTACCACGACCGAGGGCCTTGAGGTCACCATGTCTGGTCCGAAGCTGTTGTTCCACGTTGACTCCGTCGTCGCTGTCGCTGGTGCCGACATGAAAGTCACCATCGACAAGAAAGAGGTTCCTATGTGGACCACTCTGCCCATCAAGGCGGGCCAGACGCTCGCCGTGGGCATGGTCCGCAATGACCTTGGCATGCGCGGCTATATCGCTGTTTCGGGCGGTTTCCGCAACGTTGCCGAGTTTATGGGCTCCAAGTCCACGTTCGCCGCCGCTGGTCTCGGTGGCTACCAGGGTCGTACCCTTCTCATGGGCGACCTTCTCGAAATCGGCAAGGCTGAGGTCAAGGAGACCCTCACCGTTCCCGAGAACGCCCGTATCCCCCTCACCAATTCGTGGACCGTCCCTGTTCTCGCCAACGCCCAGTGGGACCTCGAGTACCTGTCCAAGGAAGGCATGGAGACACTGCTCAACGCCGAGTGGAAGGTCAGCACTCTGTCCAACCGCAGCGGTCTGCGTCTCGATGGTCCTCGTATCCAGTGGGCTCGTGCCGACGGAGGCGACGGTGGTGCGCACCCTTCGAACGTCATTGACCAGGGCTACGCCTTTGCTTCACTCAACATCAACGGTGACACCCCCGTGCTCTTCACCGTCGACTCGCCCGACATGGGTGGCTTCAGCAATGTCCTCGCTATCGCGAACGGCGCCGCGTGGAAGACTGGACAGATGCGCCCCGGCGACAGCATCCGCTTCGTCCTCGTCTCGCCCGACGAGGCGGCACAGATCAACGCCGACGACGACGCCTGGCTCAAGGCTTGCACCACTTCGTCTGCCAGGCCTCTGCACCAGCTCACTGAGTCCAAGGACGTCAAGGACACGACCAAGAGCTCGGCTTTGTACCGCGTCGAGGCAACCGACATCACTCCTGAGCGTATCTTCCGCCAGTGCTCGGACGAGTACGTAATTTACGAGGTCGGAGACATGATCCTCGACGTCCAGAACCGTGTCCGCGTCGAGCTCTGGGAGCGAGCCATGAAGGAGGCAAACATCACCGGTGTTCTCTACATGAACGCGTGCGTTCGCAGCAGCATCGTCCACTTCGACCCCCGCGTTATCAGTATGCACGACCTCGTCAAGCGCATGGTCGAGATCGACGCTGGTCTCGGCAGCGGCGAGGATGTTGAGCTGCCCATTACGGTACACCACATGCCCTGCGTTCCCGACGACAAGTGGACTCACGAGGCGATCGAGTACTACATGAAGACTGCGCGTGAGGAGGCCGTTTACCTCCCTAGCAATACCGAATACATCGCGCGCAACAACGGCATGACACTGAAGGACGTTCACGACACGCTCACCTGCACTCCGTGGCTCGTCCTCGCTCACGGCTTCTTCGTCATGCTTCCCTTCATCATCCCGCTCGATCCTACTCGTCGCATCCTCGGACAGAAGTACAATCCGTCGCGTACTAAGACACCCGAGGGTGCCATCGGTCTTGCCGGTGTCATCGGTGCCATTTACCCCATCGCGTCTGCTGGTGGCTACCAGCTTCTCGGTCGCACCCTCTCGACGTGGCAGCCGTGGTCGGAGAGCCACTCGCTGCTGACCAACTTTGACAGCATTCAGTTCTACCCGGTGTCGGAGGACGAGTTCGAGTCGATCGAGCGCCAGTTCAAGGCGGGTGCATGGAAGCCGAAGAGCGAGAAGTCGACCTTCAAGATGAAGGACTATCTCGCGATGATCCACAGCAAGGCTGATGCGACGAAGAAGTTCCGTGCCCAGCAGCGTGCCTGCTCGACTAAAATCGGCGAGGAGGAGGAGAAGATGTTCGCCGACTTCCTGAAGAAAAAGGCTGAGGACGAGGCTGCTGGCGTCAAGCCGAAGACGACGGCCGAGTTCCCCGGCGAACCGGTCACCAGCCCACTCTCCGCGAGTGTCTGGAAGGTGCTCGTCAAGGAGGGCGACATCATCGAGGACGAAGAGCAGCACGTTGTTGAGCTCGAAGCCATGAAGACTTCCGTCTTCGTTGCCGCCGGCGACGACATGAAGGGCAAGAAGGTCACGGGCATCGCGGTCCAGCACGCTGACCCGGTCAACCCCGGCATGCCCCTCATTTACCTGGAGTAGAGTGTCAGAAGTATCAAAGAAGTATTAGGTTTCCATGGACGCATCATGCAATGATATTGTATCAGACCTTCAGAAGTTGTAATCACGTCTCTTGCTGCATTGCAGCACATGTGCACTCATTCCGGCCGTGTGCAGCAGGCGAGCGTCAGGATATCAGTCAACTCACCCACCATCCGCCACCAAGGGCACGCGGGACCAAACCACCACCGTCAGTCACCTCCACCGCGTATCTCGACCCGATCGTCATCGACCTTCCTTCCAGCTCCTTCAGCTCTTCACAGCCATGTCCGTCGACTACCACACCGGCGCGAGTGTGTCCAAGTGAGATTTTTTGTCTTAGACCCGAGCTAACTCCAGATCTCTCCCGAATCCGCCAGGATTCGCCGTCTCGGCTGCCGGTGGGAAGGTGAGCTTCTTGCAGTGCGAGTGTTAGCTGACGAGACCAGGTCGCGAGCGGAACGACGAAAAAGCAGAATGTCGGGAACGCGAATGAGCTCAAGCTGAAGAGGGCGTGGGAGATGGCGTTTGCGTGAGTGGTCTTGCTGAGCGAAGGCGCAAGGCACCTCTGCCGGGCTTCCAGTCTGCCTTCCTCATAGAGCTCCTTTGGCCAGTCTTCCGCGGTGTCCGTCCGTGTCACACGCCTCACTACGCCTCACCGTAATGGGCGAGGATTAGACTCTGAAGGCACCTGAATGATTGAAGGCCTGGAGAAGACCAGCTTGACAGTTTCTGGATTCCAGCTGACACAACAGTCCCGCCAAGTCGCTCCCGATGCAGGCAATCATGCTCTACTTCTCCGGCAGCGGTATCCAGATCTTCTCCCTCGGCATGATCTTCATGCTCCTGACTGGTCCCATCTCCGCCATCTCGAATGTGTTCCGCGGTAAGTGTTCGAATTTCTGCCCTCATACTCTTCCCAATTACCCCTTGCCTTTACATTCCCCATCGAGCTGTGGGTGGATCGAATACGAAGCTGACACCCAGCGTTCGAGCCCCTCCGTACGACCAACTCGAAGGGCGAGCTGACGTACGCGCTCATCATCCCGCCGATGATCCTGTACGTTGCGTGCCAGCTCGCCGTCTTCAGTCTCGGCCTGTACAAGTGCTGGACGATGGGCGTGCTTCCCACAGGCCGTGCCGACTGGCTTCAGTTCGAGACGCGCCCCTCCCCGCCAGAGTGGAGTGCGGTGCGCGGCGCGGCTCTCAGCATGTTTGGCAAGTAGGCATATGTTCCAGATAGAGTGGTAGTGTTACACGGTGATGCATGAGTCTGTATGAGTCCGGAAAATCTATGTGCTACGTGCTCCTATGTTCTCCTACGAGCTAGAACCACTAGTCCAGGTCGTCGACCGACGTGCCCGCTGGCACGGTGCTGGGGATCGGTCCCGATTGCCCAATCATCTCCACTGCCGGCGGCGTGGGTGCCGGACTCGGCGTCGCAGAGGCAAACTCGAGTTTCTCGCTGAGCTCCTCCTTGCTCGGCGGCAGCTCTATCCGCTCATACACGAGCATGAACACGAGCCCAGCAGAGGCAGCGAGTTCCTCAGCGCCGACCTCCTCGACATCGGCATCAGACACCCGCAACCATCCCTTGCCAGGGACGCCGAGGGGCGCGCCCGGTTTCCGCCTGATCGCGACAAAGTGTCCGCTCGAGTGCGTGTACCCGTAATGCAGGATTGCGCTCTCCAGTCGGTAAATGACCCTCTGAGGGGCAGAACCTCCACTGAGGGCGGCAGCGACGCCGCCGACGCCGGACCCGGTGCCCGTCTGAGCCGGCTCGACGCCGCGGGACATGTGCGGCGCGAGGTCGAAGAAGATCGGGAAGCTCACGCGGGCAACCTTCTTCAGCAGCTGGCCGTAGGGCGTGTACTCGGAGCGGACGAAGTGGAAGCGCAGCGTCTTGGGCGCGCGCACGACGGCCGTCTCGCGCAGGGACTCGGTGCGCACCGTCTCCCACTTTGCTGGCGCCTCTAGGGCCGGAACACCCGCCGCGAGCTGCTCCCTAAGCTGTTTCGCGACCACCGATGCGCTTGGTTCTGAGGGTCCCTCGGGGGATGCTTGGCCGTTCGCGGCCCCGTTTGGAGGCGAGGCCGCACCGTTCACGGGCGCCGAGGACTTGCCTTTTTTCTTTTTCTTCTTCTTCTTGTCCCCGGAGATTGGGGGGATGGCTGGGGCGGCGGGGAGCATCGCGGCGAGCTTCTCCTCTGCCGCGGCTCGCGCCTCGTATGCCGCCGCAGTCGCCCGCAACGTGCACATTTCGCACGTCACGCCGTCCAGTCGCTCGGGCGAGAGGTACTCCGTGATGCACTCGTCTAAAGTCGTGCTACCCTGTTGCTGTCAGTTTGGAAGGGACTGAGCTGACTCACAGATCGCGGGACGGGGAGCTCCATGCCGCCGAGACTGTCCATGCGCACGACGTCAGAATATCCGCACCGCCGGCATATTCTTCGCCGGGCGAGGAGTCCGTCCCACGGCGCCTGCAGGTCTTTCTCGGGTCGGTTCTGGGGCACTCGGCGAGCGGCGCCGTTCTTCAGCGCACGCAGGTCGAGACTGCTGAGATCCAGCGCTTGCCCGAGACCGCGAGTTCGCGCCACCTCCTTCGCCACCTTCATGGCCTCGTCTGAGACGGCCTCGGCGAGCACGACGAAGAGCTCGTGCGCGTCCTGCTGTTCCCGCGTTGCCAGGAGGCGTCTGACGGCCGGTAGCGGACTGAGGGCGGCGAGGAGCTGGTGCGGCCGTAGTGCCGGAGGCTGCTTAGCGTGACCCGTGTTTAGCCGCTGCAGCACATCGAGTACTGCATCAGTCACTGGCGTCGGGATGTCGGCGGCGGTCGCGAGCTGAATGATGCGCTCGAGATGAGTGCGCAGATGCGGGAGAGACGCCCACGCCTGCAGAACACTGTTCATGTAGCACAACGTGCCGCTGAGGTTGACCATGCCCGGGTACCGGTCACCGGGCTCGTGTGCCGCTGCGCTAGCATCGGTGCCGCGCAGGGGCGACGCAAAACTTAGCGGACCCATGCCGTCGTCGCGCAGGATGGTCCACGCGTATCGCAGGTAGTAGGCGAAGAGGAGGGCGATGAGCAGGCCATACACGACGGTCGGGAGCACAGACAGCTCAAAGAAGGCCATGAGGTCCGCTCATATGCGGCTCGCCTTGGGTTGCAGGAGCGGGCTAGCCGTTTGTAAGCTTGCTTGGGGTCGGGCTTGTTTCGCTGGAGAGTCGCCGCTGTCGTATGCACCGAAACGGGACAACAAGGAGGGTGACAAGGCTAGGACGGTCGTGTGCTCGTCGGCGGCGACAGAGAGATGAGCGTGAGCGATGTGAGCGATGGCGACTGAAAGTGTTGGAAGGCAAGTGCAATAACGAAATCGGAAAACGCAAACGTCATGTTGGCCCAGCCTTATTAGTCTACCCCAGCAAGTGTGACGCCAGCCGACAACCAAAGTCACCCTCACCCCTTACCCCAGGCTGTTGATTGCATCCGTCCTTTGTTTGTCTCTGCATCGACCACCACTCGCCATGCCAGACGACAGGCTCCAGAACGCTCGCGAGACTCTGGACAGTGAGTTGGGTGACTGACGCGCAAACTGACCAGCAGCACTGCATGACCTGTCGCAGCTCCTCGGCACTGGTGCGTACGGCGACAATTGAGGTTCCTGCCAGCTGACTGACGACAGGTCTCGACAAGCAGACACTCTCCATCTGCGTCGGTATGATTGAAGCCGGAGCTAACCCTGATGCTCTCGCTGTGAGTCAGTCTTACCAAGAACGAAACTGACGACAGGCTGTTGTGAAGGAGCTGAGGAAAGAGAAGGAGTAGGCTATGCCACGTCTCCGTTTGAGACGCGTCGCACGTTAACATGCCTTCTCTCTCGCATACTCTGCTTTTCCCACCTCTCCCACTCGGTCCCTGCGAACACACACACGTGTCTATACCTATACTGTTGTATCATTCTGCATACTGTACAGCATCTACTTTGATTTTACGAAACTTTTAGTCGTGCTTGCGGCTAACGGCGAGCGTGAGGGTGGAGGGAAGCTCGGTCTCGCCGACGGACGCGAGCAGCTGGATGCCGCCGATCGCCGCGACAGCGAGGAGGATGATAGTCCCGAAGAAGAGCGAGAAGTGGACCGAGTAGTCCTTGGGGACGACTTTCTCCTTCTTCTTGAGCAGCTCAGCGAGCGTGTCACGCTTCCAAGGCGAGGTCTCGATGTCCTGCGATGACTCCTGCGGCATGACGACAAGCACAAGCGGGGAGGCATCGTCCATCGTCATCGCCTTGACGCCAGCGCGCACGCCAGAGGTAGCAGTCTCCCACAGCTCAGAACCCTTCTCGACGTCGAGGTGGACGCGAACGGCGTCCCAGTTGCGCTCCGTAGCAGACCACATCGAATCGGCGAGAGCAACGAGCGAAGCAAGCTCGTGAGAAAGGATCGATCCAGCGCCTGGGGTTAGCTCTACCTCCGGCGATAGTCAACTCACGAGAAACGGCGAAGTCAAGACTGGTCAGGACCTTGTGGACCTCGGGGATGTCGGCGACCTTAGCGAGAGCATCACGAGCAGCATCAACGTAGGGAGCAAGAACTGAGGAGGCAGTCGAGGTGTCCATGGTGAATGCCGGCTTGGCGTCCTCGGGAAGGACGACTGCACGTCAGTCATCGCTAACAACACTCAACTCACCCTGGGCATCGACGCCCTCGACGATGACCACACGCGGCCTCTTATCGTGCTGCCAGACGTTCAGCAGATGTCCCCAAAGACCTTCATCCTGAGGAGTCGGGCGGCTCTCAACTCCATCTCCGAGGTGGTGCGCGATGACAACCTCAGCCTGCTCGGCGGTGAGTGACGGGGAGGAGGAAGAGTCGGAAGGCGGCGGGTACAGGTAGACCTGGGCCTGCTGCGCGAGCGCAAGCGGTGCGAGGAGCAGAAGGGACAGTCCTGGATAGTCAGCTGGTGTTCGACGGAGACAGCTGCTTTTGGGACGCTCACTCATAGTGGCTGCGGAGACCGGGATAGTTGTTGCGGCGATGACAGCGGAGTGGCTGATGACGAGGAGTAACCGTCGGCCCAGGAGCGATCGCAGTCTGTCGCGTAATCGGATTCAAGACCGCATTAGGAAACTTGCCGGTTCTGGTCCCGTTCCTAATAAACATTAGAACTGACGGACAGACGCACTGATAGCCACGAGACCGCCAGGCACGAAGGGCCTCCGTCGTTGCCACCCAGAAAATGTTGAATCTCGCCATGACGCAGATTCTACACTCTTCACCAACCTCATCCCTATCTCCGCCGGCATATCCGCTCGACTACTCCGCTCACCATGAGCGCTCCAGGATTCAGAGCGCTGCGGCGCGTCTCGCTGCTCTCTGAGTACTGCGAGGCTGGTCCGTCACGACCGCGAACATTACGAACGAGCGCGGCGCTCGCAGCGAAACCGGCTCCGCTCCCCGGACAACTGCAGACGAAGCACAACAAGTCGCTCGGCGTCGAGGCGACCGACAACCCGAAAAGGCGGACGAAATACATGGCCGGTTCCCAGAAGCTCTCCTCGCAGTACAAAGTCCGTGAAGGGAAGACGAGGACCAAGGTCTTGTTGAACCAGATGCTCGATAGCGACACACTGCCCTGGGACGTGCCGGGAGGGGACATGTACGCCGTCTCGGGTGCCGTGAACTGGTGTCTGTCCGACCCCTCCGGCAAAAGAGATCGTCTTGCGCTGCGCCTGGTGCACACCCACCTCTCCTTGACGCTAGAGCCGACACCGCACACGGCGCGATATCAGGCATCGCGATCGCACCAGTATGCGTGGTTCATGTCGCAGTTCCTGCGTGCCGACGAGTTCACGGAGTCGCTGCACAAGAACGCGCAGAGCCTGCTGCAGCGGCAATTGACAGAGCGCGTCCCCCTCCAGCCGTGGATCGTGGGGCGAGTGCTCTCCGCCCTCCGGCCGCCGCTGAACGACATCCTCCCGCTCCTGCCGGAGCTCGACAGCCGGAACTACGCCTCCATGCTTCGACTAATGGTCCAGGACTATGCGCCGCTACCGTCCGAGCTTCGAGAATACGTTGCGACGACCCAAGGCCCGGAGGGCGAATGGAGCTACGACGTCCTCGCCGCGCTCGTGTACTCGCACTTCCCTTCTCTCGACTTCCGCGGGGCTCTCGTTGCCCTTGGCGCCCTGCGCAGTAAGGCTCAGAAAGACAAGGCCGTAGCCCTCGAGAAGGGAGAGCCATGGCCGCCGACGGACGGAAGCCTCGACGTGCTGAAGAGTTCCTACACGGACGTGATGAGCCTCTGGTCTCGATCACGCTTCCACACGACGAAACGCAACCCGCGCATAAACTCGGCGGTACCCTCGAAGCTGGCCGCGGACCTGGTGCAGCTCCTCCGTGCGGGCGAGGAGGAGGTGGAGCTGCCCCCGGGATTCCTCAACACGTGGTTCAACGCGGAGCGCATCGCGCAGAACGACGCTAACGTGAACAGGGTCTGGGAGTACATGTCGGGTAGCAGCATCGACGCGACGCTCGAGGGAAAGATTGCACGCCCCGTCGACCGTGACGCCATCATTGCCTTCCTCAAGTACCTCAAGGTACACAAGACGGAGGCGGAGCGGCACAACCTCCGCCCCCTGCTTGCGCACCTGCCGTTTCGGGACGGGAGCGTGCTCAACGCCTTCCTCGCCGTGCTCGGCGTGCATCCCGACCTGAACCTCGTTATCGCAATCCTACAGAGTGACCTCTACCTCGACCCGCGCGGCGTGGATCTCTGCTCGGCCGTCGTCATCTACCATCTGAGGAGCATCCTCGCGCAGCCCTGGATGACGAGGTCCATCTTCGTCGACGGGTTCAAGTTCCCCACAGACTCGGGTGGGAGGGGTCTCAACATCAGCCTGCAGGAGTGGGACTGGGTCGCCAAATTGCTCGGACGACAGGGGACGCCGACGAGCATGCCCCTCAGCACGCCCACGGCCGAGCTCGAGGAGCGCGCAGACATCGATGTGAACCCGAGGGGAAGCAAGTGGTACGGACCCATGTCGCGTGCTGTTGTTGGCAAGGACGACCTGGATGAGAAGGTGTCGAGCATCAGGCCTGCTCTGACGGAGGCGATCAGGCATGTTACCGAGATCCTGGCGAAGCGGGATGGTGTCGACCCCCTGGTCCTCCAGATGGACCTTGAGGAGGCGCAGCGTCTCATCAAGAGCGCCAACTGAGTTATCTGAGAGCGGAGGAGAGTTGTAGCTGTTGTCACATTATGCATTGTCATTCGCATCTCAACGTCAGTGCGCATATTGATGCTCCGGGCAGATGATCTGCTTCCCCAGCGTGTCGCTCAAGTGAATATGGTGCATAATGTCTACAGGTGGTCGTGAAATGAATGTAATTACAGAACTGCTGTTAGCTTGATGACTCTTAGGCATATATAGCTTACTGGCATTGACGATGTTGCCCGCAATGGCCGAGCCGAAACCGAATCCGGCGCCCGTGACGGCCGCGTTTCCGAGCTTTTGTTGTCAGCATGGAATGATGTGTGAGTTGAGAGGGGTTAGATGTTGATATTAGGTATGTCTCGCACAGAGAAGACGTGCGGCTGCCAACAGCAGACGTCCTTTGCTGGCGAGACACAAAGGTGTCGTCTAACGACGGTAGGCGTACTGAGGTTCAGATCCTTGTACGATGGAATACTCACCTGGCCGCCCATCTTGCCGAACTTGCCCTTCTTCTCCTCCTGGGGTTGGACGATGACCGTCTGCGGCTGCTGAGCCTGGTACGCCGGCGCCTGGTAGGCAGGCACAGGAGCGTACTGCTGGTAAGCGGGGCCACCGGCGGGCTGGCCGTAGGCGACGCCTCCAGGAGGCTGGTAGGTCGAGACGGCTGAAGTCGGCGCGGAGCTCTTCTCGCTCTTACTGAAAGTTAGCTGTAGCCTTCTTCCAATCAGCTCACATCTTCTCCACATAGTTCGCTGGGAAGAGACCGGTCTTGGGAGCGCCCTCAACACGGCCGCGGAACCACTGGTCGTTGATCTCCTCGTCAATGATGATGGTGTCACCAGAACGGAACTGGAGGTCGTCCGCTTCACCGCCCTGGTAGTCCCAAAGGGCACGGGCGCGGTTGACCTGGGGCTCAGGGGTCGACCTCACCGGCAGCGAGGGGACCACAGCCTTCTCGTTGACGGTGGGCGAGGGGTTGGCGCTAGTGCCGTTAACACTGAGGGCGTTCATGGCATTCGGAAGGTCCGTGTCTGCTGTCAGCTTGAGGCTCAACTATTCCAGCGCCTCATCGTTCTCGGGCATGGTACCAAAGACGGCGCCTGTGGGAGTCCCAATGACGACGTAAAGTTATACGCACTGCCGGTGGAGGCCGCCGTGACCAGTGAAGGGAAGGTCGCGTATGGGTTCGGCAGCTTCGAGCGGATGACCTCGGCGTCCGCATGCGGAATGAGGCCCAGACTCTCAAGGAGCTGGACACTGGAGATGGTCTGCGCGATGAGATGAGAAGCCAGAGTCTGGCCGGGCTGTTGCTGGCTCATGCTGAATCGGGGTGTTGACGTGTGCCCTTCCTCAAGACGATTTGTTGTGACTGATTTTTGTTCGCGCGCTGGTGAGTTGTCACAGCTGCTCCAACGAGATTGCCGAGAAGTTGGTGACCAGAAGAATGAGTGTTACTGTCGCGCGCGCAGAGAATACGTTGTTGGTGTGTGAGAATGGAGAAGTAATCAAGGATGAGGTCAAAGTTACGGCCGAAGGCTAGGCGTGAACTGTGCGGATCGCATAAGTGGCAAACGGGACGGAACACACGTAGCCTGCTGCATTTCACGTGCTTGGCGTCGTACCAGACTCAAGTCTAGGGTGTCGTCCGCCGTTTCCTCGTCACAACATGACACTGACAATCACATCAATGCTGCGCACCTCTGCATGCTTCACTGATCTGCGCACCACAATCGGTGGGAGTTTTATTTCGTTCCATAGCAATGCTATATCTAGTAGACGGTGATGGTGCTCTCGCGAGCAGGGCCAACACCAATGTACTGAACCTTGACACCAAGGTAGTTCTCGATGAAGTGGATGTACTTCTTGGCGTTCTCGGGGAGAGCATCGAAGCTACGGATGCCAGTGATGTCAGACTTCCAGCCGGGGAGGGTCTCGTAAACGACCTCGACCTCAGCGAGGCGGTCAAGGTCGGCGGGGAAGCCCTCAATCTCGACACCATTAAGCTTGTAGCCAGTGGCGACCTTGATCTCGTCAAAGCCGTCCATAACGTCGAGCTTGGTGAGGTTGATCGAGGTGTAACCGTTGATCATGGTGGAGTAACGGCAGACGACAAGGTCGAGCCAGCCGCAGCGGCGACGACGGCCGGTAACGGTACCGTACTCGGCACCGACCTCCTGGAGGGTGGTGCCAACGTCGTTGAGCTGCTCGGTGGGGAAAGGTCCGCCACCGACACGGGTGGTGTAGGCCTTGATGACACCGACGGCACGCTTGATGGCGAAGGGAGGGATACCAAGACCAGTGCAGACACCGCCGATGGTGGTGCTGGACGAGGTCACGAAGGGGTAAGTTCCGTAGTCAATGTCGAGCATGAGCGCGTTGGCGCCCTCGACAAGGACCTTCTTGCCAGAGGCGAGCTTGTTGTGCAGCCAGGTGGGGCCGTCGACAACGTGGGGGCGGAGACGCTCGGCGAAAGCCTGGAGCATCTCAATCTCACCCTCAGTGTCGAACTCGAAGTGGCCGTAACGCTTAAAGCGTCCCTCGACGAGCTTGCGGAACTGGGCGGGGAACGTCGGGTCGTAGAGGTGGTGAACACGGAGACCCGAGCGCGAGGCCTTGGACGAGTAAGCGGGTCCGATACCCTTCCTGGTGGTGCCAATCGACGAGCCACCAAGCTCGACCTCCTTCAGACCGTCAACGATCTGGTGGAAGCCCATGACGAGGTGCGCACGGTCCGAAATGAACAGACGGTCGGCGACCTTGAGTCCTGATTCGTCAGTATACTGGTCACCAAACACCCAGGCAATTCAGTGCCAAGAGTTCTGCACTACGGCTCGCGTGCCGTTTGTGTGCAGCAGCAGCCATAAGGACACTCACCCTTGCGCTCGAGAGTGTCGAGCTCGTTGAAAAGCGAAGGGACGTGGACGACGACACCAGAGCCGATGAAAGCCTCGACCTTGGGGTTGATGAGACCCGAAGGAAGGAGGTTGAAGGCATAGGTGGTCTTCTCGCCCTTGTCATTCTTAACAACGATGGTGTGACCGGCGTTGTTTCCGCCGGCGCAGCGGGCACAGACGTCTGCGTCCGCCGCGAGGATGTCGACAAGTTTGCCCTTGCCCTCATCGCCCCACTGGGCTCCGAGGCTGGATGTCAGCGGTTGCGCGTCGGAGTCGTGGAGGAACGCGCGGAGTAAACAACGTCCGATGAGACATAGCGCGAGGACCCAGGTCGCTACCAGAACGTCTTTCGTTCACGGCAACGACCTCATGTGGATTCTTCTGTACTCAGGTCGTCGTCGACGCCCGGGTCGCTGGTTGCAAAGTACAACGTGCCTCCGGACCGGAAGCGTTCTAACAACTGGCCGAACTCGAGAATACGTACACAACGGTGACCCCTTCCGGAGCTGCAATGTCAGCAGAGGTCCAAATGGGACTGGTGCGAGCGTCAGCTTACCTTGAGCCATGTTAGGGGTGAACGTCGTTAGGACGATGCAAAGAACAAACGACAAGACGTTAGGGCTGAAGGCCTCCTACAGGGCCGACTCCCCCAGCTCCTAGCACGCCAAAAGAAAATCCACTCCCATCGGACCTATACTCCGACTCAATGAAATATGCGTAGTCACCGGCTGTTCGGAATCACACGTCACACTTTGATAAAGGTCTGCCACGCGCCATGGCATGTCTCAGCCAGGCTCGACTCGGCTATGTCAGTAACAGACCGCCCCATATCTTCCGTCATTCGTCGGCCGTCCGCAGAATGACACCTGCGATAGGCGATCACATTGATCAAGCGGGGGTCATCGAACCGAGCCTGTCATCTTGCCCGCACAGATCACTGTTGACACATGCTGGAACCATGCTCGTCCGCAACTGCTATGCAACCCAAATTTGTCTGCCTACGTCTCTACTGCATGCATGCCTTTTATCTACGGCCCGTTTATCATAGTCTAATATAAACGAACTGTTTAGAGGACGCCAGCCTCCTTGATCTTGGATACAAGCTCGGCGACGGACTCGACCTGGCAACGTCAGCTTGTGGCTTCCCATAAGAGAGCTCACCTTGCCACCACCCTGGCGCTCGGGAGGAGACGAGACGGAGATGGTCTCCAGGCGAGGGGTGATGTCGACACCAAGGTCCTCGGGGGTAACGGTCTCGACCTTCTTCTTCTTGGCCTTCATGATGTTGGGCTGTGGGGTTAGCTGTGTACTCGGGGGTGACCGGAATCGTTCGCATACGCACGAGGGAAGCGTAACGGGGCTCTGAATTGTCAGCTGTGCTCCTCAGATGTTCATTTGGCTGCTGAAAATGCGGTTGCGGATGTGTTCGTCATTCCCGAGCCCCTTCGGGCAAAGAACCCGAAAGGCGAACTGCCGCCCGCAAACCCGCCAACAGCTGCGAAAAGTGCAAACTCACCGTTGAGACGGAGGTCAGTGGTGACGATGAGGGGAAGCTTGGTCTTGAGCTCCTCGAGACCACCGTCGATCTCACGGGTGACCTTGGCGGCACCGTCGGCAGAGACGTCGAGCTTCGAGGCGAACGAAGCCTGGGGCCAGTTGAGGAGACCAGCGAGCATACCGCCGGTAGCTCCCGAGTCGTCGTCGATGGCCTGCTTGCCGAGGATGACAAGGTCGGTCTTGCCGTCACGCTCGATGACCTTCTTGATGGCCTCGGCGACGGCAAGGGGCTCGACGGTAGCGTTGTCGGGAACCTTGACATGGATACCGGTGTCGGCACCCATGGCGAGGGCGGTACGGAGGGTGTCGACGGCCTTAGCGGGGCCGACAGTGAAGGCGGTGATGCTCTCGACGAGGCCCTTGTCCTTCTCACGCATGCGGACGGCCTCCTCAACAGCTGTCGGGTGTCAGTCGGCCGGACCTCGGCTACCGTTTCAACCTGGCCCCGAGAGCTCGCTGGAGCTAACGACAGGGCACCAGATCAGACAGCGGGAGCTCAACAGAGCTCATCGCCGTCTATCAGAGCTACTCACCAATCTCGTCGAAGGGGTTCTGCATGTCAGCTACTGCTACTAGACTCTGCTCCAAGACATCGCGGCTCCTCGGAGCTGGTGCCGTTCGGAGCTCGATAACTCACCATCGAGTGCTTGACCGAGGTGTCGACGCCCTTTCCGTCCTTGGCGATGCGGACCTTGACGGCATAGTCGATCGCGCGCTTGACGGGAACGAGGATGTGGACGTAGTTGGCACGAGTAGGGAGCATGGTGGAGTCGGGCGGGGTGGATGAAAGGTAAAGATCAGCGAGACAGCGGAATTCAAGCAACTGGCTATCTAGAAGGCGAGTCGGGTAAGACGCATCGGCTAACGAGCGACCGGCGGGGGCAAAATCGTTCTCTCGGCCGCCGCACCTTCCCAAGTCCCCAGTGCCGAGGCGAGGAACTAAGGAACGGACAAGTTGAGGGGCTCCCACGTGAAAATCCCAAAGCTTGATCCACGTCACGCGTTGGCAGTAGGCGCGAGCAACGGTTAGGCCTCCTAACTGCCACCCATAGGCGCCAGCATGTACATGTCTCCAAATCCTATTGCCCGTTCCACTCCGAAGGCGCCTCCAACCACAGTGCTCGCTCAAGCTTGGCCCTTCACCAACGACCTCTTCTTCTCTACACACCACTCTACCCCGAAACAACACCGCAAACATGGCCGTCGCTCCTATCACTGGCATGGTGCGTACGACACCGGCACCGAGACGACAACGCTGACTTTCGCAGCTCAAGAAGCGCCTCATTTTCGACATCTCTGCGGGGTATGTGTCGAATCAAAATCAAGGAGATTCAACTCGACAACTCGTCACACCAACACCCGGGTCAGATCACTAACACGTCGCAGTCTCGGTCTCGGCTTCGCCCTCGGCTACGCCTTCTGGTGAGTTGGAAACGGCTGGCTAGGTGGCGCGCGGTGTGCATGCGAAGGGGGCACCTGATGCGCAAATGTGTCCGGAAGACATGCGCGAATGGCCCGGATGGAGTCTTGTGCACCTCAATTCCGCGCACCTCCATGACCACCATGCTTGATGCCCTTCTTTGCTGAAGCTGACCTGCAGGTACGGTGTCCACGTCCCCATGAGTACGTATCGACGTTCCGAGCGCTTCGACGCATTCCGAATGAGATGACGGAGGTGGACAAAGGGTGGCCCAATTGGCCAAGCCACAGCCAGCCATGTCCCTCGTCATCGACTGGAGCATCGCGAGAACGCATCGGCGACCGGTTTCTCTATGATCAGACAGCTAACCTCCCCACAGTGAAGAAGCGTGACAACTACTACGCCAAGCTCGACGCCAAGAAGTACGGCAAGGACGCTGTCCCCACTAGCATCCTCCAGGAGTCCGTTAAGAACTAAACGGAACACGGGGCATTGATACAAAATAAATGAAATCATCATAAGCTATCTGCGTGGGACGGGCTCGTTTGTCGCGGACGTTGAGGGGAGGTGGGGGATGGAGGACTGGCTGAGGGAACGGAGGGAAGTGTTGGAGGCAGAGGGGGGTTGACGGGGTTGAAATCGGAGTCGCAGACGGATTGCGGAGTGCCGGTGCAAGCAGCCGGAGACAGCTTGGCAACGGCGATTGCATTCAGAGGCTAGGAGGCGTTGCGGGGGACACGGACGCCAAGTTGGACTCAGGCGGGGTGTGTGAAGTCGGTCGCGTATGATGTCAGGTGCCAGGTGTCAGTTACCGTAGAGATTCCAGCGAACAACTTTCACATTCCTCTGCTTGATCACCACGCCGTCATGAACAAATGTCGATCACCACGACCGCATTGCACTGCACCTGGTGCGCGAGGTCAGAAATCAGCATATACATCTATTACTACCACTATGCAAGAGCCTTCTTAGCCTGCATGTTCTCGGGCCAGTCAGAGTTCCTGGGGGTCAGCCGATAACCTTAGAGAAGCTATGCTCCTTCCCCGGCAACGCTCGCTCTCTCTCTCTCTCTCGCTCTCTTGGGCAGGCACCCAAGCACTGCTGTAGAGGTTGCTCTAAATGCACGCCTGTCTCCCGGTCGCGGGTTGCAATGTGAGGCTTGAACAGCATGGATTGACCGGCAAGGATCAATTTGATTATACTCACGAGTCGTCCATGTAATCATCAAAGTCGACGAGCGACTTGTGCGCGCCGCCCGTCTTCACAGCCTGAATCGCCCTCTCGCACTCAGCCTGCGAGGGGAAGGTGACCTGAGCAGCGGACACATAGATCGGTTCTGACGTCGCGAGCTTCGAATTGTCGAGCTGAGGTCAGCTATCGCAGTGACATACGCAGCTTCGTGATCGCCCATTACCATGTGCGGTAGACAGAGACCTTTATGAAGGACACGGTACAGTCCGTCGGCCAACTGTACAGCACTGCCAGAGGAGGGTAGGGTGATGATGACACTCGAGGAAGGCTGTCTACTCACAACAAGACCGATGGCGTTCGGGTTCTCCTTCCTTATTGTCTCTAGCAGCCGCTCAGCAACACGGGGAACCTTCGTGCTCCCGTCCTCGTTCGCAATATACACTCCGGCAATGGTCAATCCGTTGTCCTTGGCGTGTGCGCTGACGAAGCGCAGCGCCGTGTCGATCGTGAGCGAGAGCGAAGCGTATCGGTGCAGGATCGGAAGGGCTTCGACGATCTCGGCTCCGCGGGCAAGCAGCAGGCCGAGCACAGTCGAAGCGGGATGCCGGGCCGCATGCAGGAGCGGGAGAGTGTACGCGGACGCACTCAGCGTGACGGACATGGTGGTGTGGGTTGACGAACGATGGAGACTTAGGATGGAAACAGGTGGTTGTGGAGGGTGGAGGTTGACTGCGGGTCACGCGTGGCGCAGGTAGCGGTGACCGATCTGTACTGACTTTTCTCGTGCTGCCGACCGCCATGTACAACCGCGACATCACCGTCTACTGCGTCCAGACAGTATGCAAGCTGCCGACGTACTTCAATGCTAGGATGGTTCGTTGCAGCAGTGCGTCGGCTGACGCATCTGCCACTGCACGCTGCAATACCCAGCCACGAGACCTCCCACTACCTCTCTCCTGGACGCCTCTTCCCTCAGTCGACTCCGCTTCTACTGCAACTGTATATGGAGTCGTATGAATGCATGAATGGTATAGATGTTAATGAATGCGTCCCTCGCGTCTGCTTGTCAACTTGAAGTCCAGGTTGGATCTGCCAACTCACTGAACGATGAGTCCAAACGATCGGGATGAACCAGCTGTTTACTTCTTCTTCTTGCCCGCAAGAACACGCTTGCCCTCGCCTGTGATGTCAGTAGAAACTCGCTAGACTGGAGGCTTGCAGTGAATACAAGGGGAAGTCTGACTTGCGTGAGAGGAATGTACGCAATGTGCACGACAAAGGAGCTCTGCTTGCTCGACTTCGAGGTCCATTTCACCACTTGCGGCTTCCCTCTCCCTTTGCAGCCGACTATGAACTCACCCTTCTTCGGGGCAGTCTTTCCGTTGGCCCTCTTGGTGTCCAGAACGTCGAAACGAATGTACTCGTTGGCGTCCTCGATCCAGTGCGACCTGTACTTCGTGATGTTCGACGGACCGGGGCGGGCAGCACGCTCGACCTCAGTGTACTCGGCGAACGGGGTGGACGGCGGCACGACCATGTCGACGGGGAGCTGCGTGTCGTATCCGTCCTCTCCGGGGCGCGCAAGACCCTCCCAGCCGCGGAACTTCTTGTCGTTGGCGAACACACGCATAGTCGGCGACTGCACGGCGTACAGGAGGGCGTTCTCGGCACGCAGTCGGCGCTTCAGGTACTTGGAACCCGTGCGCGCGTTCGAGGTAACCGCGACGGTGTTGAATATCGGACTCCGAAGGCTCGAGAGCAGGTAGTGCAGGCTCGGGCTCGACATGTTTGCGGGGTCAGTCGTCGGTCTGGCAACAAAAGTCCGGCTCAGCCTCAAGATCATGGACTTTGCAGCGGAAAGGAAAGGAGGTAGCCAGGCACGGAGTGATTCGTTTGCCGAAATTACACGTCAAAGAGCACGTGACTCCTTCTGTCCTAGCCCGTCCGTGTTGACGGCGAGGACAGCAAGGTGCAAGTCATGCATGCCAGGCGCCCAACTCACCTTCCAGTCTTCTCAAGTCTATCTTCGAGCTTCTTCGACTACCCATGACAATACGCAGCGTCATCGGCTGAAACGAGACATGGCGTGGTCGCTACGACCAGGGCGTTTCTACTGTGGCAGCCTTCTTATCCCCGATTCAGCTCGCTGACTGCTTGCAACTTCGCCGCTATGTGCATGATCGTTCCTGGAGCATGGAGCATGGAGGTGCAGCGAGGACTTGTTTCAAGAGAGAACAAAGGAAAGGACCCAGGTGCGCAAGGGTTCGCAGCCCACTGCGCCCTCGATGCCTGTATGCTCGGCGCACCCCTTGTGACCGCTGATGTACAAAGAAAGGAATGTCGGGCGGGGTTGCAGGAGGTCTTGCACTGCTCCTTCCGACGCCCTCGACGCCACATCTCGAGCAGCTTCTTCTTAAGTCCTCTCGCAGCGAGTTGGCCGAGTGGGTTTCGTCGTGAGGCTTGCTCTGCGCGCCCACACGGCATATGGCCGCAGAGTGGGTGGGTGGCATCGGAGGATCTGAGCAGTGAATGAGGCGATGTGAGGTAGAAGGACAGAAGGCGCTCGGGCGATCCGGACTTTCGGTGCTACCCAAACTAGAAAATGAAGGATCTCATGTCCACATCACACATCGGGCACTACGGCTCGAACCGAGGGTATCAAGGGTCCTAGCTTTTGAGTGGTATCGACGGCTGATCATTAAGTGACCCACACGGCACACACGACACAGAAAGGATCGGTGTGTTCCCCACTAGCGCAGACATGTAGACACATTGTCCCACGACGTGCAGACAGCAGACAGTATGCGCGCACACATTGCGTCAGTGTCGCCCATGAAGAGAACCGGGCGGGCGCGATGCGATCAGGCTCAGGTCTCGGTGAGGCGCCATGTGCGCCATGTCGAGACAACGAGGGTCGCGAGGGTAGGAGGGTGCGGTGGCGTCCGGAGGGTCTCCTGTCTCAGGCGTTTCGAGGACATGACGATGGTCGCACGGACCTCCATCAGTTGCTTGACCCACCGTCGGTGGCCAAGCTTTACACTCCCTGTCGCACACAGCGGCACAGCGGCGGCGGACGAGCACACAACCACGATGGATCCTCCACACACATGCTGCACCCCAAGGACACCAAGCACGGACTTCCTCGAACGCTGATTTTGCGTTCTCCCTCTTCCTATCGCTTGCTTTATCCTACTCTACTCTCATTTCCCCCTTCCTCTTCCTTCATCGCCCCCTCTTCTTCGACGACGCTTTCTCACTATCGTTGTGTCCATCGGTCAACCAGCGCCTTCCTCCTGAGACCGCTGTACGCGCAAGATCGGCCTCACAGCGCAGCCACTTCGCAGCCGACACAGCGTGATCAGCTCCCCTTTCCAGCCCCCTCTCCCATTTGAGTGTTCGACGGCTGCTGTCACCCGATTAAACGGCATCCTTTATTTCTGCCGTTCTCGAACGAGCTTCTCCTCGACGGGGCAACTCCAACTTCTGTCGTCAACAAGCGCAATGTCCGTCTCGTCGACGGCCACGGCCACGACCATCTGTAGCACCCTCTCCGACTTTCAGCCCCACAGACCACCCCGTTCAGGGCTCCGAATCACAATGCCTACCGAGGACTCGACGACTTTATCACCTGATTCGTCAGAAACGCCATCGTGCGAACACTCGCATCGGTCTCTTGCACACGGCTCTACGGACGGCCTGCTGCGCACGAGCGAGAGTTCCGAGGAATCATTCAATGAGTCTACGGAGTCGCCGCCGCCGCAGACCCCAGCGACGCCACTGGAGTTACAGACTGGAACACTCCCAGCAACAGCAACGGTCGCACCTCCCATCGACGGCCCGACGAGACCGACTGCGGCTCATCTTCGGGCCAAGCGCAAGCCAGTTCCATCGGTTATTGACCTCTTGGGATATGATCCGGGTCCCCCGCCGACTCACCCTTTAACACCTGCGACACCAGGCACCCCTGGAACACCCTTCACTGCCGGACACAAAGGTGGAAACCGGTTCACAATCGGCCCGTTGGCCGGTATTGATCTGCCCGATCTCGACGGAGACCAAAGAAGCAGCGGGCATAGCAGCAAGTACTCCGGGATCACTCTGCAAAGCGGGAATTCCAGTGTGCTGTCGCTCCCGATGCGGGTGCTCGAAGTTGATCGATCCTCACTGGAGGGTACACGGAGAGCACCGGTGCGGCGGAGCACCTTTGATTGCTACTCGACTCACACCTGCAACTACAACAACAGCAAGCCTGACCTCTCCCTGGCTAGAAGTGCAACGGACGGAAACGTCGGGAACATACTCCCGCCACCCAGACGCCAGAGCCTGTACAAGGGCGGTGGCGGCAAGGAGCTCTCGGCTGCGACGGAGCTGGAGGAGCTGAGGCGAATGACCCACTATGCGTCGATGGACTTCGACACGATCAAGAGGCAGAACCGCGCAAATCAATCGAGCTTCCTGGTTGGCGACAATGACTCCGACCAGAGCAGTATCAACTCGAACCCCGATGGACCCGTCACCAAGCGGTTGCAGAAGCTCAGTCTCAAGAAGAAGAATACCACGAACTACACGAAAACCTCTGCCAAGCTCATGAACCCGATCGACGAAAAGCAACGACAGGAGCCCAAGGGTTGGCTGGAGTGGGTCTGCGATGTCGTTCCCTGCCTGCACCGCGAGAAGGTGAGCTACCGTGCGCTTTGCGTAACTGACATTTCAGGACTGCCCATCGCACACCCGTCACCCTGCAGACCAAAAGTCCACGAGCCAGGTGAGCTTTCCAATCGCGACAGGGAGCTGACAGAAAGCTCCGATCACAGCACCCACTCAGCCACGAGTGCCGGTAACCATCTCAAGCAGGTCTGGATCGTTACCCGCCGCCCACAGCACAGCGCGCGAGCAAGGAGCTCGCACCGTTGCTCTGATTACAGTTTTTCAAAGCAACCTTCGCCTTGTTTAGTCTACGTACGCCCCGTTCCAGTACAGTGTTCTTGTGTCGTATATATTATTCCCAGTATCGTCGAGGTGGCAGGAAGTTGTTCCCTGTCACCCGCCACACCCTCCACAGCCTAGACGAGCGTGCATGTACAGTTATCGGAAGCCTAATGCGTAGCATCCTGGACAAGGGTGTACCGCCGGAAGTAGTGACTGAGTGAGATCTCCAACTGCCAACTTGAACGGGTTGTATGGACGCACATGGTTTCAATCAACTCCGTGTGGCTCTCGATGAGGTCACACCGTCCGGCTTCTTTCAGGTACGAGGTCCGGTCTGCCTCTGCAGTCAGTCCGGCTGACCGTGACGGCAGGTGGGGAGGGCCGCGGGATGTCAGGCGGTCTCCCAGGCACGGACGACAGGCAGGCATCAGGCAGCATGCGACGCAATCCTCGATCCTGGCTGACCCTCGAGCCGATCCTCCGTACTCCACACCTCGCGCACCTCGGGTCACTCGGGTCTGCGGGCTTTCTAAGCATCCGACATTGCGTCAAAGATAGCACCATCGCATGCACAATTTGTCCCCTTCACCTCGGTCCATCAGGCTACGCCAGAAGGGGAACCGACTCGGTAACGCCTCGGCCTCGAGACCGCGCCAGAAGCCACATCACATTGTGCAGACAAGCCAAGGCGCGTCCTCTGGCTGCCATGAATGCGATCGCCCGGCTGACAACGATGACTGCTACTGGCCACAACAAAGATGAGTGGAGGTACGGAGTGGGATGACAAACATGCACACAACAGAGTTAGTCGCTGTGTGGGGTGAGGTACGAGTCCTCCCTTGGGTTGGGTTTGGGTGAAGAGCGGGTTGTCGAGACGCTCAAACTGAGACGGACAGCTGGAGTCAACACCAGACACCAGAGGGCACGGCACCAGGAGCAAGGGCAGAAGCGGAGCCGGAGGAGAAAACATAAAGGTCAGAAAAGGAGGAACGACTTCAGGCACGATACTCGTCTGGGGAACTTCGAGCAGGTACGCAGGTCTCGTTCCTGGCCATGAACGAGCGACTGGGGATGTTTTGTCAACTGCGGCAGAGATGATGCATGGCGATCAGAAGGCGACAAGGGCCCTGACGGTGCCGAGTGCCAGTGATCAGATGAGGCATGTTCGGCTTAGGAAGCTGGCGTGAGAGCTTCGAGGCCGGCTGAGGAGAAAAGAATGGACGTCTGGACACGCGGTACATGGATTCGGCTGGGCGATGCTGCGGCTTGGTCTGGGCGGCATGGACGGTATACGCGGGGGGGAGAGAGGGCGTGCTCCAATCGAGCGTTGGATGTGTCCCTGAACGTGTCGACGTCTGATCCCTTAGGCCCGCCGCAAGATCCCTGGGAGAACTAAAGACGAGCTGGCCAGCTGGCTCATGACGCCCGCGCGCCCGCATACCCACATCCTCCGTGTCCCCCGTAGCCCCGTACCCCTAGCCCCGATCTCGTCCAGCCAAGTACCCACCCTCCAGCCAACAGCCAACGGCCTACAGCCTGCAGCACCAGCTTCCAGGCCGCCCGCCCGCGCAGTCGGCCAGTCAGCCCAGTCAGCCAGGCCGCCAGGCCCCCCCTCCCTGCCCCTCACCCTTCGATATCCCCTCACGTCGCCATCATCCATCTTGACCAACTCTACTCCTTCCTCCATTCCTCCCCATCCATCCAACCTCCGGTTCCTTTCATCCATCCACCCATCCACCCATCCACAATCCCGACTCGGTCCATCCATCCACCCCTCTACCCCTCGACCCGGTCCGCCCACACCCCGTCTCTGCACTCGCCCGTCGCAGCCGCATCTCCGACTGTTTGGCGCGCACTGCATTGCAAGCAAACTTAATTTCAGCGCACGCACCGAGGACGGCATCAGCTAGCCCAGATTCAGACTACTGTTCCGGTTGCGCACGCGCCGCCAGCCCGTGTCTGAACCACTCACCCCATCCCCATCCTAGACCAAGCGGTCCCCACAACACGACGCCATGCAGCCCCCTGGCATCTACAGCGTGAGTATGACTCTCCAGTCGGTCATCCGGCTCCTGGCGCCCACGCCGAGCCTTCCTCTTACGTGCCATTGTCGCGAGTAATCGCAACCCGCGATCCCATTCCACATGACAGGAGGCGCACGCTGGGAAGGTCACCGTGCACGGCCGCTCTCGTCCAGTCCCAGCTAGGTCGGGCGTGTCTTGTTATTTTTTGCACATACACCCCCTTCCTCGCTGGCGTCGTCTCTTCCACTCCCCTCATTCCCCTCTCTGCAGGAGCATTGACGCTGACTCATTTCCTTCATCGGATCGCCGTACGCATATCATCAATCCATCTGTCACCGCTCTCATTTACTTTGCCGAACGCCTTTCCCTGGATCCTGCATCCGCGTGTTCCATGCCATGTCCTCGTCGCTGAACCGCATCGTCCTCAACCAACAGCACCAGCGCCTTCCTCAACCGACGGGTCTCTCCGAGTCCGCGGTCCCTCACCAGGCCCTCGTCCGCGTGAAGGAGTGCTTCGAGATCATCCAAAATGAGTTTGAGGCGGTTGCCAAGGACAACAACTCCCACTGGCAGGTGCAGCGCGAGGAGTACGAGCTGCAAAGTGAGCAAGGCGTAGGGATTTCGCGCTAACGTGTCGCAGTCTCTCAACAGATCAGTGAGCTGGGTCTGATCCGGAAAACGCTGTACGACCTCGAGGCGGCTCATGGAAAGATCAGGGCAGAGTACGTATAAACCTGTGTGTCTCGGTGTGTGTAGCTGACGTATAGGTATGAGGCCGAGATTGCGCGTCTGCGTAGAGAGTTAGAGGCTCGCGGGCCACCTGGCAATGGCCCTGCCCCGGCATCCCCTCCCCATCTTCCTGCCCCTGGAGGGCCGGACGGTGAGCGCGGCGGTGGCCCGGGATACCCTCCGTCCCTCCCGGGACCCCCTCTGAGCGGCGCCGACGGAGCGGCGCGCTCACCGTACGCGTCGGGGCCGATTCCGCGGCCAGTTTCCACCAGTCTAGAGCGCAAAGGCAGTGACGCGCGCGCCGTCGTCGCTCCCGGCAGCCCGACCCCCCACCTCTCAGATCTGGACCCCGATAACGTCTCGCGAGAGCTGAAGAAGGAGGGTTCTGACTGGTTCGCGATCTGGTCCTCGCAGACGAAGAAGAAGCTGGATGTCTCGTTAGTGCACTCGCTCGTCCACGACACTGTCGTCTGCTGCGTCAAGTTCTCGCACGACGGCAAGTACCTCGCTACTGGATGCAACCGCACGGCGCAGATCTACGACACGAAGACGGGTGCGAAGACTTGCGTCCTCATGGACGACACGACGACCAGGACGGGCGACCTCTACATCCGCAGCATCTGCTTCAGCCCCGACGGCCGATTCCTCGCGACGGGTGCCGAGGACCGCCAGATTCGTATCTGGGACATCCAGAAGCAGCGCATCAAGCACCTCCTGCAGGGACACATGCAGGAGATCTACTCGCTCGACTTCTCCCGCGACGGCCGGTTCCTCGTCTCGGGATCCGGCGACAAGTCGGCGCGCGTGTGGGACATTGAGAAGGGCCAGTGTGTGTTTGACCTCCGTATTGAGGACTTCATTCACAACGAGCAGGGACCGATCGACGCCGGCATCACCTCAGTCGCTCTCTCGCCTGACGGAAAGCTCGTCGCTGCTGGTTCTCTGGACACGATGGTCCGCGTCTGGAACGTCCAGACCGGTCACCAGGTCGAGCGTCTTAAGGGGCACAAGGACTCGGTGTACTCTGTCGCCTTCTCGCCCGATGGTAAATACCTCGTGTCTGGTTCGCTCGACCGCACCCTCCGCGTCTGGGATCTTTCGCAGACGAAGCGCGCGCTCGACTCGGTCACCCCCGGCTCGAAGGAGTCGCTCGAGAAGGGTCTCGGCACATGCGCTTCTACTCTGAACGGACACAAGGACTACGTTCTCTCGGTCGCGATCTCGCCCGATGGACAATGGGTCGTGTCCGGTTCGAAGGACCGCTCCATCCAGTTCTGGGACATGACGACCGGCCAGGCCCAGTTCATGCTGCAGGGACATAAGAATTCTGTCATCTCGATCGACCTGGCGCGATCGGGCGGCCTGCTTGCCTCGGGCTCCGGCGACTGCCAAGCTAGGATCTGGAGCTACTCGCCGGTTTCTTAGGTTTACACTTCATTTCGCGACGGAGGGAGAGTGTGAGTGTTAGCGGCCCATACAATAGTGTGGGCTGTCTGCAATAGAGGGGGGTTGGAAGAGCGTGGGGAGATTGATGGGGTCCGAGGTGCCGTGCTATCCGGACCAAAATACTGTGCACGAATGCCCAAACGCTGTAGCGGATATCGTAGATTATTGGGATGCCATAGCGTCTCTATTCACGGGTGTGCTGACGATGGCTGCACTGATGCAAACTGACACCGGTCCTCCGTCGAGTAAGTGGATCAACGGTATGGGGCTCACTGCGGGTGCCCCGTCCGCGTCCATCGGAGTACTGTTGGTCAACACCCATGCGGCCAGCGGAGCTGTGAACATCCGAGAGCGCGCTGCCAATGGTCCGCAGCCAGCGGGAGGTGCCCACGAGCTGATAGAACGCCCACGCGAGTGCCATCGGCTGAGAGAGCTTTCGGGCATCACCAAACCCGACCACTACCGCATCCCACCTGCTGCGGCTATGGAAAGCAGCAGCCTCAGAGCCGCTCGAAGCGAGCGATGCACGAGCCCGACCAGCGCGAGCAGCCCAAGTATGCGATGCCGCGGCACAGCATTTGTATCTGAGATGGGCCGAGCAAGCCCTAAGACAGATACAAGCGTTCTAACCAGCCACCGTAGCAGCCCCCAATTGCGAGCAAGAGGGTACCAAGAGCACCCGTAAAAAGAAGCCGAGGACAGCCAGAATGCAAGATTCGCGCAAGATGTGCGAGAACAGGGCTGCGGAAGGATGACAGCCGCGGAGGGCGGAATAGACGCATTCACTTGGGGTTACTTGCTGGCGCTCGCTCGGCTGACTCTTGCTTTTCACCCTGTACTCCTTTACTCCGCGCATTACTCCGCGCAGAGACCACCGATCTCTCGCACGATACCAGGGAAGTGGTATTGCCGCCTGAACGCTGAACGTGGAGCGAGCGGCGTCTGCTGAAAGAGGTCGCCAAGTGCATAGACTAACGCGTCAATGCGCTGTTGCCCGACTTGCGCACGCGAGAATGCCCGGTCATCGTCCTTTGCACTGAACTGATCTCTGACCCAAGCTTGCATCCCAGTGAAATGCCGCATACCTCAATCATTCCCAACGCAGATGAGAAGATGCCAAGTTGGGTCCGAAGGCGTTCCAACAATACGACAAGCATTCCGGGGAAGAGTGGGAAGTGCAGTTGCGCTGTGAGTCAATGAAGCGAAGCACGGTGAGTTTGCCGGTTCCCGCGAAACAGTTGCCACTTCCTTCTATTCATTGATACGGGCATTGTGGCAAGACGCTATCTTTAGGCTGGCTAGGCAGACTGGGCTGGTGGGGGCCACTACTGGGCAACAATCCTGGGCACCCGGTTCTTTTCCAGAAGGGCGAGCGCAGCGCACTGACGAGAGCTACGCGTGCTACGCAGCAGCGCAGCGAGCTAAAAGCGATGATCGGGATCGGCAGCTGCATCCACTTGAGTGTATAAAGACTGACACATCCTCCTCTGTGGCCACGACAACGGCTCCTCCCCGCTCTCTTTCTCCTCTCCCGAACGTTCAAGACACCCGAGACACAACAGAGACACCCTCACCATGCTCTCCAAGATCAAGTCCATGACGACTCCGACCAAGACGCACAAACGGCGGCCCGCGATCTCGGCGCCAATCCCGATCCCGACATGCCTCCAGCCGCAGCCTGTGACGCAGGAGGACGCCTGGGCGACCCTCCGGGCAGCGTACGAGGCGAAGGCGGCCCGCTCTCCTGCTTCCTCCATCTCCTCGGCGCCGTCGAGCTGCTACTCCGGTGACTCTTGCAACTCGCGCGAGAGCTCGTCGACACTTGAACCATCTAGCTCCTGTCGCCGGCCACACCGCCACCGACCCAGCCTCCAGAGCGTCCAGACAGCGAGGGAGGAGGCAGCCGTCATCGTCGTCCAAGTCGAAGTCGAACCGACGCCGACGGCCCAGCACGCACGCTCGTCCTCGGCTACCTCCTGGCAGGTGCTGCACGAACTCATCGACGACTCGTGCCGGGAGGACGACGCCGCGTCGATCATCTCGCACACTTCGATCGTGACCGACTATGAGGAGGGACACTACTCGATCAAGCGAGCTGAGGTAGTTTCTCTGTAGCCTCACAGACCAAACCTACTCAAGTCCATCCAAGTCCAATCCCACTCGATCTACCACGCCATCGCATCGCTTCACTAAAAGCACGACTATCCAAGCCAAAATCGCATCCAGGCTCGCACTAGACCCCATCACCGCACCATCCTTCACAAGCATAAGAACCCCAGTTGTAGCACGTCAGAAGAAAGAACGGTTGTATGCATAAGACTTGTCCCCAAGTGACTTGTGACTGAATAAGCGATGCATGGTAGGGTGCGTAGGGCGTATGCAGGCGCATCGCGCAGTTCTCGCAGTCAGGTCTGGATCCGAGGGGGCGGCGCCACCCTCCCATTGTCTGCACATCAAGGCCGTCCCTGGCTGGCGATCACCCGGTAGGGCAACGCAACGAAATGCACGAAAGTGGAGGCCGCCCGCCCGAACATTACATTGACGCAAGTGCCCATGCCCCCGCCAACAGACTTTCGCCACCACCAGCGCGGGATTGTTCCCTCTTGAACTCTCCTTGTACATTATCACCCATCGACGACACGAATCCGCGCCCAAACATGCCCTCCGTCCTGCATACCATCAGGCGGATGACTAGGGACGACGTGCGCACCTCCCCCACCCGCGCTCCCACCAAGCGGCACGGCTGGATCGCGCCGCCGCGTCTTCCGACAGACTCGCCAGACGAGCATCCAGAGGAGGAGTACTCCTTTTTCGGCACGCCGCGCATTGCGTCCTCATGCAGCTGTACCGGATGCTGGGCTACGCCGCTGGCGGCGCACAACCCGGCCACTGTCGCCGCGACAGTGCGTGATCGCAAGGTGAGTCTTTCCTCCTTCCCTAACCTCGTATAGCTAGCAGACCCATAGAGTTAGCTAACATCAGCCCCTACCCTTCCTTCCGACACGGCGCAAGCCCGCCCCGAAGCTGGACAAAGACGAGCTTCAGGCCATGCGCGAGGCGTACCCTTCTCCACCTCCAGAGACTCGCCCCGAACCCCTCGAACGCTGCGCGTCCCCCGAATCGGCCTACTCGCTGGACGAGGACTCGCTGGTCGAGTCGGAGCAGATCCCCGACAACTGGCCCCCGGTCCCCGAGAAGGACGACGTGCAAGCCGTGCGCGCACAGTATGAGCCCGTCTCCGCCGCCGAGCTTAAGAGCCTGTACGACGAGATCTGGGACAGTCTGCCTGATGAGGCTGGCTCGGCTCCAGGATCAGCAGCATCGGCAGCATCGGCAACGTCGTCGACCGTCTCGGCCTCTGTGGTCTCTGTGCGCTTCCCGACGCCGGATGCCGCCCCACCCTCACCTGTTACGACGTCAGGCTGTGCCTCCTGCTCTGCCTGTGTCGCGCGCGCCCGCTCCCGCTCCTCCGTCTCTAGTGTCGCGAGCGCAAGCCACGCCGCCCTCGGCCGCTCGCCCCGGCGTCCCCGCCGACCGACGCTGGGTGCACCTTCGTATGCGATCGTGGACCCCGCCGTCGTTCCCATGGCGCCCCGAGCGCGCAGCTCGACGAAGCGCCGCCGTGCACACGAGGCGGCCATGAGAAGGGTCACGCCTACGAAGCCGAGCGCTCTGAGCAGGCAGCGGCCGCACCCCGGTGGTCCGCGTCCGCTTACCTGAACGAGCGCGGCGAGCGCCAGCGAGCGCAAGAAGCCAGGGAGACAAGAGAGTTGCAGGAGAAAGAACATGGACAATGGAAACCGTTGCTGGACAACGCTGTATAGAAACTACTACGAGATAGAAGGGGAATAATGAGTGTACGAATCCTATGAGACTTGGCCTCGGTCGGGGGCGATCGTGGCCTTTAATGCATTATGTCGTTTGTCCTTTATCTGTCGCAGTCTGACGCAAACTAGCGGGGGGTGGCCAAGGAGCCGCGCAAGCTAGACTGAGTGACCAGTCACGCCGTTGTCACCTCGATCTTTCATCGTTCGAGACATCAGTGGTCGGTATCAGTATGTCTGGGATTGAGGGGCATCAGTACCTCAACAGCAGAGCAAGCTCTAATACACCTAGATACATAAAGGACACAGGAGTCGCTCTAAGGTCTCGATCGGGGTCGTCAAAGCTGCCAACTGGTAGCACGCATCATCGGGCCGTACTCGCAGCAGCTCGCGCACACTCTACCGCAGCTTCAATGCTCGCAGCCTGGAAAGCTTCGTGCGAACTAGTCCACTCGCTCTGTCTCCAGCTCACGGGCTCATTCGCTCACTCACCCCGCTCGCTGCCGCTCGCGGGTCTCGTGAAGCTCGAGCTTAGTTGACCTTGTGGAAGTACTTGCTCGTGACACTCTGTCCGGCGACAAAGTTGAAGCAAGAGTCGCCGAGGGAGAGGTACGACTGCGCGATCGAGCGCACTGTCGGTTCCGGGATCTGCTCGATGTCGGGGCTTGGGGTGTCAGCTGTGCATTTCGCTTGTGAAGCTGGTTGCGCGTACGATCACCTCTCCTCCCCTCTTGTCCTCGGCAGCTCATCCGTGCTAGCGATCGAGCGGTAGGATGACCACCACAAGCGTACGCGTACAAGCCCAGACGCAAGGGTTTGCCGGCGAGTAGCGCTCTGCTGTGCATGCCACAAGATGAGAGCAGGATAGAGATGAGGAAGGCAGGCAGAGGCTCGCTCACGCGAGTTAGAAGGCATAACTCACGCAAAGCCAGTCGTCTTCTTGACGCCGCTGAGGATGGTCGAGACGGCAATAGCGTCAAAGCCGAGGTGGAAGAGACGTCCGAGCATGATGGAGTTTGTAGTCGTTTGTGGTCGTGAAGGAGCGAAGTGGAAAAGTCGGTGGGTTGCAAGATAGGTTAATTAACCCGAGCCTGCGAGGAACAGCGGTCCAGTGGTCCAGCGCCGGTCCGTGGGTGGCCGCCCTGGCCGCGTCACATACGCGAAACCGAAACCACCGCAGGGATCGAGGGACACTGGCGTAGGCCAATCGGCGCACCGGCATCATGCACCGTCTTCCCCACGGGGACTTCAGCTGCGCCGAACACTGGACACATTGCTTGCGCCGATGCATTCTACTTCTGAACGCCGGGTCCACGAACGCTTGTCGGCATGGCTTGATGGAATGCCGGCAGACGGCACGTCGCATCGTCGGCTGACGCCGCGTACCACGCCAGGGGCGGTGTAGTCGTACGTATCGGGGAATGTATGTCGTTGCCACTCATCTCAACTAATCAATCTTGGCATTGCTCCTACCAACTCTCACAGCAAAGACAACAAGTGATGAGGGTCTTCAGCCGCTTCCGGAGACCCGATCCTTCACCCCCGCCCCCGTATCAGTTCGCGGACCCGAGTGCGGCGCACCACTCCGAGCTCGCTGCCAGTCTCGTGCCCCCGCCCATGCCCCGTCACCCGTCTAGGACCTCGCAACGCTCAACCCTTCCGCCGGTGGAGCAGAGAACCAGGCGGCCAGGACTGGGCAGTGTGCCCCTCATCGTGCTGCACCGGGTGTGCGAACTGATGCTCGTCGTGCCGAGGGGGTGGGATGAGGATGCAGACGCTGCACGGGCTAGGGCGGCGCTGTACGGATTGCGAAGCGTGGATCGGCGCTTCTTCCTCGGTACGTCTCCCTTCTCCCGCCCAGCTGGTAGGATAGGTGACGATAAGCTGACACCAGTCATCACGTCTATCCTCCGCACGAGGCTGCTCCCGGCGTATGCGGGACGGGTGACCGAGTCTTCAGACCCAATAGGCGCGGGCTCTGGTGATCCAACGGCGGAGAGCGTGTTCGCGCACCGGACCCGGGAAGGCGCAGTTTTGGACCGATTCCTGGCCGTCAGGACTGGGTTCGAACAACGACGGGCCGAGAGTGCGCTGTCCGAAGATGGCGGGGATGAGGACCACATCTTTGCTTTCCTCCAGGTGAGTCTGCACCTGCAAGCTGTATGGCATGTGGTGGTAGCTGACACCAGCCCGCCGCCCGTATTGAGGATCTCCTGCTCAACCTTTCCTCCCGCCTCGTCTCGCCGGGCGCTCATGCGGCTCTCGCGCACGCCTTCCCACTCCCGCATACCCATGTCAGTGTCGGGCTATCGAGCCGTTGGGTGCAGATCTACCTCCACTACTCTCCTGTCAGAGGACGGAGTACTGGCCGCACACTCGTTGCAGAGGTCAAGAGGCAACCCACGGCGGAGGCGACGGTCGAGAGGATCGGCGCCGTGCTCGAGGCAATCCGGGCTGGACGCATCCCATGGGGATCAACGAGGATTGAATGAATCAAGAAAGACATAATGGTTGTACAACAGTTGTGCTATAGTGTAGATTGTCTATGAAATATACTGTCTTGAGAGCTTCCAGTTTGCGCTCACGCGCGCGCACTCGCCTCCCGGCTCTGGCTCGCGCTGCTCGCCACCCGCCTTGACTCGTCGCGCTCGCTCCGTTCCCGCTCCGCAACCCACTTCCTGACCGCTTTCCTGCTGTCCGCCAGTATCCAAGCTCTCCTCCACCGATTCTCCCTCTCCTTATCCGACTCCTCGCATCCCCAGTCTTTCCACAGGTGCTGAATCGTCCCGCACACGGGCCAGATGTCGTCCCACACCACGTCGAAGAGCAGGTACCACCCCTCGGGCATTGCTATCCGCTTCTTCCGCGTTGCGAGGAGTATGGCCGCCACGGCGAGGACGTGCACGGGCTGCTGAGCGTAGAGCGGCGTCAGGAGCGCATCGTTCAGGATACTCCAGGTGAACTGTGCGAGTCCTGGCTCGGAGACGAGACTGAGGATCTGCAGATAGTTGATCGCGTGCGAGTAGGGAAGATCCACGGCCATGTTGAACCCGAGCCGCTTCAGAGCTTGCAGCTCGTTGTACTGGATCGCTTCCTTCCCTGGTTGTTAGCTAGAAACGTGATGTGGAAGCTTACATTCCCAGAAGACGGTGCTGTGGAAGGAAGGCACATCGAACTTGAACCCGGACCAGAGGGGGTCGCTGTCGTCTCTTCCCCTCCCGACGAGGGAGAGCTCCACGAGGGACGTCTCTGCCGGCTTGGCGAGCAGGAAACGTATCCGCGCCTGCAGGTACATGTACGTGTTGATGAGGTCGCGGAGGCGGACGGGCGTCTCATTCAGCTTCGTCGCGAGATAGAGGCACGCGACGCTGAGATCCTGCTGTCAGCTCCGTCAACTCTGGGCAGCTCACATTAACGCCAAAGGACATCATGGAGGACACGTAGAAGAAGCGGTGGAAAACGACCTGGGCCGTCGCCATCGTCGACTGGGGGAGGGAGAGCATGACGCCCGCCTCCTGGATGAGCATGCAGCCCGCGACACGCAGATCGCTCTCGAGCTCAGCTGGGACGCCATCCTGCCGCGACGGCGGGGAGTAGATCTGCTCCACACTCGCGAGCGGGTGCGGCGTGCGCGGCATGGCGAAAGGGACGGGTTTGTTGACTTTTGACCTTCCCTCCTTGCGATTGTGGTCGACCTCCACCTCCGATAGTTAGGGTGAGCGAGAGCAAGGGACGGCTGCGGGAGAAAATCCCAAAACTGATTAAAATATGCGCGACGCACCGGCCAGCGGGCTCGCTCACCGTACGGTGCACAGAGGACGGACCTGGACAATGACGGCTTGCAACGCAGGGTCCAGCAAAAGACGGCCAGACAAAAGTTGGTGGCCAACATTGTCCAACGACCTGCCAACGCACGCGTTCGATCGCACCGAATCGCGACCAGACCAGCCTTACACCTCTGCAACTCCCTTTCTTGACCACTCCCACCCCCCACTTTCACCACCGCCATCATGTCTGACGACGACTGGGGTGAGCTCACAGACTGTATGAACTCAGCTGACAGAAAGATGTTGAGGACGTTCCTTCCTCCTCCTCCACCCCCGCCCCCACTCTCCCGCCCAAGCCCGCTCAGAACAAGTGGGCCGGTGAGGACGAGGTGAGTTCAGCTCCTTGGCTCGAACCGCTAGCTGACGGCAGGACGACTGGGATGTGTCCGACACGGAAGAGAAGAAGCCCGCCGCCAAGCCTAAGGCTGCCGCGGTCGCTGCGCCCAAGAAGAAGATGACTCTGAAGCAGAAGCTGGCCGAGAAGGAGCGTCTCGCCGCCGAGGCGAAGGCGCGCGGTGACCTTGGTGATGAGCTGATCGACGAGCGGACCGAGCAGGACCGTCGGCGCGAGGCGCGTGAGAAGGAGCTCGAGGCGGACCTTGCCGTCGCCGCCGACCTGATGGGAGACATGAGCGTCGACACCGGCGCCGCGCTCAAGGCCGTCATCGGCGCCAACCCGAAGACGAAGGACGACTTTGCTGAGCTCTCGCGCAACATTGTTGCCGCTATCACGGCCCGCCACCAGGCCTCGGGCCTCTACCCCGCCTTTGTCGAGCAGCTCTCCAAGGACCTCTGCGAGTCTCTCTCTGCCGTCCAGACCCGTAAGGTCTCGAGCGCCCTCAGCGTCCTTGGAAACACGAAGCAGCAGGAGGAGCGCGACAAGGCCAGCGGAAAGAAGACCAAGGTGAGTGCAGGCGCATATGTCGTCATCGTGGCGAGGGCACGGGCACAGTGCTGCGTCTCTGTGCTTGCGTCCGGGCCATAAACCCGTCATACAGCTGCCGCCGCGAGCTTCAGAAGCTGACATACCACAGGCCTCGAACAAGCCCAAGCTCGGTGCCGCCAAGGCCTTCAAGGACATCGACACGTCGGCGTACGACGACGTCCTTGACGACGACGACTTTATGTAGACGAGCTCCCTGCGTAGCTCCCGGGGCTCTGCCCCTCCTTCTTCCCACGTAGGCGACACCAGTAGCCAGTGTAGATCCATGTAGAGTGATACATGTCTTTCGAAATATGCTCGGGCGAGCACGTGTGGAGAGATAAGAACTGATTGCCGAGAGTTGAGACGGAGAGACGTAAGTCTAGGTGCCTTCTCTCCCTCCTGAGCCGTCTTCCCGACTTGACATGTACTCTTCCCCGTCGACTCCACTCGCTCAACCCGCAGACACGAATGCAAAAAGGATAGTCAAGTGTTCTACTGTGATGAGTAGGGGTTCCAGAAATTCTCTAAACAATCTTAATCGATCGAATAGAAGGAGTGGATTTGCTTTTTTCAACTAGCAAATGGCTCGACTCGGATAAATCCTCACTGTCAGAGCCTCTCTCCCGAGCATGCGGATAACTACCAGGACTCCAACGAGTACTGGCGGGTCCGTCTAGGCGGATTTCCGCGGCAAGACTGGGGCATGGAAACCGCATGGCCCTTAGGCAGGGGGTGTAAGTAAGAAACCGCTGCCATGCGCCCGTCGGAAAAAGAAGATGCGCCTTTCAAGGAGGAACGTCACGTGACTGTGTGCGTCATGATAACACTGGCGGCGATCTGTCCCAGTTGTCCTGAAAATTGGCGTCTTTGCGGGTCTGAGTGCGCCCCTGAGGTCGACTAAGAATACCGAGGAGCCCGGAGATTCTGGAAGCCTCGGCCAGCCAGCCCAGCCAGCCAGGACATAATGATCCAGCGAACCTGAACCGTTCGCTTGTCGTCACCATCCAACATTTCCGACAAAGCCTCGTATGCTCCACCACAGCGACACTCAACAAAAACATTCTGCACGCTAGCACACGGGCGGACGTAAGCCATTCACGTCCGCATCGTTCTCCCACACTCTACCCTCCTCCCCGTCCTCCCCTCTCCTTGCACGGAGCCTAAACCTCATGGCCTCCTCCTCGACCGCGCCCTGGGCCCAGCAGCCGCAGCCTGCCCAGCCGCCAACTTTCGGACGCGATCCAAACTCTACACCTACATCTTCTACCTTCTCCTCCATGTCGAACCAGCCGCAAACACGAAAACGTCACGCGGATGATGAGGCGCCCGCGCTTGACCGCACCGGTCCGCCGGATCACAAGCGGCGGCGACCGAATCTCGCGAACGGGTTCCAGGCGATGAGCATCTCAGGCTTGAACCCGTCGAACCCGGACCTGCCGCCGCAGTGGTACTCGCACCCCGGGTCCGCAGTGACAGACGACGCGGACGAGGACGGGCTGGAGCCGACGCGCCCCCCGCCCGACGGAGATGTAGGTGTCGAAGTCCTCCCCGACCGGTCCCCCTCGCACAGCATCTCCTCCCGCCCCAGCTTCACCCACCCCTCCCGCCCTGGGCTCTGGCACCGGAGCAGCAGCTTCTCGTCCACTTCCCCGTCGGAAGAGGACTATGACTCGGACGCAACGTTCCGCTTACCGCACCAGCGCGCGCCGCCGCAGCAGCCGACGAGTGTCGAGCACCCCGAGATTATCACGCCGACAACGCCGAAACACACGACTGGACCACCACATGTGGACTACATGGACTCGGCGCACAAGCGGAAGACGCGCGATTTGGACTCTTCCCCAGAGCTGAGGAGCAAGCGGCGCCGTCCCTCGACGGATTTCGATATGGACCTGCCGGACTCGCAGCGCGGGCAGGGATGGTACGAGCCCGAGAAGGACCGGATAGTGGTGACGTCTTTAGACTCGCCATCACCGGAACGTTCGCCAGAGCTGGACGACATGCGCTCGCGTTCAACGACGGCGTCCCCGCCGCCGCGCGACTCAGATTCCTACAACTACGAGGAGAACCGCAACCTCTCCCAGCCTGGCCAGAACGGGTTCACAATCTCTCCCTCCCTGCTGACGCACATCCTGAACGCGCAGCGGGACCAGTTCGGCACCCAGCCCAACTTCTCCGTCGAGCCGGCCGAGCGCGGACTGGTTCTCTACAGGCCCCTGGGCGGGATGCCAGCCGAAGACGTCGTGCGGCAGTGGCAGCAGAAGGCGAAACGGGCGAAGCAGGCGCGGCCCCAGATCCCTGATCCGGACGGTCATCGCTTCGAGCTCGTCGACGACGACGAGGACCTCATGAATGGCCCTGCGGTTGTGGGCGTGCCGACGGACGAACTCTGGACGCCGGGGACGGGCAACATCTCGCAAATGGACACGGACATGCCCCCTCCTGGAGCTGGAGGGATGGATATGGAGCCAGACGGAGACGTCGAGATGGGATAGAAGGGAAGCATTTGTTGTCAATCATGTCATAGATTATAATTTGCATTAGTATAAGAGCGTCATGTGAGTAGTGTGATGGGAGTTGCTGCGCGTTGCATGTTGCTTTTGTTGCAAGAAGTGAGGTGGACAGGTACGCCACACACATCAACACACTAGGGGCCCACCACCAGACCACCGGACCACCCGGCTATCGCCGATATCCATGTCATCTCGCGTTTCATCTCGATTATCTTCCCCCCACAACCTCAAGCATCATGTCGCTCGGTCCTGGCCCCATCGTCGTGCTCGGCGCCGGCGTGATTGGGCTTACGACCGCGATCCAGATCCTGGAGTCGCCCGCCCTCAAGGATCGAGAAGTGCACGTCGTCGCCGGACATCTGCCCAACGACCCCCTGGACCCAACCTACGCCTCCGGCATTGCCGGCGCGCACCATCTGTCCTTCGCCGACGACAATGATTTCAGGCAGAGGCGATGGGACATGGCCAGTGAGTGTGCTCGTCCCTTCCTCCACGACCTCCCCACTGTCCTCTCTGTACTCCTTGGCTGTTTTGTGCGATAGAAGGAAGCCATGCTGACCCCAGCGTTCCACGCCTTCTCCGCCGAATGGCGCGAGCGCGGCGAGTCCACGGGTCTCATGGCATTGACGCAGACCGAGCTCTGGGTCGGGTCCAAGAAACACCTGAAGATCTACGAGGAGCACCCCGAGGTACGCTGCAGTCCACACCACAAGCTAACATTCAGTTCGAGGTCGTGCGCCTCGCCGAGATCCCATGCAAGGTCGACCACGCGATCCGCTTCAAGAGCTTCACAATAACGCCGGCACTGTATCTTTCTTCTTTGGCTGGGCGCCTGCAGGCGCTGGGCGGGAAACTGCACCGGCTCTACGTCCCATCTCTGGACTACTTGACTTCACCGCAGTGTCTTGCGCTGTATGGGTCTGCACCGGCAGCCGTGGTCAACTGTACAGGTCTGGGGAGTTTGACGCTGGGCGGTGTGCAGGATGAGAAACTGTTCCCGACACGAGGCCAGGTGGTGCGTATTCGTGCGCCTTGGATTCGGACGGGGTGGACGAGACAGGTCGGCAGCCTCGACGGCGGCGAGGGCGGACAGCGCACCTACGTGATTCCCAGGTGTACTGGCGATGTCATTCTAGGCGGCACGCGCGAGATAGGGGACTGGACGCCGTTCCCGCGCGCCGAGACGGCGAGGGACATCCTCCAGCGCGCGCAGGATATCTGTCCCGAACTCGTGCCAGAGCATCTGAGGGTGAACACCTGCCAGACAATCAGGGGACTGCACCATGCGCTCTTCGAGGGTGGAGGCGAGGTGAGGGGTCCGATAGACGGGATCGTGAAGGAGCACCTCGTCGGCTTCAGGCCATCAAGAGAAGGAGGAACAAGACTGGAGAGAGAGGAGAGAGCTATCGGAGGCAAGAGGGTCACGGTCGTGCATAATTATGGACATGGAGGGGCCGGGTGGCAGAGCTCGTGGGGGTGTGCTGTGGAAGTTGTGTCTCTCCTTGAGGGACGGCCGGCCAAGTTGTAGATCTAATGCATCTGAATCGCTATCGCGTCGCTCATCGACAGCATCGCATGCATCGCACACACCGCTTGCATCGACAGAGGCGCCCTATTCCAAGGCTCCGGGTCAACCTGGGCCCTGGGTCAGCACACAGGCCGCGTCCCAGGCACACTCTGTTTTCCCACGGTGGCCACGCGTCGCCACGATCCACGACAAAGTCCACCTCGCAGCGTCCTCCATGACGCTTCGGCGACAACAAAACCTTCTATCCCATTCCTTGCTTGTCACCGCTGTCCCTCGCGTTCTTGCATTCAGCAAACACCACGACAGACCCGGCAGCGACCTGCGCAACATATCCGTGCTTTAAAACGGCTCCGGCGAGCGATTTCCCAACCCCTCACACCGAAAACTACCCCTTCCACACCCTTCCCCCCGCTTCGACACTAGCAACATGGCTATGCCTGGAGGTATGCCCATGGTGGTGATGAGTGAGTATGCAGCCGCGGTGGATAACTGACGAGAAAGACACCGGCCCCGAGCGCCAGACCGGACGTAAGGCGCAGACGGCCAACATCGTTGCCGCCAAGGTAGGCGTGATGAGTCATATGATAGCTGACGGCAGACTGTCGCCGATGTGATCAGGACGTGTCTCGGCCCCAAGGCCATGCTCAAGATGGTCCTCGACCCTATGGGCGGTATTCTGTGAGCTGTTCTGGCCTGGAGCTATAGCTAACGAACAGTCTGACCAACGACGGACACGCGATCCTCCGTGAGATTGACGTCGCGCACCCTGCGGCCAAGAGCATGATCGAGCTCTCGCGAACCCAGGACGAGGAGGTCGGTGACGGAACGACTTCGGTCATTATCATTGCGGGCGAGATCCTCGCGTACTCGCTGCCCCTGCTCGAGAAGCACATTCACCCCGTCGTCATCATCCGCGCGTTCAAGGCGGCGCTCAACGACGCCCTCGCCACCATCGACAAGATCTCGGTCAAGGTCAACACGTCGGACGACAAGGAGATGCTCGCGCTCATCAAGACGTCGATCGGAACCAAGTTTGTGTCGCGCTGGTCGGACCTGATGTGCTCGCTTGCGCTTGACGCTGTCAAGACGGTCGCCGTGTCGGCCGAGGCTGAGAACACCGTCGTCTCCACTGGCGGCGAGACCAAGAGCCCCGTCGACGTTAAGACGGTCGACATTAAGCGCTATGCCCGTGTCGAGAAGGTTCCCGGAGGCGAGATTGAGGACTCGCGCGTCCTCAAGGGTGTCATGATCAACAAGGACATCACGCACCCCAAGATGCGCAGGAAGATTGCCAACCCTCGTGTTGTGCTGCTTGACTGCCCCCTCGAGTACAAGAAGGGAGAGTCGCAGACCAACATTGAGATCACGCGCGAGGAGGACTGGAACCGTGTTCTCCAGATTGAGGAGGAGCAGATCAAGGCCATGTGCGACAAGATCATCGAGTTCAAGCCCGACGTCGTCGTCACCGAGAAGGGTGTCTCGGACCTCGCCCAGCACTACTTCCTGAAGGCCAACCCGCCCATCACGGCCATCCGCCGTGTCAGGAAATCGGACAACAACCGTATCGCCCGTGCTGTCGGTGCCACGATCGTGAATCGCGTCGACGACCTCCGCGAGTCGGACGTCGGCACGGGATGCGGCGAGTTCCACATCGACAAGCTCGGCGACGAGTACTTCTCCTTCTTCGACGAGTGCAAGGACCCCAAGGCGTGCACGATCCTGCTCCGCGGCCCGTCCAAGGACATCCTCAACGAGATCGACCGTAACCTCGCCGACGCCATGGCCGTTGCGCGTAACGTTGTCTTCAACCCGATCCTCGCCCCTGGTGGTGGTGCGACCGAGCTCGCGATCTCGACCGCGCTTATGGAGAAGGCCAAGTCGATGCCGGGTGTCGCGGGAGCGCCGTACAAGGCGATTGCGGAGGCGCTCGAGGTGATTCCGCGCACGCTGATCCAGAACTGCGGTGGCAACGCGATCCGCACGCTGACCGAGCTGCGCGCGCTGCACGCCGACGGCAAGAACTACATGGGTGTCGACGGCGAGACGGGCAAGGTCGCGGACATGCGCGAGTACGGCCTCATGGAGTCTGCGGCGGTCAAGATCCAGACGCTCAAGACGGCGATCGAGTCGGCGACGCTGCTGCTCCGTGTCGACGACATTGTGTCTGCGCGCAGGCCGAACGAGCCCTCGGGAGCCCAGGGCGTGACGCAGGGCCTGGAGGGAACCGAGGACCTCCAGCCGGACGGAGTCCAGATGTAGTTTAACGGGTAATATCACGTAGTTCATTTTTGCATGAATGTCAGATAGAGCATAAGCATTGGTGCACGAGTGCATGCGAGGTCTAGGTGGCATTAGGGCAGGAGAAGAATGCTGCATAGTAATGCAAGGTGCAGTCGTAAGGCGTGGCTGATTATCACATTCCTCCCCCGCAACCATGAGGACGCAAGGTGGAGGCAAACACAACCGGTCGCCAGTCAGTGTCGTATGACGTTTCAACCCTGTCACCACCGTTTGCTTGTGACCAACACCACCACCATGCCTGAGCGGCAGAACTCGTCGTCTCAGCTGCTAACCCCCTCGCCAGCAGACGGGGACCCCCTGTCCTTCTCCCCCGGCGGAGGACACGGGGGCCACGGCGGACACGGCGGACACGGCGGACATCTAGGGTTAACGCGGCGCATCAGCGCGTCCGCGCTCGACGTCACCGCCTCGGGAATCGACCGGCGGCGGCCCAGTCTCTCGCCCGCCGTCCCCTCTCCGGCCATTGCTTCGCCCGTCGTCGCCTCCCCCTCTGCGCCTGTATCGACCCGAACCTCGCCGACAAAGACACACACCACCCTGACCCCGCGCCCGAAGCGGCCCAGCCTTGATCCAGACCTGCTCGGAATCGGGGGCAGCGGAGGAGGGAGAAAGTACAGTTCCCGCCGCGTGTCGGGGAACACCCGGCCACGAGTCGCACTCGGGCTCGAGGGCGTCGACGCAGACGACGTGATCGATACGCGGTACGATGAGATGGACGACGCAGAGCTCCAGGCCGTACTGGACCGATGGGCCGTGAAGCCGCTGACCCTGGGCAAGGGCGTCGCCGAGGTGGCCGACGACTCGTCCCCGTCTTCCTCCTCCGACTTCGACGTGCACGAGACACCACGCAGCGACCGACGCCGTCCGCCATTGGAAGCCACGCCATCGCCGCGGCATTCTGCCTCGCCGCTCGCGCCCAAGTTGACCCGGAGCGCGAGCTCGAACCAGCCCCTCTTTCCCCCGTCTCCGCCGCAGGCACCCAAGAGCAGCGAACACCCACTACGAGTCCTGAGCAAGGCGGTACGTGAGCTGATGGCGAGCGTGTCGCGCCTGGAGGCCGAGAACGAGTCGCTGCGGGATACGGTTGCAGAGCAAGCCATGCAGATTAGCAAGCTGGCGCAGGCCAATGCCCCGTTGCAGGCCATGGCCAGCCGGCCACGGAGTATCAAGGACGGCGGGGAGAGGGACCGGAGTGAGGCCGTGTCGGTGCCGAAGAGTGATCAGGTGAGTCCTGCAAGCTATCGATGCCTAGGAACCAGCTGACACCCAGGCGTCGATCCACGACTCTCTCGCCGACGCGCTCAGCACGAGTCTCGCGTCGCCGGGGAAGATGCAGCTGATGCTGGACGAGCGGCCGGGGTCGCCTAGTTCATTTGCGTCGGCGCGGCCGAAGAGTCCCGCTCCAAGCGTGCAGAGTGCCCGGTCGACGAGCACGTCGGAGCGTCCGAAATCGAGAGAAAGCCGGCCGAGAACGGCGAGCAACGCGTCGCACAAGACGTGGGGGAGTATCTGGGGCTGGGGCAAGCGGCCGCGAAAGGGCAGCATGGGCAGCACGGCAGCTCTGCCGGAAGAAGAGGACGAGGGCTGGCGCCGCGGAGACGGGGGAAGCACCCCGGGCTTCCGGGCAGTCGTGCTCGCTACTGTAAGCTACGTGTGCTGTATCCAGCTGACATCAGCGTATCCTGACACCCGACACGGGCTCGATCTTATACGGTGAAGCGCAGCCAAAGCTGGCTGAGTGGGCGCACGTGCTCGTCAGCAACGCGCGCGACGAGGGGATCAGCGTGAAGGAGCCGCCGGGACGACAGCGTGCTCGGTCGCGCGCCGCGAGTGTTTCGAGCGGACCGCCGATTCTGAACGAGCCCGAGGGGGGAGACGTTGTCTCTGGCGCTGTGGCGGCTGGACGCAGCTTCATCTCGCGCTCGAAGGCTGCGATGGGGATGGATGACCCGAAGGCGCCGAAGCGCCCCGCTTTGCTCAACAGGCCAAGCTCGCGTACGCCAACGACGGCAGTCACCCCCAGCTCGGAGGTTAATGGCCCATTGCCCCCGCCCAGTGTCGAATTGGCATCCATCGTGCCGGACGAGAGTCGGCCGCCAACGGTGCTTCTCTCGAGGCAGAACCTAGGCAGCTTCTTCACGAGCTCAAGGAAGGGAACGCCGAAACTCTCCACCGCCACGAGGTTCACGAGCGACCAGCCGCCCCTGACAGACCGGTACGGCTTCATCTGTGAGTCTCAGTTGGAAAGCGGGAGCCTAAGCTGACAGCAGACGACATTCAGCACGCGAGCATGCTGAAAGACGCGAGCCGGGTCGGCACGTCCGCACCCATCTCGCTGACGGGACACAACCTCGAGCCGCCTGCTCTGTCGCACGATCCGGCGACTATCCCTGTGTCGCCGAGGAGCGCGTCGCCTGAGCTGCCACAAACGCCCGAGACGACGTCCCCGCCCAACGGCTCTGTGACGGTGCAGCGCCGGCGCAAGCCATCTCTGTACCGCTCGCTCGCGCCTGCGCCTTCCCGTCCAACGACGGGCAAGGACGACGTCAGTGTGGCAGTGCGCGGTGGCGCCTCGCGCCACTCCGGATCGAGCGCATCAGCCGCCCTCGTCAGCGAGACGGGCACGCCGAACGGCGAAGGCGAGGGCTCGGCTGCGTCACGCCTGACAGTCTCGAGCCTGTTAGACCAGCTGACAGAGATCCACGACCGGCAGCAGAAGACGCGGACGGCGGAGTGGGACGCGTTCCTGCGCAAGCGCGTGCGGCGGGGGAAGGACGTGGGCGTGTCCGGCGCTATCAGCGCCATCATCCATCTGCAAGGCTCGAGCAGCAAGAGCAGCCAGGAGGAGTATAACAAGTTCCTCCGGCTTGTGCGGCGCGGTATCCCGATCGAGTACCGCAGCGACGTGTGGGCTGAATCCTGCGGCGCGAGGGACTCGATGGTTCCTGGCGAGTATGCCGAGATCCTCAGCGTGCACAAGGAGGACCAGAGCGCCGTCATGGTCGACATTGACAAGGACGTCGGACGCACATTCCCGGGCAACGTGTTCTTTGGCGGCGATGGACCGGGAGTTAAGAAACTCCGAAGAGTGCTCGTCGCGTACTCGTGGCACAACCCTGCTGTCGGATAGTGAGTTGATCGGTGCGATGGAGTAGCTGACATCCAGCTGCCAGGGCATGAACATGCTCGCCGCGACGCTGCTCCTGACGTACACTGATGAGGGTGAGCTTGACATGTCTTACATAGCTGATGAGACAGAACAAGCCTTCTGGGTGTTAGACAGCATGATCGACCGTCTCCTGCCGACGGACTACTATGCGCCCTCGTTGCTGGGTTCTCGGGCAAACCAGCTCGTGCTCCAAGACCTGGTACAGCTGCACATCCCTAAGATCTGGACGCACCTGCAAAACCTGTCCATCGACCTGACCTCAATCACGTTCGGCTGGTTCCTTTCCTTGTTCACGGACATTCTGCCCGTCGAGACGCTCTTCCGCGTGTGGGACATCTTCTTCCTCCCCGCCGAACAGGGCGAGGGCGGGAACGCGATCCTCTTCCGCATTGCCCTCGCCATCCTCAAGATCAACGAGCAGGACCTCCTGCGCTGCGCGTCCGTGCCGGCCGTGTTCGAGTATCTGTCCGGCATCAAGCTCAGCTCCAAGCTCTGGAACCCCGACAAACTGATCGCGCTCCAGCACAGCTACAAGGGCGTCATCAAGGGGAACGAGATCCGCAAGCGCGTAGAGGACAAGATCGACGAGCTCCAGCGCGAACTCGACCAGGATGACGACTAGCTTGACTAGAGATAGAAATTAATGTATGCATGTACTCTATGTAAAAGCTGCATGAGCCGCTTAGTCGTCCTCAATCTCCATGCTCTCCTCGACGAGGTCGCTCATGAGGCTCTCGCCCCCGGCCTCCTCCAAGGTTTGCGGGTCGGCTTCGACGGGCAGCGGGCCGAAGGCGGGGTTGCCCTTGCTGACGTTGAAGGGGTCGAGGTCGCTGCGCGCGATGGCGGCGGGGAGACCAGGCAAAGTTGTCGGATCGAGACACTCGACCTGCTCCTTCAGCGCCATTTCAAGCAGAACGGTCGCAACGGGCTCCTGTGGCACGAGAGCGAGCGCTCGGTGGTACAGCGCGATGGCGGTGCGGATGTCGCCCTCGAGCTGCGCCAGCATGGCCTGGGACGCGTACGCCGTCGCATTCGTCGGGTCGAGCGCTATGCAGCCCGCGTACGCGGCGCGCGCCTCGGCATACCGCCCACTGATGCGGTAAGCGTGGCCCAGGTTTGCGTGCGTCACGGCCCAAGCTGCGGTACGGCCCTGCATCTCGCCCGCGCCCGCGATAGCTCGCTCAAAGTACTTGATCGCGGCGCCCATGTCGCCTCTGTCGTAGGCAGTGACGCCGAGCTCGTTCAGCAGCAGCGGGTCGGAGGGGTGCAGCGCAGCAGAGGCGAGGAAGAACTCCTCGGCGAGCTGGGAGCTGCTGAGCTGGAGGTGCTCCATTCCGATGAAAAGGAGCGTTAAGTGTGAGCCGGGGAACAGCCTGGCAGCGGTGGAATAGGCGGTGATGGCATGGTCGTGCTCGCCCTCCCATGCGAAGGAGTGCGCGAAAGCGATCCACGCTGGCGCAAAGCGGGGATCGATGAGATTTGCCTTGCTGAAGTGCCGCCGCGCTTCGGCCCAGCGCTTTCCTGTGAAGTACCACAGGCCGACGGCGTACCATGTCGTCGCGGCGTCGGGGTCCTGCTGCACCAGGTCGTGTGCGAGCATGAAGAGCGAGCTGCGCAAACGCGGGATGTAGTGCATGCACGCAAGGTGCAGCGGCAACGCAGAGGGGTGGCCCGGGATACGTGCCAGGATTCTAGACGTGACGCTGTAGCAGTCCTCCCACTTGTACCGAGCGAAGAGCTCCTCGGCCAGTCCCACGAGCACGTCGGGGTTGTCCCGCAGCCCGTAGTTGTCAATGAGCTCGCGACGAACCGCTGCAATCTCAGACACATGCGCATCCTTCCGCAACTTGGACAGGTACATCAACCGCACGAAGGTGGCCTCCTCTGGCTCGAGTTGCGCTCGGTATGCGAGGTTGTTGACAAAATCCCATTCTGTAGTTAGCTCGTTAACTGCCACCAGTAAGCTCACCCTCAGCGGCCGTCATCATCTGTCCCTCAACGATCTCGCGGAACGCGTCGTAGTTCTTGACGTCGATGACGAGAGCCTCTACGAAGCACTCCTTCGCGAGTGCCATGCTCGACAGGCGCAAGTGGAGAACTCCACGCAAGAAACACATGGCCGAGTGCAGCTTGATGCCGTCAATGGGGCCATTCTCCGCAACCGACTCCTTGCGGAACGGGTTCGACTCGCCGATCAGCTCCAGCGCCTCCTCGTACTTCTCCTGTCCTATAAGACACTGTACGGCTAGCGAGCGACATGGCAATGACTCGGCGATCATTGGCGCCAGAAGTTCCTCCTTCCCCTTGCCCTTGTCCTTGTCGCCGGGCTGCCGCGGTGGCGGCATCGGGTCCATCAGCAGCCGTTGAGCACGCAGATACTGCCCCATCAGGAAGTAGACGTGCGCGAGCCAGAATGCGTCGTTGCTTTCGCCTGGGGTCAGTTACTACGAAGGACAGGCTAACTCACCAGTGAGGGACAGAATCTTGTCGGCCCAGAACGCAGCCGTCTCGTAGAGGTTGTGGATAGCCGCGTCGTTGCGCCATGTGCGCATCGACGCGATCATGCTCTCCCGCGCGTCGCCCTCGAGGTCGTCGAGCTCGTCGCTTGCGTCGACGCTCGTGTCGCACAGCCGGGAACGGGAGCTGGTGCCAGTGCCAGGGGGCTGAGGGCGTGTCCAGCGGCCGAGAATACTATTCGCCGTACCGCGACGGAGCGGTGTACGCGCCGGCGACACCTGGGACATGCTCATGTTACCCTGCTCAGCTGAAGAGAGGAAGGCAGCCCTTCCCCGTGACGGAGACATGATTGACACATCGCTGTAGCTGCTGTCGTTCGGGTTCAGGGAAAAAGAGGTAGACAGTCGAGCGGCAGACCCGGGAAGTCGGCGCCGCGCTGGGCCTTGCGGCGTGAACGTCGCTGGCGGCGGGGTGTGCGTCGGCATTGGTCGTGGGTGGTGCATTGTTTTGTTGACGTTTCCGTGCAGCGATCTCAGATGGAGGCCCTTCTCAGGCACGGTTATCTGCAGCGCTTGTGGTCGCGTGTGATGTATTACGTAATAACGATACCTCTCCCCTTTAGCACCTGTGTGAGGAAGACGTCAGTGTGCACACGATCCGCAGCAGCAGTGTATGCTCGGAAGCCGGAACCGCTAGAATATTCATGGATGCATATCTGCACAAGCACCTCGCCGAGCTGGGGCCCTATCGGGCGCGGGCGCGTTGGCTGACAGCCTCACCTGGACCGGTCTGGACGAAGGAGAAGGATTCGGTCCTGTCTCGCTCGCCGTCACTCTTCGGGCTGCGGCTTCGGTCTCTAGACTGCTGGGGAGTGCCGCGTCTGCTCGCGGGCTGTGACTGAGGTTGAGCAGGGACCTGGGCAACTCCGCTTCGGTACGCCCAGCGAAGCCACCACGGGCCCTTCTGCCTTGCCTCCTCCTTCGCCCTCTCCTCTCTTCTACGTTCGAACGCAGAGCGGTACCGCTTGTACCCCTCCTCGAAGTGCGGGTCGACGCGGGACGAGAAGATGAGCTCTCCACGCGGGTTCGCGCTCGGCGGGATCTGCGCCATGACCGTATGCGACGAGTTGCTAACGCGCCGCGTGGTCGGCCTGTGGCCTCCGGGAGGGCGCTTCTCGCTCACCGTTGACGTGTTGTTAACCGCCTTGAGAGGGGCGGGAGATGGTCGCAGTGCGGCAGGCAGCGGCAACATGTCCCATAGTCCGCCACGAGCCCGGCGCACGTTGAAGTACATGTTCAGCGGGCGGAGTGACCTGTTCGAATGATTGACATAACTGAGAGTTAGAACGCGGTCGAGTATCAAACCCACCTGTGGGCGTAGCGGATCTTCTCATCATACATGCCCGACGCGAAGAAGAGCGCAAGCGTGATGAAGACGACCATGACCGAGGCTTGAAGACCGCGCAGCAGCACCCAGTTCTCCGGCGGCAGCACAACCAGGCGGTATGACATGACCACAAAGGCAATAACGAACGAGTAGAGGAACACTGCTGAGTTAGCTTGAGTACAGAATGACGATACTCCACGATGTCGCCGTGCGCCGTTCGCCGCCGCTACTCACCACTGTATCGCCGCCTTCTCCGCCGGAGCATTTCGGCGTTCATCTTCAGGCGTTCCTCGAACAAAAGCAGGTCACGGTACGTGCTCGTGTCTGCTGTGGGATGGAAGATACCGGAGCCGGGACGGCGCGTCGAGCCGCCGGGTGGAGTGCGCGGCGGCGTCGCCGGCCGCGGATGGGAGCCATTCAGGTATGCACCAGTTGACGGGGCCGTGCCGAGCGTGGGGAGAGGACCGTTGGCCACCTGGCCCTTCGGCGCTGCTGGTGTCGAGGCGCTGCTCGTCCCCAGCGTTGCCATATTTGGAGTCGTGGGGATGGTGTGGAGATCGGTGGAGGGAAGTAGGGCAACAAAGATGGGGCGATCGATCCGACCATGAGCCCGGTGGAGGTCCCACTCGGAAGGTCTGGGGTGGGACTCTGACGTCGGCCCCGCTCCGCCGCACCGTCACACTTGCGTCCATTCTACTCATGCATCTCAATCGCCCCAAGTTCAGGTGTACATGCATATTACAAGCTCTATATCGTATTGGTGTTGACATTTGACAGATGGGACGAGCCGCCCCGACGTCTTTCTCGTCTTTTGGTGGCCCCACAAGATGCTCTCACGCTGCCGAGTCCGTGCAGCTGTCCGAGCTGCAGGTCTGTGCAACGGGGGTTGAGTCCTCCTCTTCTTCAGATAGACATTACACCTTGAATACGAGACTGACACCCTCATCACCGGCGGAAACAACGGCCTGAGCCTGCTGCTGGCCAGTAGTGCTAGTCTCGGAAGCGGGGAGGGGAGCGACGCAGACACCGTTGATGACACCGGTGTGGCCCTTGTGCTCAGCAACAAGAGTCCCCGTGCGGATGTCCCAGGTCTTGAGGGTGCGGTCCGCAGAGCCAGAGGTTACAAGGTGGAGGTTGGGGGCGGGGTGAGCAGCGAGCGAAGTGATGGGCTCCTGGTCCTGTCAGCTTTCCTAAGCATGGATAGCTCTGTACTCACATCGTGCTTGAGCTCGGCACGGACACGGCCAGTGTGGACGTCCCAAACGAAGCCCTTGCCGTCGACACCTCCAGAAACGAGAACGGTACCCTTGCCACCACCAGCGCCACCGAGAAGGTCAACAAAGACGAGCGCCTCAACCGACTCGCCCTCGTTGTGGCCCTCGAGCTTGCCGACAATGTCGCCCTTCGGGAGGGAGATGAGCTTGACCTCACCACCAGCACTTCCGACGGCAGCCAGAGCACCGTTGGGAGAGACAGCGAGAGCAGTGATACCGTCGACAGACGGGTCAAGTTCGGAAGCATTCTCGCCACAGAAGACGGGGAGCTTGAACATGGGCGTACCGGCGGTAGGGTTCCAGAGAATGAGAGTCGAGTCGAGCGACGCGGTCAGAAGCTGGCGGCCGTTCGGGGGCGGGAACTCGCCAGCAGTGACGGGCATGGTGTGACCCGACAGAACGGTCATGGTGTTACCGGACGGCACTGACTGTTAGCTCAAGACTCGTAGCTGATCTTGTGAACTTACGCTGCCAGAGCCACACGGTTGAGTCCTCACAACCCGCAGCGAGCACGGGGCCCTTGGGGTGCCAGCGGAGCCACTGGATCTCGCTGTCGGCCTCCAGGTCGGCAATGAGACCCCACTGCGTCCAGTCATCACCCTTCATGTAAACACGGACGTGACCGTCCATACCACCGGTGGCAACCATCTCGCCGTTGAACGACCAGGCGGCAGCAACAACACTGTCAGTGTGGCCGTCGAGGCCGATCGGCGAGAAGCTGTCGGCGTGGATGCCCTGGGCGTCCGAATCACCCTCGGGGGGCGGCAGCGGGGCGTAGATGTACGCCATGTCGTCCTCTCCGCCGGAGACAGCAATAGGAGGGTCGGGGAAGGCGGGGTGGAGAGCGAGGGCGAAGAGCGACTGCTGAGGCTTGTGGACAGCTGTTCATGTCAGCTTCAGGAGTCTTCTCCACAGCTAGACTTACCGCTGGCGCTCCAGGAGTTGTCCTCCATGGTCTCGACGCCCTCCATGTCCTCTCCCTTCTCGATTGATCGCATGTACTCCTCCTCCTCACCCGGGGCGGGGGCGCCGATAACGATCTCGCCATCGTAGCCGTCAAACTCGTCGTCGCTCATGGGCTCGCCGGCGGGTCCATCGTCCTCGACAACCTCGACAACGTCATCTTCCGTGAGCTGAACGTCCTCCCCGTCGGGTCGGGGCTCGTGTTGCTGTTCGGGGTTCATGATTGTAGATGTGGATTGGATGAGATTGTGGAAGATCAGAAATCTTGGCGATGACGCCTGACAAATTTCAGAGCACTCTGGATTCTGGAAGTGGAGGTCGTCCACCACCCGGCTTGGTAAGCTTGCCACCCCGCGTAAAGGGTTCCAGTCTTAACAGGTCAATGCATGATGATGTGGTTACAAATGGTACATGCTAACACTTTGTCCGGTCGTGGTACATGGTCAATGCAGGTCAAACGGTATCGGCGCCGCTTACTTGGGCCTCGCGGTCAGAGCTTGATGCACTTCGTTCCTAAAGTCAGCTGGCACGGCGAGTATGGTAGCCTACCTAGCCTTGCGGCCTGCCTCTGAGGCTTCATCGAAGCGCTCTGCCCGCTCAATGCTTGCCTCCATATCCTGTTTCCGCCGGTTCTACTGTCAGCACATAGTCTAGAATGCAGGAGCTTACCACTACAGCGCCCTCGACATCGAGGCCAGCGGCGATGGTCTTTTGCCACCCTTGATGCCGGTCACAGCGCTTGCCGCCATCGCAGAGGGCGCCGTCTCCTTCGGAGCCATCCCACGCCTCGACAGTTGCGTCGTCCCAGAGAAGTCTAGCATCCCAGCCGCATGGCCGAACTTCCACTGTCTCCATTTCGCGACGCTTCGATTTGTTCTTTCGTCGGGCGGGGACTTCCACGAGCACCAGCGGTAAAGCCTCCCAGCTCTCGATTGCTTGTGACAGCAATGTTTGACGCTTGTTCACGAGGTCCATCTGCTTCTCAAGCTCAGTCATCTGGGATTTGAGGCTCGCAACCAGCGCGGTATGCGAGGGCGAGACTTCGCCGAGACGCGACCCATCGGCAAGCTTAACGGAAACAGCGGGAGCGGGGGCCGGGTATCCGGCTAGGCTGCGGCCGATCTCGGAGGTGGTCTTCTTGTCGAGGCTCGATGCAACACCCTGGGCCACTTGCAGAGCACACCTCGACGAGCAGTACCTGACGGTCAGCTGTGCTCGTGTTAACTGCCAGAGCAGACTTACTTTGAACTAGGGGCGGCTTGACGTTCACAGCCCTCCCGTTTGCAGAACCGCTTATACCGCGTCCGTTGCGAAGTCAAGGGTTCGCACACCTCGCAAATGTACACGTCTAGAAGGTCGACCTTGTCCTCGTCGATGTTGACGCACTTGGGATGGAACCAGTTCTCGCAGCTAAAGTTAGCACAGTGGAGGAGCTTGAAGGGCGGAAAGGGAAGGCGGCAAGTCGCTACCGGCGCGCGGCATGGCGATGCAGGGCTTGAGACTTCCGGCGCAGGTGGTGTAGCGGGGTTGACAGGTGACGAGACGGCCGACATGGAATGATGGAGGGAACTGAAAGGAGGTGTGCAACACTGATGGCGCACGGCCGTCGCAGTGCACACCGGTGCACTAGCAATGCGTTGACCTGGACCCAGCCAAGGGCGCCTGCGCGCGCCTGTCTTACTCGACACCAAGTACTCACACTTCACATCCGACCATTGTGCCTTCTTCTTGTCCTTTACACACGCAGTACACGTTCTCGTCCTCGTTTGCGTCACTGTCATCGCCGTCGTTGCCCGTGACAACGCCCTGCAACTGTCAGCTTCTACCTTTGCTCTACGCCCCGACTTGACCCCTATCCTATGACGGGCGCCGAGCTCTGATCACCAGCTTCGTACCAGTTTCAATGCTCGGCATACTGTCTTGCGCAAATGAGTGCCCTATGTCGCGCCAAGCGCGGAGCACACATGCACACAGACATGCCACACCAACACCACGTACCTTGGAGGAAGAACGCTTCCCGACTTTTCTGCTACCGCTATCCGGCGCCTTCTTCGACTTTGCATTCTTCTTCACCACCGACTTGACCAGACTTCCGCCCTCGCTCTTGGGCTTATCGGGACTGCCGACAGACGTCGCCCGAGACGTCGAAGGTGCCGGTGACCTGTGACCGTCGCTGCTGGTCGGCCCGTGCGTCCCTTCGCGAGAGGTAGTCACCTCGTGAGCTACTTTGGTACGTTTCAGATCTCGACTTTCCGGAAAGTCGTCATGGCGATCGTTCTTGTCGCTCGGCGCTGGCGAGCTGCCCATTGCTGGATGTCGATGTGGAAGTGCAAACGCACGGAGGAAGAGCGACTGACAATTGTTGTTTTCGGCGATCACGCGCCGGTGGAGGTCGACCGTCCCGCGATCCAGACGATCCAGCTGACCCCTTCCCCGAACTCTGGTTCAACGACAAACTACTCCACAGCAACAACGACCATGCCCGCGCAATCCGAGGTGAAGGAGGGCCTATCGAAAGGCGAAAGCTTGAACACGATAGATCCCTCGCCGCTGAACGACCCTGCAGCATACTTGTCACTGTTCAAGTTCAACCGCAAGCTCCGTTGCCCTTGGACCGGCTCCGACGTCAGCTTCTCGGATATCGGAGACCCATCCGGAACGCCAGTGCTCATGATTCCGCCATCAGGATGCACTCGATGGTTTGCAGCCCCGCAAGGTGAGCAGGAAAGTCTTGCGACTGACACTGACGGCCAGATCCGCTCGCCGCCGGCCATGACATCAGACTGATTGTTGTCGACCGACCGGGCGTGGGTGCGACGCCGATGGTCCCGTTATCTGAACGGATAGAGACCAGCTGCCGTGCGTGCTGACTGAATATCTTGCACGCAGCTGACATCAGGCCAAATCGAGGCCGTTCTGGAACACTTGGACGTCAAGCCGCAGTTTATGATCGCCTCCTCGGCTGGAGTATAGTGAGACTTACTTCGCGGTGGCGAGTGCTAACGGCAGTGTTGCGCTTCGGCTGCTAACAAAGTACTCTCATGTCTTTAAGACGGCCCTCGCACCCCCTCCGCACCTCTTTCTTGTCTCGCCATGGTCGCCGCCGCTACCTACGTCTGACCCTCTGTATTACCGTCAGCCACTCGACTGGATCCCCGACGCCTTGATCACGACCCAGGAGTACACTTTACCCGTCCTCGCCACGACACTACGGGGCGTCGAGGAGGCGCTACCTGTCGTTAAGGAGGCCTTTCACGAGACGACTACAGTTGTGAACGAGGCTATTGGCAGTGCGGTCGACAGCGTTCGTTCCTGGTGGAGCGGCAAGCCGACACCATCAAGCATGAGCCGTGCGGCAAGCGGTAGCAGCGCGGGCGAAACCTCTGCAGCCGTCAAGGCCGAGAAAGACGTCAAGGCGGTGGCCCAGCTCGGGGCTATTCCATCGTCGATGACGGGCCTGCCGACGGTGCCCGACGCCGTTGTTCCCGACGAGGACGAAGAGGAAGAGCGACAGCGGCTATGGGCCCCCAGTGCTAAGAACCTGGCGATGGACTACATGCAGGCCGAGAACACGAAAGGCATTGCGCAGGGTACGCTAGGACGTTGGCTTGAGCTGACACCAGAACATCTTCTGTGCTTGAACCGCGCAGGTGCTCGCAGCGGCCCCGAGTGGTTCGTGAGCGAAGTCGCGCGCTTAGCCTCTGAGATTCGCCATCAGCGTTCCTCCGAGGATGTGTCCGCGGTCGCGCCTTGGGACAAGCCAGCGCGCCTCACGATGTCCGTTTGGTGGGGCGGTGAGGACGCCATGGTGCCTTCAAACGGGCAGCAGTGGCTGAACAAGACACTGAGCAAGTATCCTAAGGAGATCGAGCTCATCGTTCACAATGTCGAGGACGGAGATCATGGAGACTTGTAAGTTCGTAACTACTTTTCCAGCTGACAAACAGGATGGTGCGGCAGGTCGGTATCGGAGAGGTGTACCTCCGCATCATGCACGAGGCGAGCCAGAGCGGCGGCAGCGCCGAGCCAGCGATACCCGATCTCCCCGACATACCGGAGACACCGGTGGAGGAGAAGCCCAAGCCCGAACAACTGCGGGCTAAGTCGACCGAGGCGTGATAGCGGAGACGTGTGCGCATGTGCGCTCCAGACGGGCAAGTGGGTTGTGGAGCGAGCGGAGGACCACGGGCTCCGGTCCCATGTGACGCGCCACGTCCCCGGCTCCGGCGGAGCGGGCATGCCATCGACCGCCGACGGCCCCGTTTGTGGGAAGCAAGCTAAAGGGCACCGGTGCCGGGGAGCATGCCGACTTCCCATGTTTAGCGCCATACTGATACGCTCTCCAACGACATCATGTCGCCCCCGTCGCCTCTCAGAACATCGTGGTATCTGCAGATCTACACACCTTGGCGCTCGGGGCCGAAGCTGTGAGTTCATTCCGAGCACGATCAGCGTTCACGATGCGCTCGGCCCTCGGCCCGAGAAGAAGCGCAGAGTTTCCGGAAGAGCGGACCGCACTTCCGCTGCAATCCTCCTTCTGCACAACGTGCTGTGCTTCGGCAAACGACTCACGACTCGGAATGTCGGTTCCGTGACGCGATCGCCGCTAGCATGTGGTGTCATGATGCACCACGCTAAAGTGGCCCGGAGGGGGCCGGAGGAGGCCGACAGACCGAAGGGGGAGTGGGGTGCAGGTCATGTGGGTCCTAATGAGGATATGGATGTAGATGTAATTCCTAGTCTAGAGCCAGACGGCGATATCAGCGAACTTCTGCAGAACAACGCGTGTGGCCCCCCCCCTTCGGGCGATCGGGATGCTTCACCTGCACACTATCCCACTTAACATGAATACTCCATACATGATACACGTAAACAGAACTGCCGACTATGAAACCGTTTAATCCAATGGAAACTCTCGAAGCGTCGATGCGATCCTTGCAGAGCCCAAAACCCCTTTCTTTCCAATCGAGACTAGCGCCTAGCAATTACTAACACTCCTTCAGCGCCTAGCTCGAGCCAAAGATGACGGCGGCGAGGGCCTTGGCTCCCTCTCCGGCCGCGTCGTCGACAACGAGCACATTGCGGAAGACAATGCCGTCGGACCGGAGCGCGTCAAGGAGGAGCTGGACGTATCCCTTCGAGTTCATGAGGCCTCCGCCGAGGTCGAGCGCGGTGCTCTCGGGCCGGACGACGGTCTGGTCTCCGAGCGCGAGGGTCACGAGCTCGGCGACGGGGTGGATCGCATTGCGCGCAATGGACGTGGCGGCGCGGTGCGCCTCCTCCTCCTCGGGGGTCGAGACAGTCACGCCGCCTTCGTCCGGGAACGCCCACTTGAAGACGACGCGCGCCGCGCCAGCGAGGTACGCGTTGCGCTTGGCCGAGGCCTCGCCGATGCCGAGGCCCTCGACGAAGTCGGGCTCCATCAGCGCCACGATGCGGATCAGGTCGGCGGGATCCTTGATGTCAAAGTACGCCATGAGGTCGCGGTAGAGCGGGCCGCGGACAGGGAGCTCGGACGAGTGGATGAGCGGCGAGTTCTCCCGGTCCCGCTGCGTCAGGAGGTAGCGCATGGCCAGGCGGCCGATCCAGTATGCACTCCCCTCGTCGTCGATCATGTAGCCCCATCCGCGCGTCTGGCCTGCGTCCTCGATCGGCAGGCTGCGCACCTTTGGCGTCGTGGGCCGGCTGCCGTCGCTCTCGCTCTCGCCCGAACCCGCGTCGCGCGCCTCGACTGGGGGCGACGGAGGCAGCTCCGCCTTGGTCTCAACCTTGATCGTGCGCGCGCCGGTACCCGTTCCGCAGACGAGCGCAACGACGTGGTCGATGCCGCTCATAAGCAGCGCGGGCGCAGCGAGGAGGTTGACGTCGTTGCCCATGAAGATGCGCTCGGTGGGGACATGCAGCGCGTTGGAGACGTAGGGCTTGAAGCGCTCCGAGTCGTCCTCTGACTGGATACCCGCGAGCGCAATCCAGCAGTACGCGAACAGGCTCTTCGTCATCGGGGGAAGCTTGATGCGGGGCGTGTTGGCGCCCGAGGGCGCGGGGGAGGCATTGCGCAGGTGCTGAACGGCCGGGGGGAGCTGGGGCTGCAGCTGAGGAAGTTGGAAGCCGGCAGGGAGGTAGGAGGCAGGAAGCTGGGCGAGGGCGCGGTAAGTCGCCTCGAGGATGCGCTCGGCGGCGGGGCCACGGCCGACAGATTGGCTGGAGAAGTCAGCTGACAGTCGCGGAGATAGTGGCGGAGTTGGAGCGGTGTGCTTTGCGCGAAAACAGCTGGAGCGGTGTAGATAGCGCTGAAGCGGTGCAGATAGCCAAGCCGCGGCCAGACATGATCGACGGCCGCGCCACCGGCTCACCAGTAACGCCTGCACGCCTGCGCGCTTGCGGCGATACCATGCCCGCCAGTTTGGTACGTCGTCGCAACCGAGTCGTATCCAGGCACTGCACATCTGGGAGTCTACTCACACGTTGCAAGGGCCAGAGGTGCCGCGGACCTCGGTGCCGTCGGCGGCGCGCACGACGACCATGACCTTGGAGCCACCTCCGTCGGCGCAGAGAATGAGGCGGGGGTGGTCGCCCGCCACTTCGCTGAGGGGCACGGCGCGGGGAGGGAGGGGGTGGAACGACATTGCGTTATGCGGTTGGACGGTGTGGTCGCTGCTCGACGTTTGTTGACGAGGTAAAGGGGAGGGGTGCGGGGAAGCCGAAACTGGGGTGGCGGCGGGTGGAGCGGGATGTCGGGGTTGCCTTGTGTGCGCAAGGGGCTTAGCGTCGTTGTTGTTGTTGACGGTGAACGAGCAACCAAGTTGTCAGTCAAGAAAGAGAGATAAAGAAAAGATCGATGCGGGAGACAAGAATGGAACAAGAGACAAAGGCCGAACTAGTATATGGAGGTACGCAGGAGCGTTGGCCGCTGGCTGGTTGTGACGGTAGTGCATGGTGACTGGTGACGGCAAGGCCGGTCGCAAGAGAAGAGAGGCCGTGGAGAGATTCAGTTACGGTGGTTCGGAAGGATCGCCGCATTGTCGATCAGAGTAGCGTTCGCCGATCCTCCCGAACCGCGCGGCATCAACTGGCGAAGGTCAAATATATGTAACGAGGTCAAATCACGGGTAATAACCGGATCCTAATCGGGGCCAATTACGACGCTGCACCGAAATGCTAATCTACCCAGTTGAAGACCGCCGCCGCCGTTTAAACTCTCTGCGCGGCATCTCACGGCCATCACGCGCCCTCACACCGCAAACGGCGTGGCTTCCGGTCCTCCTTTGGGGGGGTTCCCAGATCCTGGAAAAGCACCAGCGCACGAGACCAGCACTCGCAGATCCTCTGTACCTTTCGTACCTATGCACGAGCTCCGGCTCCCGACTAATCCCCCGTGCCCCACCCCCTCACCTCAGCGGGGGATTATGGGGGTCCCGATCTCGTGAGACTCGTTCCCAAACGTCACACAGTTGAGAGGTGGTCTGTCGCAGGTTGTGACAGGTACTTCCGCCAAGCCTTGCCTGGCAGTCGGGCCTGCTCGCCCGGCGCCAAGGTACTGACGATCTTGCCGAACGATGTACCGGAGTGCCGGTCTTTGATAAGTGCTGGGGCAGCGCTTTTTGCAAACCCGCGTTCTATCTGCGAACTGTGCTGCGGTCGACGAGTCTACTGGCCAGATCGCAAGTCGAATGAGATCTGGCGAGCTCTGCGGTGACATTTAGTAGTCCCCGGGGCCCTCCTTCATCGGCCTCGTTAGCGTGTTTGGGCCCGCAGTCAAACGGGCACATTGACCCATGTGGTCAACTTGTTCATATCGCGTTCCGCGCGACTTTCAGGAGCTTTCGGCGCCCCGGGCGGCGATCGTGACAGACGCATTGCTTGCGGACGGCCAAAGGAGTCCGTGAGTGACGCAGAGCAACAGCGCTCGATGTAGTCGCACACCCACCTTACGGCCCGAGACGACAGGGAGGACAGGGTATACTACCACGGCTAATCCGGACCATCACCTAAGAGCCAATGAACGGCCCCATCGCGGGCCCCGCGACGCCTGCAAAGCCACCTGTCTGCGAAGGCTCGGTAACTTTGCCGTTTCGTTCTGAGATTTTCGGCGCCGTCGCCGTCTGGACAGGCTCTCGAGCATGCGGTCCTGCCCAGCGGGCATCGCGAACGTAAACGGGACCTCTCATATCTATTCCTGCCCAGTCATGTCTGTGAGGAACTTGGCCGAGCTAACCGACGGCCCGAACGCACGGGCCGGGAAATCGGATCCATCCCGGACCCCCAGCTGCTTGGCAGAGCCACGAGATTGCTGTACGACCCAGGAGGCGTCGCGAGGACATAGAGAGGACGCTTGTGGGAGTGCATCGCACTTTGTGGACGTTGCTCACTGTGTGAGTGGTAGTGAGGTAGATGACAGCGTGCCACTTCCGAGTGACGTCCGCTGACGACCGAGTAGCCTAGCACACTACTGACCGGCTAAGCCTTAGCCCGCTCGAGCTAAGACTAGTGGTGAAGATGGGGCATCTGTATCGTTCTTCTGCACATCTCACGTCGTCCAACGCATGGACGGCAGCGAAGACGTTCTCGTCACTTGTCCCAGGCCAGGCTGATTGAGGGACATCGCCAGAGTCACCTTCGAATAGTACAAGGACGCCCGGGGACCGCCATGTTGACGACGACGAAACCCACCCTCCGGCAGCAGCAGGAGCAGCAGCTCCGAGCACTCTACAGACTGGACGAGCATCAGGCGTCCAAGATGCTCGACCATATACTGGGAGGCTGTAACCGGATAGAAGAGGAGAGGCAGCACCTTGCCAAAGTGAGTCCGCGGACTCCTCTGTACCGAGAGAAGCGCTGACCGGGGAGAGCTCAAAACTGAACCCGCTCGTGTATGGCATCGTCACTGCCTGCGTGTGGTTCCTCCTGTTCTGATCACGACCTAGATTGCTCCTCACTGTCATGCACACTGTACCATCCTTGTCGTCTCAGTTGCTCGCTGGAAGCTGTTGCTCGTTGCGAATAGTCGAAGCAGCGTTGCTCGGCTGACCGCTTACGACGCGGAGACGGTTTCGCGCTAGTGAAGGAGCGCCGGGTAACCGTCACCAATGGACCCGGGGCACTCCAACATCCCCACTGAAGTCATCGGTCCTGTATTGCGTAGGAAATCTTGCTGGGGCCAGCCCGGTGCAGGAGCGCTGTAACACTGCTAGCCTTGACTGCTGTAAGCGCCGTTCTGGGCTCAGAGGTGTCTGTGGCACTCCGCGCCAAGGAAGAGCAACGTGCGAAGCACTCACTACAGTCGTCCAACAGACTGGCTACTGACACAGAATTGCTTATCGTGTGGTCTCTCACAATGGAAGCAAACGCGGATCGCAGGGCGCATCAGAAGGCGGACGTGGACGACTCTGTACGTCATCAACCAGGTAGATCGGCTGACAACTTTTCGTGACCCACATCACCCACCCCGAGCGACAGCAGGCAACTCTAAAATGAAGCCTGAACCCTGCTCTGCAGTCTCCCGTCGAACCACAGGACAGCCCAGAGCCATCTGCCACAGCTCAACTCAACGCCACTGCCACGTTACTCCTTCCAACACCAGGACACCAGCTTACCTGACGAAGCGGCTAACACTCTGGCCGGTCGACTTGCTGAGCAGTTGGTCCACCAGGAACGTCGACATCCACTCTGATAGACAGAAGAAGAGCGCGCAAGCGAAGTTCGAGTCAACGGTTGCGGAGGCGCAAGCCGTGTACGAGGAGCGGTGGCGCGGACTGGGTGTGCTGTGGGGGAATGTGTCTTCTGAGGAAGTGAGGCGGGAGATGGGGACAGAGGCGGAGTTACAGGCTGAAGCTGTGACAGAGTGGTATGCTTTGCTACCGAGGGGCTCTCGTCCTCAGTCTTTGTGACTTGTCTTCCCTCCATTGTAGAATGGCGAGATCTTCCTCCTGGAGCAGGAGGCGAGAACGACACTTGGTCCGTTGGGTTCGAGGGCATTGCTCTAAAGTCTTCATTTTCCTGCAGCGGTATCCGCGTACCTGTGTCAGTGAGCAAGTAGCCCAGTCGAAGAGAATAAACACCAGTGCGATGAATCCGATGCATATTGCTGTCTTCTGTCCCTGCTTTACCGCTCGACTGAGGATGGTGGAGGTGGAGGTAGAGGTTGGCCACACTCCATGGTGAGTTCACGTGACACGAACGGAACCATCCGCCACCTCCGCAGTCGACTTCTACGAGATGGCACTCAATCCAACCACTTCGGCTGGTCGATGTTCGTTCCGATTGCGATGAGCTTCTCAACAAGATACTCCTCAGTTCCTTCGCGGCCTCCTTCACGGCCGTATCCTGAAGATTTGATCCCGCCGAACCCGATTTGCGCTTGAGAGATTGCTCCGGTGTTGGCTCCCACCATCCCGACCTCCATAGCTTCGGCCACTCGCCAGATCCGGTCGGAATCTTTGGAGAAGAAGTAGCCCGCGAGGCCGACATCAGTGTCGTTCGCGAGGTCGACCACGTGCTGCTCGTCCTTGAACGGGATCAAAGCGGCGATGGGGCCGAACGTCTCGTCGTGGGCGATGAGGCAGTCCTCTGGGACATCGCGGAGCACAGTGGGCTCGAACATGTTGCCCTTCCTCTTTCCGCCGGCGATAACCTTGGCGCCGCGGTTGAGAGCATCATCGAGGTGGGACTGGACCTTCTCCGCCGCCTTCTCAGTGATGAGCGGGCCGTGCGTGACGCCGTCGTCGAAGCCGTTTCCGACCTTGAACTCCTTCACCTTTGCCGCGAGCTTGTCTGCAAACTCATCATAGATGCTCTCATGGACGTAGATGCGGTTAGCGCAGACGCACGTCTGTCCCGAGCCGCGGAACTTGGTCGCAATCGTGCCCGCGACGGCGGTGGGAATGTCGGCGTCGTCAAAGATGATGCACGGCGCGTTGCCGCCGAGCTCCAGGGAGAGTTTCTTGAGCGTGCTCGCCGACTGGGCCGCGAGCATCTTGCCCACGCGCGTGCTGCCCGTGAAGGACACCTTGCGCACTTTCGGGTTCTCGGTCAGCTCCTTGCCGACCTCGGTCAGGTTCTCGTGCGTCGAGACAATGTTCACGACGCCGTCCGGGACGCCGGCGCGCTTGATCAGCTCCGCGATCGCAAAGTTTGTATAAGGCGTCTCGGCGGGGACCTTGACGACGCAGGTGCAGCCGGTCGCGATGACGGGCGCGAGCTTGCGCGCGGGCATGCTGCGTGTCAGCTCGACTATACGGGTTACTCAGCTTCTCCCCGTCTGGTGTAGCTTCTTACTGAAGCTCTGCTCCACCCATCTCACACCCCCAACTCCCTCCATGGTTACACTACTTACCCAGCCGGGAAGTTCCACGGTACGAGAAGAGCGCACACTCCAATAGGCTGTTTGATCACGATATTCCTCTGACCCGCAATAGCGCTGGGAACCACATCGCCATACGTGCGCACAGCTTCGCCCGCAAACCACTGCACGTAGGAGGCAGCATAGAGGGCCTCGCCATACGCGTCGCTCCACGCCTTCCCGTTCTCCCAGACAATCAGACGTGCAATATCCTCCGCATTGTCGATGAACTCCTTGTGCAGGCGCAGGAGCATCTTCTGCCTGTCGCCTGGGGTCGTGTGTCGGAACGACTTGAACGCTTTCTCCGCCACGTCTACGGCACGACTGACGTCGTCCTTGTCCATGTCTGGCGCGGTGCCGAGGACCTTGCCTGTCGCGGGGTCGGTCACTTCAAAGGTCTTGCCTGAAGCCGCGTCGACCCATTTCCCGTCGACCCACGCTTGTTGCTTGAAGAGGGAGGGGTCGTTGAGGCCGAGCTGGGGTTAGTTGAGTTCGAAGAGCTCGACGGCGAGAAAGGGGGGAGAGGGTCACACGCCATGATGGCACATTGTGCACCCGAGGCGAAGTCGGAGCGACATACGCGAAGTCACAGGCGATGAATGTGCTCCGAGACAACAGCTCGTTGAGCTGGGTATGTTGAAGCGCAATCAGCAGCCTCGGAATACTTCGGCCCACCGGTGAGCGCCGAACGCGCTGAGGCTTTTCGCGAGATCGCGACCAGCTTGAGACCGGCTTGAGAGGGCCTCGTCTCGGTCCTCCGAGAATGAAGTGCTGCCCAGCGGGCCAGCCTCAAACCTGTTTCAGATCCGTCTGCTGGCTGACGCCTCGCCGATCTGCGCCCTCCCTGTGAGCGTGCCCGAGTGCCCACTTGGCCTACTCTCCGCGGTCCCTGGTGCACACCGCGACATAACCCCTAATATCCCTCACCAGACTCAAGGATAGGATCACTCACAGGATTCTCAGCACTAGTCTTGGGCTGATGGCTGACACTCCTCGTCTGTTGGGGAGCCACGATCTTCGGAGCATTGATGAATGGAGTCGCGGTCCTGAGTCCCCTCAGCGCGAGCACTCCAGCCGCGGCGCGGCCGGCACCGAGGGGAGCGCCAATCGAGGGTCGCGCGAGTCGTCGAGCAGAAAGGCGAATCATGCTCATTAACGAAGTTTCGCTGTTTCGACAGTGAAAGAAGAGATGAAGGATGGAGGAGCTGACAAATGTTGGTTTGTGGGGAGTGGAGACTCGGTGAGAGTTCAACCTCGCGTCATATGTACCCGAATATGTGGAGACTCCACACCACGCCGGTTCGGCTGACTCCGCCTACGATTTGACCTTTCCACCGACACATCTGACCTTTCCTCTATGATCTGACCTTTGTGCCTGCTCTGAGTCGAGCTCGGCGGATTTGATTGGAGAGCATGCTGGGACGTGGTAGCGAGTCTGGCGCGTGCTCATGCCCAGCCTGATCGTCTGTTGGTCTGATAGCATGCCTGGATTGGCGAGACTGGCGATGCCTTTCAGACGCGGGTGGAGGCGAGATGGTTGCCATCTGCCATCTGCGGAGTCTATTTCCTATCTCTCCGCCTTCTTGGTCTCAGGGGGCGCCTGACCTCCGATCTGCTAGTTGTTGCGTGCATCAAATCGCTTCGCGAGAGACGACGGTTTGACCACCGCTTCGGACGAAGAACAGGCTGTCGACCGCGCTTGTGCGCGGGGAGCACAGTATCACCTCAGTGCAGCCTCCCGCTGCGAGCTGCGACCGCTATGACTCGCGACCCTTCCCCCCATCTTCCAGACAACAATAAATAGCTGCCCCCGCACCCCCACGATCCACACCGCTGCTATAGCATACATTAACGCGACATACAAAACCCGGGAGAACTCTACTTGGCGTACTGCTGGGTCCACTGCCTGGCCTCGGCGATGGCGGCATTCTGGTCCTCCTTCCACGCCTGGGCGACATCGTTCGCAAGCGGGTCGTCGGGGTTGGGCGCGCCGAGCAGCGCCTGGATGGAAAGGAGCACAGTCCGGATCTGGAGCGCGGGCGACCACTTGTCCTTCAGAATGTCGAGGCAGATACGACCGAGCTTGTCTGCAAGTCAGCTGCCATTCTGCCTGAAGTAGCTCACCGATGTTGGGGTGGTAGATCTTGGTCAGGAAGCGAACCTTGGGAGGGTTCATCGGGTACTCCTCCGGCAGGAACAGCTCGAGCTTGAAGATACCGCCTGCGCGTCAGCTCGTACGGACAACCCAAGCTCACCCTCATACGGGGAGGACTCCGGGCCAGCAATCGTGACGTCAAAGTAGCGCAGGTTGTCGTCGTGGGGGGCGGCGGTGATTCCGGGAGGCGAGTCGGCCATGAGGCGCTCGGTTTCCTGCGTGACCAAGTGGACCAGAGCAACATGGGTGACAGCGTACGGCGTGAATCGGGCGGCGAGGAAGGACAGGCATACACGTCGCGGATCAACAAGCAATGGTCAGCAGTCAGAGTTTGGGAGCCACGCGAACCGAGAGATGTCAGTGAAGAGGCGCAATTGTGTGTGAGACCGATGCGTGGAGGAAGCGATCAGCGGCCAGAGTTGGGATCAGGAACATGGCGTCAGTGTCGCGTCTCTGCGGGTCCGAGGGGCTTGATGCGAACTTACCTTGAGGATACGCTTCGGGAGACCGGACATGGTGAGCGGGTGTGGTCGGGACTGGGGGCTCTAGAGGATCTATAAGCGAAGGAAGAGCCAGAGAAGGAGGTCAACAGCAATGATCGGTGGCCACCGGACGGAGCGCTCGGTCGATCCAGTGCGTCAATGGTGCGACTGATTACGTATCGGATGCTCACGGAGAGTGCATGGCAGTCCGTGATTGAGGAAGTGCTGTGTGGGATCCGCGTGGGTCTGGTTCCGTAGGGCGGTGGGAGTGTGCGGAAGCGGATGCACGTGACATCATAGGGTGTTGGCAGCCGGAGTGTCTGAGATGGAGTGGCCAACTGGCCAACCGGACGCGGTTGGCTGCATGGCCGATTGCGGGGTAAAGTGCGTCGATTGCATCCGTTGACCGGGAGAGTCAGGTATGGCCAGCATGGCTGGGTATGTGGTGGGGGACACACAGGGCACACGCCGAGCATCGAGGGCGCATAGTGGCCAGAGGGCTGTCAGAGTGGCCAGAGTGGGTGACGTCTGGTGGGTCCTGGCGCCGCGATAGGACCTTGGCTGCCATCGGACGGGGCCACCATTGCAGGTACCTTTCAGCCCATAGAGGTCGCCTGCCAATGTCCAACCAGCCCAAAATCGCTATCACAGACACACTAGCACTCATTTTTCCACACTTTCTCCTCCTTATCTTCTTACACCACTTCACCGCCCCCCGAGTCAAGCCCCTCTCGCCACCGTCTCGTCTCGAAAAGGTGCTGCATTCACGGCAGCCCCGACGCCCGACTCACTCTCTCCACACCGGCACCCCCCTCCGTCAATTAACGCGCTAGATATCGGTTCAAGATGGTTGTGACACCCGACCACCGTCCCATCGACGCCACCACCCCTCTCTCCCCTCTCCTTCTCGCTTCGGCCTCCCCCTCTCTCCACACCACTAGCAGCTCGGCCAGCTTGACCGGAAAGGTCGCTCACCCTATCGCTCCGGTCCTCCGCAAGCACAGCACGGGCTCGTTCTCCAAGCTTTCTGAGTTCCAGCTGGACGGACCGGCGATCGCTAGCTCGGGTGCCTCGCAGGAGGACATCCACAGCTCGCTCGGTCTTCCTCATGTCAACCTGAGCATTGACGCGAGGTGAGTAACGCGCATAGGAGGATCTAAAGCTGACTGCAGCGAGTGGCGCCACCCGGTCTTCAAGACCAAGGTCCTCTCGATCCTTCGCCGTCTGCGCGTTCCCATGTGGACGCACCCGAAGCTGACGCCCTCCAACATCCATCTGCAAAAGGTGTCTGGGGCTCTCACGAATGCCGTCTTCTTCGTCACGTTCAACCCGCGCCACGAGCCGACGTCGCCCTCCATGTCGCCGCTCCTCACCCCGACCATGCCGGCGCATGACCCTGATCACCCTCCCATCATCACTGAGGCAGACTACCCGCAGACCGTGCTGCTGCGAATCTACGGTCCTTCGTCTGACCAGCTGATCTCCCGAAACGAGGAGCTGCGCATCCTTCACACGCTCTCCACGCAGTACGGCCTCGGTCCGAGGATCTACGGAACCTTCCTGAACGGCCGTGTCGAGCAGTTCTTCCCATCGCGAGCTCTTCACGCCGAGGAGCTGCGTGTTCCCCAAATCTCGATGGGCATCGCTCGCCGCATGCGCGAGTTACACTCTGTCGATCCGGTCAAGCTCGGCTTTGACCACGGACGTGAGAGGCAACCCATGATCTGGACGAGCATCTCGCAGTGGATGCCAGTGGCCGAGGAGATGGTTAACTCCCTGGCTGCGCTCGGAGGGAACTGGGAAATCCTCGGCGAGCAGATCGGCTTCCACCGTTTCCGCGAGGAACTTGAGGCGTACCGCACCTGGGTTACGAGCAAGACCAGCAACGACAAGGAGGTCGTCTTCAGCCACAACGACACCCAGTACGGCAACCTGCTACTCCTCGACGCTGAGCTCCCCAAGGGCGTCCCCGACCACCACCGCCTCATCGTTGTCGACTTTGAGTACGCCTCGCCCAACTGCCGTGGCTACGACATTGCCAACCACTTCCACGAGTGGCGCGCCAACTACCACCACCCCACTCTCTCGCACTCGCTCATGCCCCACGGCAGCTACCCGACCCCCGAGGAGCGCGAGCGCTTCTACCGCGCGTACCTGTCCGTGGAGATGAGCCAGGGAGAGGAGCTGCTGAGGGACCTCGCCGACGTCGACGCCGCCAAGGTCGCGCAGCTCGAGGAGGAGACGCTCAGGTGGTCGCCCGCCTCGTCTGCCTTCTGGGCCCTCTGGGGTCTCATCTCTGCCGAGGAGCAGGTCAGCGGCATCGCCAGCGAGCTGCAGACCGGCCAGCCGTACACCCCGGACTGGGATTACCTCTCCTATGCTGTGGAGCGCTTCCAGATGTTCCGCGACGACGCTCGCCGACTGGGAGTGTTCCCCTAGACGTGGACTCAACACACGCAAACATACCAAAATCTGAAATCATATCATCTAGTATCCGGCATTTGTCCAAAGTTGTTTATCATGATCAAGCCGTTCATCACGGCCCGGATACCGGTCAGCCCGACCTTACCGTTCACCACAGTATAGATGACTGCGGGCAGGATGAGGCCAGACCTTGTCGTGACTGTATGTACTTTTAATAGGTCTATTGGGATGCCACTTCAACATGTCATTGTACCAGCTTCAGTTGCTATCTGCTTCCGTCGCCACCGCCACCCGATCGAGGTCTTGCGTCAGTCGAGTTTCCGGGTCGCCACCGGACAACACACCATGACCAGTCATGCTCACAGCGCATAGCGACGTATACTCCATCGTCATTGAAGTTCACCCCGACAACGAAAACCCAGAGCAACAAGGTCAAGACTGGCGTCTAGGCGATATCTCCGTCGATTGGGTCGACCTTATCCGCGAGAAGAGTTCAGACCGCGCCTGGCAGGAGGACGACCATCCCCAGGAAGAGCACGTTGAGAAGCACCCAACCGTGCCCGGCGCAATGACCAAAACCACGACCAAGCCGTCTCCGCGCCATCGCAAGAAGAAGCGCCCAGAGTCCATCGACGACCTCTCCCTGCAGCCCCTGCTGGCTCACATTGCTGGCCCAAACCCGTTCGAAGCCTCGTCATCATCAGGCGTCACCCATGTCGGCAACGGTGTCGTCCACCTGTTCAAGCATGCTCCACCAGCGAGTCTGATTGCGCGACTGGAGGGCCAGAACGGCGAGGGAAGCTCTGGACCGCCAGATCCCGAGGGCTGGGCCGATGAGAACGCGGAGGGCGGCGATGGCAGCCTTATCGCGATCCTGGCAGTGCCTGCGTGGATGCGGCCAGCCGATCTCATCGAGTTCCTGGGAGGATGGGCAGGGTGTCTCGAGGGTGTGAGAATGATCAGGTTGGTTTATGACTCTGACATGGCTAACCATCAGAGAAGCGACAACCCCGAACCGGTCCATCGTGCTGCTCAAGTTCAGGGATCCACTGCAAGCCTCCGACTTCATGGTGATCTTTGCGGGCAAAGCGTTTTCGACTCTGGAGCCGCGGGAGACCTGCCATCCCATCCGCGTGCACCACCTCGTCCTCCATCGCCTGGACGCGAGCGACGTCGCCGTGCCCGCTTTCCCGCCGAGCGTGTACGAGAGCCGCGCGAAGGCGCTCCCGAAGCAGCTGAAGGGCGTGCCCAAGTCGAATGAACTTCCGTCGTGCCCCGTGTGTTTGGAACGTCTCGACTCGACCGTCACTGGTCTCGTGACGCTTCCATGCGCCCACACATTCGACTGCGACTGTCTACGGAAGTGGGGAGATTCGCGGTGCCCTGTGTGCCGCGTTTCTCACCTCCTGCTCAGCAATGCCCAAAGCATGGACCAGAGCGAGCGCGATCGCATCACCCGCGCGACGCAGTGCGGCATGTGCGACTCGGCAGAACACAACTGGATGTGCGTCGTGTGCGGCTCCGTCGGCTGCGGACGATACTCAAAGGGCCATGCGCGACGACACTGGAAGGAGACGGGCCACGTTCTGGCGATGGAGCTCGAGACGCAGCGTGTATGGGACTACGAAGGGGACAACTACGTGCATCGGCTGATCCAGTCGCGCGCGGACGGCAAGCTCGTCGAGCTCCCCAGCGCGTCGAGTCTGACTGCCATGCCCTCGCGCCCCTTGCCCCTGAACCGACCGTTGGACGACAACGACCCAGTTTCCCGTTCCGCGACGCCGGTGATGAACACCCCGTCCCGCGCCCACGGCTCTCCGGGGACGCCAAACCACCAGCACACTGATAGCGGCGGCCCGAGTACGAACGACGTGGAGAAGATTTCGACGATCGAGTCCATAACCCTCGAGTACTCCTATCTCCTCTCGTCGCAATTGGAGGCAATGCGGCAACACTACGAGGCCCAGATGGCCGAACAAGCATCTCAGATCGAGGAACTGCGTGCGGAAGCGACGCGCGCGAAATCCGTCAGCGACCAAGTCTCGACGGCCGAGGCACAGCGCGCCGCCGCAGAAGCGGCACGCGAGAAAGCCGAACGCAAAGCTGAGAAAGCGCTCGAAATCAGCCGCGCCCTGCAACAGAATCTGGGCAGCGAGCGGGCCATGTCCCAGGGTCTCAGTCACAAGATTACGAAACTGACGACCGACCTGGAGAATGTCCGCGCGCAGCGCGACGCGAAGAGCAAAGAGGTCGACGAGTTGAATGATACGGTGCGCGACCTCATGTTCACGCTTGAGGCGGGGATGAAGCTGCAGGCTGAGGGGGAGGAAGGCGGGGATCTTGTCGTGAAGGGCGGCAAGGGGAAGAAGAAGAAAAAGTAGAGCCTCTCATGCATGTGTTGTAGATTCTGTCCTCCGTGGTGTGGGATGTGTTCCGGGTGTGCCGGTGCCACGGCCCGTGCCTTGCAATGTCGTAGGAGGCGTTCCGGCGTTCAGTGAGGCGGAGCGGGACCAATTCGACTACTCCGAGCCGAGGTCGAGGTCCATGTTGTCATTTCGATCTCGCGTCGATCATCTCTCCGATCCCAGCCTTGACTCCCCCCGCTCAACTAAAAGTCTAGCAATGTCCGCCGCTCGTACTGCCGTCCGACGCTTCGCCACCTCGGCGCGTCTTCGCAACCAGCCCGCGCAGGGCTCCCAGGGCCAGGTGTACACCCCTAAGACGGAATCTATGCCCGCCCCGCCCGCGCAGACCCAGGCTCCGGCCCAGACCCAGCCCGCGCAGACATACTCGGCTCCTCAGCAGGTCGGGACTGCTGGTAATGTTCCTGTTGAGAAGCCCGTTGGTGGACTCCGGTGAGTCAGCTGAGCGAAGGGGGAAGGAGGATATGGACGAACGTCGGGTCCCCCCTCGTCCTCTATGACGACATGACAGGTGCTGACGCTCTCCCTCTGTCTTTTGATTTATCTGCGGGATACATGTTTACAGTGGCGGGTAAGTCTGCTTCTCTTCGCATGGGATGTAAGCTGACAGGCAGTATCGTCGGTTTCGTGCGTATCTCGGTCTACTCCCACCCCACCCTCTCTTCACATCCAACACCCAACACCCACTCGGCAACCCAACCCCTCAACACGTAAAGAACCAAGCTAACTTCCAGCTCCTCGGCTTCTCCGCCGCAACCGGCCTGGGCATCTACTACCTGCAGCAGGACACGAAGGAGGCGCAGGGTCTTCTGACCTCGTCGGTTGAGGAGCTCACGCGCGACACGCAGCGTATCACGACGCACCTCGACCGGCTGCAGACGACTGAGAAGGACCTTGTCGCGCTGCGCAAGGAGGCAGCGACTAAGGACGACCTGGTCAAGCTGAGGGCTGAGCTTAAGAAGGCTTGTGTGAGTACTTTGGGGGCAGTGGGTCACGATTCAGTGGAGCTGGAGTCTGGCATTGAAGTCTGGAGCTGGAGCTCCGGTGGAGTCTTGCTCCGGAGCTCGTGTCGTGTTGCGTGCTCGCGATTCTGCCCAGTTTCTTCTATGATTCTGGCCCCGGAGTTCTGGCATGGAGAGCCTGAGCTCCTTGAGCCGCGGAAGACATGTGGAGTGGACCCAGGCCACGAAGCGGACCCACTTATTCCCGCAAACGTCTTCTGCTTCTTCTGCTCCATCGTGGCTGCCGAAGCGGCTCGTGGAAGTGTGCCGATCGCGGCTTGATGGATGCAGCACAGCGGGACCCACTCATTCCCATGAAATAAGCGTGAGACACTGACAATCCACCAGGACTCGCTCCACCTCGAGAACCTCGACCTCCGCGCGCACGTTTGGGGTATCGAGCAGGACCTGCAGAAGGTCGCCAAGGAGGGTGAGTCTGGCTCTTGAGGGATGTGTTGTGAGAGACTGGAGGGTGGACAATTCCGAAATGACCTGCGGCGTTGTGGATGGACGCCGGTGACAAGGCTTCCCGAGCGGGGACGTTCGAACATGAGCTTCTGAAGTCACGGAAAGGAGAGCGACACCCGTTCATCCCCAATCATTCGAAGTCTCAGAGTTGCGAGCTGTTTGCTGCTCACGTGAAGATGAGACAGAGGCGGTGCCGAACAGATAGTCGAGGGCCGTCGCGACCTCGTTCCAGACACCATCCCCGGCCTGTAGTCGTACGCTGCGTGAGCGTGACTAGGCTGCGGGCGCGCTTCGCGTTCGGTGTCTCGGGGTTCCATTGTTCTACTCGGCTTACGAGGGTCCGTGACGATCATCCTCATGTCGCGGTTATGTCACCGTGTCGCATCTGTCGAGACTGCTCGAGGATCGTTGAGGGGCGACAACGCGGATGGCGCGAGAGAGGTCGGGCACAGGGCTGGGGTTCGGGACCAAACGTCTCAGCACGGTTCCGGATGTCTGGCGCATCGTGCTGCTCTACGCTGGTACTGTGACTCGCTGCAGACGTAGGGCGAAGCAGCCCAGCTGCATAAGATGAACAAGGTTTGGATGGCGGGACGCTTCCTTCCCTCTGTGAGCCTTGTGTGGGCCGGAAAGCCGTCGGAAAGTCCAGCATCCCCCTCCAGTTTCGAACAGAGTCCACCACTTTGGGCATTGGCCTTCGTGTGATGACGAACGATGCTGACGCAAACACCAGAATCTATCAGGATCTAGACTCAAAGCTTAGACAAAACAACACAAGACCGTACGAACCAGATGCAATGTGCGTGCACTTATGCCTGTGCAACCTGGATAGCCTGCTAGCCTGTGTGCGTGTGTGCGTTAACTAACGAGCGTCGCACTCTTCTGGAACTGGCGCTTCGGCCGTTTCATGTCTCAGAACTGAATGGATCGGCGGCCCGTAGGCCGTAGGGGCTGTCCATGTTTGTACGCGTGGTGCATCTCGAGACGTGCAGACGACGCCTCAACGTCATCACTGGCAGCACGCGTTTGCTGGAGTCTGCCCGGGGCGGCTCGCTCGTTGCGGGTCGTGCCGTTGTCTCTGTCCATGACCAAGAGTCCGGCGAGCTCGGTCGACTCGGGAAAGACTCGGAGTATCGTTGTCCTCCTCACTACTCGGAGCAGTCCCGGACGCTAGCCCACGCAAGCTAGGAAGTATCTCGGGTTCGGCGGTTCGGAATGTCTCGAGCCTCCGTTGCCCGTGTGCCGTTGTCTCAAGCTTCTCGAGCTTCTCGAGCATACCTCTCTGTGACGGCGCATGCCTCCCCTCTTCTCGAGCGATGAGCTGGCAGGAGCGCACATTGGAGGCTTCAGAGTTCACCCAAGGCTCTGAGGCTTTGAAGCTTACCGAGAGCGGTGCAGCCGGTGCAGGTCCGTCCATCTGGTGAATATCAGACGTGCCAAGACGGGTCAAGCGTCAATGACTAAAGTGCAATGTACCTTTTCCCCTCACCCTTGCTGGCCGCCCTTGCAGATCCCTGCCTCACTCTGTTAACGCACTGAACACCGAGACACGGCTCGCTCAACACGCCGGCGCGCTTGCTTGTGCGCTCCTCAGCGCACGGTTACTGGTCCGTCCGTCCACGCTTCTGTTAGTGGGACCAAGAGGGACCGAGAAGGGAGTGTCAGAGATTGATCTGGGCCAACGGCTCAGAATGCTGTGCGGTTGGTGCAGACGCAGAAAGTTCGAAACAGATGAAAATGATCACGCGGACGCGTTGGACTCGTTCCGTGAGCTCTTACACCACAACACGAGCGCGGTACGATTCCCCTTGCTGGACCCCCTGAAACGCGCAGAGCTTATTTATCTGCCTTCGACCCTCGACGTATCGCGTTCGCCTAGTAGACAGCTGTTGGCTTCTTGCTTTGATGAAAGAATGCTCCCAGCCTCTGGGACGGCATTACGCTGCGTTGTTCTGCGTTACATTACGGACCCCGGTCTCTCATTCCTCACCATCGTCGCAGCTTCGGGCTAGAAAAGCAGCAACAAAGTCATGTGGTTGTATCTATATCCATGGCTCACCGTCCCACGCAGAGACCACTGGAGACCGATTGACGAACGCTTGCACCCCAGTTTTCTGATGTCTGAATAGTCTAAGTAAACATGGTGAATCAACTGACCTCCAACGTGCTGCGAGAACGCCACTTGCTGCGCCCCGTATGCCGACTGGATGTGGTCAGCGGTCAGCGGTCTGGACACTGGCTCACCATACTCTTCCAGGGCCAGGGAATGGGGACGCCTCCGGCACATCGGTGCACGCCGGCACCACTGCGCGGTGAAGCAGGGGAAGATCCCTGTTCCCTTGCTAGCCCTGCTGGCCTTGCCAGACTTGTCCCAATGGATGAAACGCGCAGTTTCGACTGACCCCTTGCCTTCCCCTGGTCCATCGCTCTACTGTATGACGCGCGCTTTATGGTTTTTGCTTCTGCTGCACGCCCACTGTCCCTTCCCTTGGGTGATCCCTTGAATCAGGGCGGGCAGATGAGCATCCCTCCCCCTTCGAACCCCTTCGTCGACCTTGGTCGCTGGAGGAATCGTCCTGTCACTGCCACTGTGCGCGCACGCTGGCTCTCAGCTCCACAGACAAGCTCAGCATGCTACCTCACTCCGAAGCTGAGGTGACCTAGGTGAACTGGACCAAGGCCGCGGGCAGGACACAGACACCGCGAGCTGGTCGCAGGTCCTCCACGAGAGTCACAACTCTTTATTGTCTCCTTACATCTGTCTTCGCACACTCCACCTTTCACGCCCTCACATCGAAACGTCCCCCCTACGACCCAGCCTTCCGGACGCACTCCCAGGCCAGACCCCGACCTGAGGAGCTTGCTCGAGCTTCGCTAGCTGGGAATACGACTCGGAGACGAAACGCCCCCCACCAACCTGCAGCTGGTCCTGCCTGGTCTGGTTACATCAGACGACGTGACGACGGACCGACGATCTCTGCGTGAATGAAATATAACGACGACCAAACGCCTTAGCGACATTATATGACTGCAACAGCTTAGCCTCTTCATTGATCATTGTCGCCAAGATCAATTGCTTCGCCCCTGCAACATTGCATCTCTCGCCGTCTAGTCCGAGAGCACCTGACCTTTGCCAGCCCAGCCCAGCCAGCCTGCCGACGTGCCGACGGGTCACACTGGTAACAGCCTTTGCCTTCGCCTTTTGCCACCTAGCGACGACTATACGACTAAGAGGCTGCGCTACCGCTCTACCGCGTGCGCCGCTCAGACCGCCGACCCTCGATTCTCATAAATTCTCATTCCAGCAAGAATTGCGGGTGCACTGGCTGAAGCAAGTGAGACGCTATCGCCGCCGCCACCGCACAGATCGCCCGTCCCAATTCAGTCGGTTCAGTCGGTTGTCCGGACTCTGTCGCATTCGGCGCATAGCGCAGAGTAGTCATTGTTGATTGTCGACGACCCCGTGCGTTCGTGCGTTTGTGCCTTCTTGGTTGCCCGACCTGGAAACCGTACGTCGGTACATCGGTCAAGCATCACAAGCCCACAAGCCCGCAAGCCTGGGTCAGGCCCTTCTCCCTGAAGAACAAATACGACTGCGACTTACGGTGAGCGGCCAGCGGCGAGAAACCCGTACGCCGCCGCATGGCTTTGAGTGGTTTGTTCCTGCGATCCTGGACGTAGTGATCAGTCACATTCCCTGCCCTTGCCCCGTTGAATGGATCGGAATCGATAACGCGATAACTGCATTCAGTCAATCGCCCAAAAGACTAGGGTCTCCTTAATCGCTAGCAGCCCAGCCCAGCCAGCCCAGCGCCAGCGTTCCCCGTACTTACGCTTTTGAGTGCTTTCGGGAGCACAGCTGCACAGCGCGTGCAACTTAGCGCACTTGGCCGAAAGAAGGTCCAACGGCACCCCGGCACCCCCGGCACAATCCTCCCAGTCCACGATCGGGCAGTCACGAGGTGCGAGCTCCTGCACCTGCCGTCGCTTTTCATCATGTCATCTTCTCTGAGCTCGTCTCTGAGCTCCTCCCTCTCCACCGGAGCACTCAGTGCTCATCCCTTCCTCAACATGGGCGCCGCCAACAGCAGGTTGCAGCAACAGCAACAACAACAGCAGCAACAACAACAAGTCCCTCCACCTCTGGACTCGTCACATCATCACTCCGCCGGTTCCGCACCCAATGGCGATCTCGGTCCCAAAATCCCTCAGTTCCAACACTCAGAATCCCTGCCCAACCCCTTGCGCACGCCAACGCAAGCATCCGTCTCAGCAGCCCAGCTGCAGCAGCAATACCTGCCTTCCTCGACATCACACGGCCCGCCGAGTGTCCCGCCGCCGCCGGCAAAGCTGCGCAGGCAGCAGTCTGACGTTAGGCGCCCAGTGATGCCGACTCGAGCGTCTTCGTCCGAGTCTCAGCGGAAACAGCAGGTCACCTTCCCTCCCTCACCATCAGCCGACGACCCATCTGCGACAATATTGCCCGGAGCGCTTCCTCCAGCACGCGGCGTCAAGTTTCCGGATACCCTGCCCATGCCACTTCCCCGGAAAGCTTCAACCAAAAGCAACACAAGCACGGCGCACTCCCGTAGCATGAGCGTTCCGGATCTGGAGGACCCGGCAGGACAGCAGCCGCGACGCTTCGGTATCGTTAGGAAACTCAGCCTGAAGCGCTTTGGTGATCGGACAACAGCGACGTCTGGGCCAGCCCCTCCACCAGGCAGCACGCCCAACGGGCAGACGGGCAATGTCGCTGCGTCCATGATCCCCCGATCACTGAGTCGGAAGGGCTCCTTGTCCAGACTTGGCTCATCCAGGGGTGCGCAGGCTTCGAAGCGATCCGCAGCAGCAATGGAAGGTCCCCCAACGTCATCAACACAGCCCCTGCCAGCACCGCTGACCCAACCGACGACCAGCGCAGCAGTCTCGATCGCCCGCCCGATACGACAACCGATACGCTCTGCATCGCACATGACGAATGTAGGCAAGGGCATCGGCGTTCCTTCCCCTGTGTTGGAGGGCTCGGAAGTGATGGAAACCCCTCGGACGCCTCCGGCTCCGTCCCTGTCACCGGAATCTGCTGCGCGGCGAGCCAGGGCGACGCGCGACACGAGCTTGTCACCGCGCAAGTCATCATTCCGCGGGGTCCGGGCGGCTTCATCGCCGTATTCCAGACAAGCCCATCGCCCGAATGCCCCTTCTTCGAATGTGTCATCATCGTCCAAGTCTTCGGTCAGTCCCGCTCAGCGTGCTGCGCGCGAGTGGCGCGCCAAGCTCGTCAACCTCAGTTCGGCTTCTCCCGAGCACACGGATGAGGAGGTCGCCGCCACAGGGTTCGGCGGACCTCGCCCCCCGCCTCGTCCCAAAACAGCAGCCGCAGGCAACAGCAACCCCTCGACGCCGCTCTCCGAAGTTCCCCCATCGAGGCCCCGCCACCGGCGCCGCAGTCTCGACAGTTTGGTGAGCGTCTCGACCAAATCCGGCAGGCATGCCAACATCAGCCCAGCGTGCTCCGCCTTCGGCGACGCATTCGACGAGCAGCGCCTCTCGATCTGGTCGGCTGACTTTGACGCACTGTCCCTGCACGCCGCGTCCGTCAGTTCGAGCACGGTGTCCAGGGTCTCGCGCGGCACGAACAAGTCGATGAAGTCGAACAAGTCCAAGGCGTCTACGAACCTGACCATGGTTCCCGAGGTGCCCAAGATCCCGGACCACATGCTCTCGCAGCTGTCTTCGCAGCTGTCTTCCATCTCGGGCGTGGAGCCGCTCGTTCCGACTTCCGCCGTCGGCCAGGGCGGCAAGTATGACAGCGTTTCCATGCTGTCCCGGTCTACGCGGGGTCACAATCGCTCAGCGACTGAGGGCCAGTCCACTGTGGTCACCGCCGTTACGGCTATGACCTCTCTGCCGGCCGCTTCCGAGGTGACTACGGCTTCGACCGAGTCGTTCTCGACGCCCGAATGGCAGCCTAGTGAGCGCTTCGTGGCCGTTCGTAGCTCGGCGCCCAACATGTCGCCTGTTCCGGACGCGGAGGAGGAGGAGCCTAAGGACCTGCGCGGCCTCGGTCTAAAGATGGATATGATGTCGCTGAAGGGGAAGCCTCTGCCTCCGCCTCCTGCGCCGCCGCTGTCCACGACTCCTCCGCCCTCGCACTCGGCGGAGGACAGCGGACAGATGAACGAGTCGCCGTACCCATCGCTTTCCACTCGGCGCACCTCGACCCCCGATCACACCGAGTACCTCGTCACCCCTACGTGCGCGACGGCGGAGGAAAAGATGATGGCTCGCTCTGGTCCCGTCGTTGTTTCCGACAGCGAAGGCGAGTCCGCCCCGGAGAGGAAGCAGCAGCGCCCCATGGGTCCGAGGAAGTACAACGGACACATCCGCGATGCTTCCGACGTCAAGATGGCGATTGCCCTCGCGAACCAGACGCACAAGCTTACCCGCTCCCAGTCCTCGGACAGCAAGAGCAAGGTGCACATCGGTGGACCGCGCGAGCCCACCCGCCCTTCGCCGAGCGTGTCCCGCTCCACGTCGCAGACGCTCGTCAACGCTGCGATCCCGCGCGCGATGTCCAAGTCGTCGTCCGTCGACCACGGACCGGAGCTGCTCAAGGCGTACGACTTGACTCCCGGACTCGAGGACGGCGGCAGGCGCCCGAGGAAGAAGGGCATGCCGATGCAGGATCTGCGCAAGTGGCTCGAGACGAGCCAGTAAGCTGCAAAGTGACGGTGTGAGAATGCCGGTCGTTCTCCTGCCACACGACACAACGTAACTTCAATGTTTTCAACCCCCTTACCATTTCCTTGTATTGATTAGACAGATAGACGGCGGTGTATGAATACGTTGTGAGAAGTCACGACTGGTGCACGCGAGCACTGTCCCCATGAGAGAAGGAAGAGAAGAAGCACCGAGCCACGAGATTGAAGCAGCGGGCGATAACGTAATAGAAACACTGGTGGCCAGGGGGCAAAGGGAGAGGACGAAGGGGGCCTCAACACGAAACAGCGGCGATGGGGTCTCTCGTCGCGGCATGAGGAGGAATGGCGTAAGCAACGCGGCATCGCAGGCAATTGAGTCTTGATCCGAGTATCATATGTTCGTCGGAGCCGACAGCCTTTGCTCGTTGAGCACATCCCCAGCGTCCCCAGCATCCCCAGCATCCCCAGCATCCCCAGCATCCCCAGCATCCCCAGCATCCCCAGCATCCGCAGTTTCGCCAGACTTGGAAGACTCGCGAAGCTCGTGAGATTTGTGAGACTCGTGAGGACTCGTGAGACTAGACACCAGTTCTAGATATGCCAACCCGGTGAGACAAGCATGAGATGTATGAGACAGACTGGGGGCGAAAACAGGCGCCACGGCGCCGGCGCCTCGCACGCCCCGCACGCTGTATCTCAGCTTCACACACCTCACACCGCCGGACCCGGACGCCAAAACCACCAGAACTACCAAAACAAGGCCTACCCAATGGCGTTCCGTTCCACCGCGTATGCGTTTGTGTTCTTGTTTATGTTCACAACTGGGCGAGTCAGGTGTCAGGAGCGTTGAAGACAGATCAGGAATGAGGTATAATGAAAGGGTAGAGGGACCGAGGGCATCCGAAGCGAAGACGAGGGTACGAGGGTACGAGGGCTTTGACTGCGTTGTCTTGCGGACGATTGCAGAGCACGATACCCCAGATCGCTGTTGTCTTTATCCCTTCGAGAGTTCCTGTGAGGATCCTAGACGCGGGCGCTCAGTGAAAGGGACCTGTCAAGGAACTTTAGGAAGCGGCCGCACTGTGCGCCTCTCGGCAGGGATTGAGGGGTCCTTCATTCGATCAAAGTACAGGTCTACAGCTCTCTCTCCACCATGAAGCGTGCATGAAGCACAAGAGATGAAAGGGGGGACGTAGAGAGGCATGAACGGGAGAGGAAAAAGGCACCGACCGGGCCGGGTCAGGGAATGCTGAATTCCATACGGCGCGTCGCGTCAAATGCTATCCTACATACCCCTCACCCCTCATCCAGCGCGGCTCACCCGGCCAGTGGACTTCCGCCCTTCCCCTCTTTGCCTTTGTTTACCTTCTGGAGCTGTCCCGGGTTTATGGGGCTTCCGGGCTTTCGGGGCGGATGCACAGGCAAGGGGACATGCATGCGGATCAAAGACTCCCGCTGCTTTATGCTTGTCAAGCATATCCCAGGTGTTTCCCGCAGTCGAGATGCTCCAGTCGTTGCGAATGCTAGTCGGGCCCCAAGATCGACAACTATGCGCAGTCATGGATCAGTCCGTCTATCAAGCCTTCGAGCAGGTCGAGACCTTTTAAGAGGAGAGAGGCAAGCTGCGTCATTCAACAGGACTGACTGGCGCAAGTACGTAGCCTTTGTTTGTTTCTGCTTGCTGCTAGCCATGCTAGCGCATTTGACCCACGCCAAGATTGACAGCATAGACAGTACTAGCAGCAACTACGGAGCCGACGTCCGGGTTCAATTGCAGTTCAGTTCAGGAGCTCCCGAGGTGCCGAGGATCTGAGAGGATGACTGTTTAGTGCGGCCGAAGGCATCCGTCTCTGCGATTTCTTGGCATGGGGTGCGACGCATGCGTGCACCTGCGTACTTGAGGTGGCTTGCTCACTGGGCGGGGTGAGGCCTCGAGCATGCGTTGGAGTTTCGACACTCCGAGCTCCGGAATGAACGATCCTCGACGTCCCGTACGTTCAGCAAGGTCGTGCAATCATGGGGCCGAATGCGCTACGTCAACTACGGCCGGCCGGTGCCTACGTCTTCTGCAGCAATCCGGTCCATGCGTGCCGCCCGTGGGTACCATGGGTGCGACTTCCGTACCCGTGCCGCCGGATCGCGGATTCGAGCCGGATCGAACCGGAAGCCTCGAATGGGCAGATTAGTCTCAAGCCAGTTCCGAGCCTAATCGCTGCACCGAAATACGTAGCTCACCCTTCGTCAAGCTCGTTTCATTGGCCCAGGTGGCCGCAAAGTAGACATAATTAGACAAGCAAGGAAAGAAAAAAAACAAGCTCTGAGCCTATCTAGCCTATCGTCTGTTTTATTCCTGCCAACGCCAACGTAACGGGGGAATAGGAACCGGTTCCATCAGAGCTTAGGGGCGGCGAGGGTCGGCGGTTCCTTGCCTGCCTGACCTGCCATGACTCATTGATGGACTGCGTTTCTCAGAACTGGAGCTGGTTCCCAGCCAAAAGATCAAAATAGAAGCATCACCCCCCTCGTCTTATGGCTCCAAATGTGCTCCAAATGCACAGTCCTTCATCGCCACAGCGCACAGTGCATGCGCATATGCAAGCGAAGATGCAGCAAAGCGCAGCCACATGCCCACCATTTCCCCGCCATTTCGCAGGCATGTGCTAAAGCACAGAATGAATGGTGAGATCGGCGTAACGCAGTGGCGGGTCGAACACAGGAACCGAGTTAATCTCGGTCAGGTTATGTCGGTGGGGTGACCCAGCGTTTCGTGGCCAGCAGCGAACAAAACAAGGACACAGCTGACACAATCGACACAAGACATGGCAAGGCATGCACGCTCGCCATCTTGCGGCCATGAGCGCGTCTGACTCGGCCAGCCATCGTAAATGAATCTCGCGCTTCCTCAGTTTCTCACGCCCGGGCGTTTCGGGGCGATGTGTTGCACACGACTCACCCGGTGCTTGGAATGCAGCCTCGCTGCGAATAGATAGTGCGGTGCCCGCAGACCCGACGAGAATGCGCGTGCCAGGGAGAACAGCACAAGGGCGGTGTATCGCAGTCAGTCAGGCTCAGGACGTCAGGTTCTGTCAGGATCGGAATCGGCAGGATCGGGCAGGTGGTTTCTTGGGAAACTTCTGGGACACTGGGAAGGTGGAGTGTGCCGAGCAGTGCCGCTGGAACACCTGGAGCGCCGACTGCGATGGCCGGCGGTGGGTTTCTATTCCTGTGTGGGACGTGAGATACAGGTCAGGTTTAGGTCGCCGCATCGCCGCCGGCAGCGGCGCAGGGAGCACCGCTCTGTCATCCGTTAGCTGTTCGCAGAACGCCGATGATCAAGTGGTCTGCGGCGCCAGCCTGCGGCGGCTGATCGACTGGTGTGCACTGGTGCGCTCGAACGGCCGAGGGGCCGAGGGATCCGAGGGGTGGGCCGAACTGGCAGCCGACCGAGTCCTACCGAGTCCTGAACGGACATCGAGGAGCCTGTCATAGACGACGAGAGAAGCTGTGAATCTCGCGGATGCACCTGCTACGGATCCCTACTTGAGTCCCTCTGTGCAGTGTGCGTGACCCTCACGTACATTCGTCACTCAAGAGCAGTACTGCTGGAAATTCTGGTTCCGCCATTATGGATACAAGGAATAGCGTGAGCAATGCAAGCACCGCTTTAGACCATTATCATGGCGTGGCCCTGAGACATCCGTACCTGGCTGGCTGATATGTTCCTGGTGATTCCTGGACAAAGCGGCGAGGGGAGCCAATGGCAAAAGACGTTGCCGGTGCGTCCGGTGCACGTATTCAACTCGCCACCCTTGAGGCCTTGAGGGGTGAATGTCATCCAGCCGGGTGGATGCTCGCTGCCAGGCCCGAGGCCCCAGGGTCATCTGACGAGAAGCGTAAATGCCCTTCCCTGAGCACTCCGACTGTAATGCACAGTAGCCTGTTCCTCTGCCCTCTGCCAGCTCTGCAAGACGTACAAGTGACGCAGACACCAGGTCCACAGGGCCTCCACAGGGCAATGGAGGGCTGTAGGGCATGCTGCTTGCAGGGCAGCCTAGGGAACGCCCAGCGCCAGGGCACAGCTCATCATCCTACTCGATGCCTCGCCGCCTTGTTGCGGCCAACCGGCTCCCACTCACCCTGCCCAATACACCAATGCCCAGCCAGATTCAGCCAGCCGCACCCAGGCTCCTCTCTGAGGCTCACCCAGCACATCAGTCACTGTCCACTGGACGGACCACCGCCCTCCTGCACTCCTGCACTCTTGCCCTCCTTGAATCGGACCAAACGATATCTAAGCCCCAGGCATTCCGACCTCTGCTTCTTCTTTCCCTCACTTCTCTACCACCCCCCTCCCCCGGCGTATTCTTCGTGCTCGACCGTCATCGACTTGCTTGCTTGACGTCCCAGAAGCGAGCAGTCCCAACCCTCCCCCTGCGTAAGTCGACACACCGCACCGCTTCCCCCGTCGACCGAACCCCTCCTTTCGGCGACAGAGTATACCTCCCCGCCAGCCCAGCGTCGCCCGCTCCGTCCGACCCCGTGCGCCCAGCCCGCCCACACAACTGCATCACTGCGGACACGAAACTCACACTGCGGGATCTGCGCCTCTCCACACCGTCGATCTCAGCTCGGACACACGCGCGACAGTCTTGACACCGACAGTCGACGAGTGACCCTTTTGCGCACTGTCTGTCTCATCCGGCTGCCCCTCCCAGCTGTCTGACAACATTCGCAACACTCGATCTCCTTTCCAACCTCTCGACAGTTCGACCTCTATAAACCTTTCCCCTTCACTCTCCACACCCTCCTTTTGTCCCCAGATTCATGTGCTAACCGTTTATTCAGCCTTCTTCTCTTCTCTCTCAATCCCGATTCATTCTCCGCTACCTACCCATACCTCTAGCGACGTAGTCGAGATCGATCCCTACTCGCTTCACTCTTCAAGTCCGTCACCGCAACAATGTACGCCACCGCTCTCCAGGCCCTCTGGACGGTGGTTCCGCTACTTGCGGCCACTGTCAACGCCGCCACCCCGCTCTCCTTCGAACCCGCCGGCGATGCAGGAATCAGTGCCCAGATGGTGAGTATCCAGCGTTTCTCGGCATCTCAGCCCCCACACCCCCGTGGTCCCATTTCGAAAACGCCACGGCCTCACGGCCTGTAACCCCCCCCCCCCCTCACGCCAAGACACAGCCACTGACCGTGACCACAGATGTTCCTCGGTACCAAGAACAAGGTCTACATCCTGGACAAGTCTGAGAACAACCCCACCACGATCGACGGCAAGTACGGAACGCACCCCGCGTGGGCCGTCGAGTATGACATCAAGACCCAGCAAGGTGAGTGCATTCATGGCCCTGCGCGCCGCATCAAGCGATTCACGTGCTTCTGCTACGACTGCCAAATGACGCCGGTGAATGGAATGTTGCGGTGGAGTGATGGGTGGGTGGGTGGTGCCCTCGGCCTCGTGAGGTCATATCCGAAGTTTGTTCCTCGGACCTCGTGGCTGATGCGCCGTGGGCCCATCCATTCCCACCCTGCATCGTTTTCCATGTGATCTGTGCGATCTAGTCGTCTGCACTCCTGCACCACATGATCACTTTCTGCACGGACATGCACGCATAAAGGAGTCGTAACGCTGACGATGCAGTGCGCACGATGGATGTCTACTCGAACACTTTCTGTGCCGGTGGAGCGGTTCTCGGAAACGGAACCTGGGCGGTTTTCGGCGGTAACCAGCGTGAGTTTATTCTTTTTTGGGTCGGCGATTACATCACCACCCACCATCCACCCATGCTGCGGAACGTTATGCAGTAACTAATCATGCACAGCCGTCACCACCAACGGTGTTGCCACCAACGAGGGTGCCCAGTACAAGGACCTCGCTGGCGGAACCGCCATCCGTCTCCTCGACCCCTGCGACGATGAGTCCTGCCAGTACGTGCAGGGTGAGCAGACGTACGACATCTCCAAGGACACTGGCGGCTACCTCCAGATGACCGGCAAACGATGGTACCCGACCGTCGAGACCCTCCCCGACGGAACCCTCATCGTTATCGGTGGTGACAAGAACGGTGGATATGTCAACACCGCTGCTCAGGACAACCCGACGTACGAGTTCTTCCCTCCCAACGACGAGGGCGCCGTCAACCTCCAGTTCCTTACCGACACCCTTCCCGTCAACCTGTACGCCCTCACCTGGCTGCTTCCCTCCGGCAAGCTCTTCATGCAGGCCGCTCGCAAGACCATCATCTACGACTACAAGACCAAGGAAGTCACCTGGCTTCCGGACATGCCGCACGCCACCCGTGTCTACCCTGCCTCGGCTGCCACTGCTATGCTTCCCCTGACGCCTCGCAACAACTACAACCCGACCCTCCTCTTCTGTGGCGGTTCGTCCACTGACAAGTGGGGAGACGACGGTGGTCCCCACTACAACGTTACCGCTGTCCCCGCCGACAACACCTGTGTTCGCATCACCCCCGAGGGCAACGGCAACCCGCAGTACGAGGACGACGACTACCAGATGGAAGGCCGCTCGATGGGCCAGTTTGTCATGCTCCCCGACGGAACCATGTGGCACGGTAACGGTGTCGCCATGGGCACTGCCGGCTACGGATGGGACAAGTACTCGATCGGACAGTCGTTCGGCCAGGACCCCATCTACATCCCGACCATCTACAACCCCGACGCCCCCGCCGGCTCTCGCTGGAACCGCACTGGTCTCCAGCCGTCGCCCAACGAGCGCATGTACCACTCGACCGCCATTCTGCTTCCCGACTCGTCTGTTCTCATCGCCGGCTCCAACCCCAACGCCGACTTCACCAACGAGCAGTGGCGCTCGCGCACCGACCTCGAGCTCTGGTACCCGTGGTACTTCAACGAGCAGCGTCCCTCGTCTGCCGGTCTCCCCAAAACGCTCAGCTACGGTGGCGAGGGCTTCAACCTCACTCTCACTGACATCTGGGTTACGAGCGAGGAGAAGGTGAAGACTGCCAAGGTCGTCCTGATCCGTGGCGGCTTCAACACGCACGCCCTTGGATTTGGCCAGCGCATGCTCGAGCTCAACTCGACCTACATCATGGACCAGTCGCAGGACAACAAGACGACGCTCTGTGTCTCGCAGCTGCCCGGCGAGATCGGCCCCATGGTCTTCCAGCCCGGACCCGCCCTCGCCTTCGTCGTTGTCGACGGCATCCCTTCGCACGGTGAGATGGTCATGGTCGGCAACGGTCAGCTCGGCGAGCAGCCCACCAAGGCCAACGCCCCTCTCCCTGCCTCGACCGTCATCCCCAAGCCCGAGGCGCCCAAGCCGACCGAGGAGCAGCAGCAGAACAATGCTGCCGCTACTGAGGCGTCAGGATCGGGCGACTCGAAGGCGAGCGCGCCCTCCGAGGCGCCCAAGAGCGGCGCCCTCCCCCTTATGTCGGGCCTGACGACGGCGCTGTTCGGCCTCCTCCTCGCCCCCCTCCTTCTCTAAAAAGGACACTTTTTATCTCTCACGGACTTTTCCTCGACAAGAACCCACAGCATCGCCATCTCATACCTCGCACGCAACTGTCAACGACATCCGCCTGACACCGACCGGCACCGACAACACCTCAACCTCACTCGCCAATACAATTTGCATTTTTGAACATTGACCTCACCCCTCGGATCCCTCACTCAAGTGTAAAGGACTCTTACCACGATACCTTAGATAGTAAAGTATATAGTAATATGTTAATATTTCTGCCCAAAGCAAGCACAAATGTCCCAAACCAAAAGGTTCATTGGAACGCTCCCGTTCATTTACGACTTCATTAGCGATTCATTGGTCAGTTACGTAGTAGGTCGCGCCGAGCCCGCCGCACTCTCCGCCGAGACATGACGCGTAGTCTGAGAGTTCAGTGCAGGAATGCCGAGTGAACCGGGGAATTGTCTTCCTGTCGTCTGGCTGCTGCACAGGGCGATCGGCGCAAGCCGTGGGAAAATGAACGACGTCTGTCATATCTTGTCGGCTTGCTCGGCTGCCCGCTAAGAACAGTTCTGCCAGTTCTGTCTCCATTCAAGCCATCATGAGTGACGTCAGCCACGCACATTCTTGAAGTCGGGTGGCCCACTCTTCTGGGTCCCTTGGAGGTCGGATGCATGTCACCTGGGCTCAGCTGGGAGATCTGCGAGAGGTTTGTTGATCAGGTGACATCGGGATGTAATATGTGGTGGCTGGTCGGGTCATGTGTGGTGGCTGGTTGATTTGGGCTCAGCACTGGAACGGCGAAATGTGCATGTCGGCTGGTCAAGATCGGGAGCGCGTCACTGGCGCCTTACGCGTTTTTGTCATGAACGTCGATCTCACGAGCCAGCCTTCTGGGCATGAGATCTCGATTTCCTGGCTTGGCACTTGGAGTTTTTGTGCTCGCCACTAGGTGGCAAATGGAGCAGAAGTGTATGTCGTGGGGTACGGGTCGCTGTGACCCTCGCTGTCGTCCCCGGCAGCTAGCCGGCATCTTGTCACCTCTACTCTGTATCAGCATATCTGTACACTACGCCATTCTGTACACTGCACCAGTCTGTACACTGAGCCATCCGACTGGGACGCGGACACGGTTCTTCTGACTCGTAGGTTGTGGGATTAGCACTGACACTCGCTGGACTGATTCTTGACTGATCGCTGAAGACGAACGGGATGGCTCCCTGCAGTGGAGAGCGAGGGCTCGCAGTGACAGAGACAGGCATGCAAGGCCACTGACAGCGATGTCACGCCATCGAGCGACGGGCAACATGCTCCTTCCGCTGTACGGAAAGCTCTGCTCCGGACCGAGCCAGCACCTCAGACGACCGTCCCCACGACAGCTCGTGGTCCTCCTTCTGTCCACGCCTGATACGAAGCCAAGGACTGCTCTATGCAGGCAGCCTTACCCTCCCCGAGGACACAGGGCATAGCAGCAACCTTCCGCGATGGAGCCAGCAGTCGCAACGGTCTGCCAGTGACGAAGTCCGATCCGGACTATCACCACTCAGAGTTGACCTGGCCAGGTCTACGGCCAAGGCCCGTGGCTTGTGGTATCGTGACTCCTGTGCCAGCATCGGTATGCGGACCTGAATGCTGTCCAACGACTCGGTCACTGGTCGAGCTTCGGAGCCGCCTGGGAGTCACTGTCGACGCCTCCATTGTTGAACGTGGGTAGCGGACTAAGCTCAGCGTCCTGCGTCAGCATTCTCAGCGTCAGCATCCTCGGCGCCCGTTAGTGCCAACACCGAAACGCCTTGAGTGCGGTCAAGCAGAGCGGTCGGGGGTGTACTTCCGTTCCTGCCGTTCCTGCAGTGCCTAGCGGTAGAACTTGCGGGGGCTCGTCTCCCTTTGGCTTGGGCTAGCATACCTAGCTACTCAAGCATCATTCGCTGCAGCACCCGGGCGGATCAACCTTCAGCCAAAACTACCAGACACTGGCATTGGGTAGTCAACCTCTCCGGCATGCCCGGCATGTTTGACACGAGGGTGGGGTACAAGGCATTTGCGGGGCGAGCGGGGGCGAAGGCAGTAATCAAAGGAGCAAAGGTTGGTGCCCGGATATCCTGGCGATCAATGCGAACTTGTGCCCCCGCTCGCCCCGGGATACAGCCCAAGGGAGAGTTGTCGCCCCGGTCGTCAGCGCAGGGAGTGCAGGGGAGTGCGAAAGGAGCAGGAGGGGACCCAAAGTCGCAACATTTATTCTGGGTTTGAGGACGCAGAAGCAAGGGCTTGGCAAGGTGTCTCCTCGTGTCCCAGGCTGTCCCAGGTCCGCTCGCACGACACGATGGAGGCCCCTCAGACTTTCAGGAATGCGTTGTGGGCCTATGGACTTTTCCCTGCTGGCCCTGCAGTTCAGCTGGACAACGAACGATCGCGCACGAAGCACACGAGCGCACATAGACCGCCCAACCTGGATACGAGAGACCGCCTTTACGTAACTGCGCGCGACCCAGGCTCACTCTTTTGTGACTGACACGATTGTGACTTCCGGTTGACCTGCCGTTCGGAAGTCCGATACGCAGTGGGAAATCATCCATTAGCATCGCAGTAGTGGGGTTCGAATGGGGAAAGAATGAGGAACGTTCCAGCCGGATCCAGCGGCGTGAGGGGCGTTCCTTCCCCGCGGCTCTGGGCCAGATGTAGGAGTGCGTGCAACGGGGGCCAGACGAGCAGCTGAGGTGCTACCAATCGTTTATTTTCCAAGAGCCCTATGGCGTTGTGACCTATGCATGTTTCTGTGCGTTTGTGCGGCAACAGAAGTCCGCCCCCGTACCCTCATCCCTTGGCTTTTAGGAATATACGATCGGCTTTGGGCACAGAAAATCGCGCAGCAGGTGGGCCGAGAGCACGCCAAAGGCCAGGCAACTCGAGCCGGAGCAGAGTTCAGCGAGTCACAAGTCGGGGAGCAGACGACCAAGAGTGGGGAACTGAGGCGGGATTCCACCGGGTCGACCGGGTGATGCGGGGAAGACCTTGGGGAAGTCGGCATGATAGGCTACTCTAACGCGATCACGAGCTCAAAATTCGCTCGATCCACCCCAGCCCAGCCGGCCCAGCCAGCCCCAGATGATGGGTTAGTCCAAACTGGGTCGCGTGGCTTTAACCCCGCTAAGGGCATACATGCGGGGTCCGATTAAGGAGCCCAGCGACAGCTCCTTGCCTCCCCTGCTCTGCTCCGCCTGCCGCCTGCGCCTGCGCCTGGCCCAGCGACCGATGCATTCTTCCTTCGCGAACGTCGCCCGCTCGCATTTGCTCTCTTCCTCGTCCTTGTCATCTCCTTCCATCAACACTCACGTCCACCGCGACCACCTCAGCGCCGACACCCACAAAAGACGCACTCGCCTGTGCTCTTGTCCCCAAAGTCGACCCATCACCCCATCCCAAAAGGCACAACTCAAGAGGTCCCCTCCGGCCCGTTTGCCATCAAGTCTTCCGCGCAAGGCTTCTCCACCACCCTCCACACGTCTTCGTCGAGTCCGGTCATCGCCCGTCACTTCGCCCCGGTTGACGCACAACCCACATTTTCCCCCTCCCTCACTCTCCACATCCCGCTCAACCAGATCGAAAAAGGAATGGCCTCGGCGCCATTGACTGCCCCGACTCACCATGTCGATGACATCCCCTCAATATCGGCTACTTTAGCCGCCAGCGCCAATGCTTCCAATACTGCTACCCCCACATCAGAGGCGAACCGCTCGCCCTCGCCCCCGACGATGAACCCCGCCCAGCTCGGTGATGTCCCCACGCCGGAGGTGTCCAAGATTGAGGCTAGCGAGTTCACCGGCGTCACGTTCAAGCCTGAGTGAGTGTTATTTTGTGGTCCGCTCCATCGGTTGGGGGTCGTTGGCAGGTGCTTGTCATCTTCCTGACATTCCGCTGGGATCATCTGGGACCAGCGCTTTAGTGCTGCTGCTGGCGCTTTCTCCAGTGAAAAGCAGGCTAAGCATTTGACAGCCGGCGACGAAGACGGTAGCAGCTCGCTCGGGTCCTCGTGATCCGGTGACCTGCATTCCGCTTACATCTTCCACTGTGCTTCTGAAAGAGGAGTCCCGTGCTGACGCTATTCTTCTTCTCCTTATTCTTCTTCCTCGTCCACTTGAACACTCGAATGTCTACATCGAACCCGATCTCGGTGTTTTACCTGCTCGGTGCCAATGCGGACGGTGCTCTGATTTGTCCGTCGACGGCTTCCCCGACCGCCGCCGCCCACTTGCTCGCTTCATGCCGCCGACTGCGCCTCGATTGGGAATATCCTGCGCTACTACTCGGGCTGCGTGCTGCGCGTGAATGACTGACGGGCTCCCGATCATGGATCATTCGCCGATGCCACTTGCATGGACCCCGCTCAATGCACACACGCGCACACACTGTGTGATCACGATATCCCTTTGTGCCTACACATACCCAAACGGCCTTTCCACATTCCAGACTATGGATGCAACGTCGACACTGGGCTCTGGAGATCCTGCGCGATGCTGGCGTCCGGTCAGTCCTCGATGTTGGCTGCGGAGTCGGTTCGTTGCTGGAGCCCCTCAGCCAGCCGCCCTCGACGATCCGTGAGCGTCCCATTCTCTGCACCGACCCTGGTCACGAGGGTGAGGCTCCTGAAGGGCGCGAACTGTTCATCTCTGTGAGTGAATGTACCTGCAACGTTGCTGACCCTTGCAGCACCTCGGAGCCGTCGACATCAACCCCAGTGTCATGGCTGGCGCGCTCAAGTCGATGGAGCCGCCTGCCAAGGGCGATCAGATGACTGCGCCTCGTTGGGAGCCGATGACTGCGGAGCTGTGGTTGGGCAATATTGAGCGCTACAACTCTCGCTTCGAGCCGTACGATGCTCTCGTCATGCTCGAGGTCATTGAACACCTGGAGCCGCAGCTGCTCAGCCGTTTCGGTGTCGTCACTTTGGGCACTTACCGCCCCAAGCTGCTGCTAGTGTCTACGCCGAATTTCGATTTCAACTCCAAGTTCCCGCACCAGCATGACGACGACGCGTGCCCCAAGGGCTTCGCGGACCCGACCGGACGTACGGACCGTGTGTTCCGTCACAGTGACCACAAATGCGAGATGACCTCGCAAGAGTTCCGGGAGTGGGCGATCTCGGCGGCGAGCGACTGGGGCTACGACGTCCAGATTGGCGGTGTTGGTGTGTCGAACAAGCCGAGCTACTATCCCGACGGCTCGCCCGTGTACGCCACGCAGACGGCGGTCTTCCGTCTCGCCAGCGGCATCCCGATGCGCTCTCCGCGTTCGGTCCGCACGGTCGACTTACCGTTCATGCGTGGCGTCAGCGAGGCGCACCACCCGCACCGTCTTGCCGGCAAGTTCCAGTTCCCGGCGACGGCGGTCAAGGCGCCCGGCGCTCCTCTGTCTCCGGAGGAGGTGAATAACGCTGTGCAGGAGGCGTTCAAGTACGTTTCAGTGTCGCGCATCAGCCTGACGGAGCTGTGGGCGCTCCCGAATGTCGCCGCCGTTTGCGGAGGAAGCAAGCGGCACCTCGTGTCCTGCCTCGGTGGGTGGGGCGACTGCAAGCCGCTCGGCAGCTCGCGGTACCAGGTCACTAGGGCTAGCTTTGGTCTCGAGGTCGGGTTGAGGGTGTAACACATTGCTCTTATTCTAGTTCAACACAGACAGCCATCGCAACATCATGTACGAGTATATAGTTTCTTTTTTACATAGGCCCTGATACCAAGAGTGTGGATACGCCGCAACCGTGGCCCGACGCGCGAAGCGCGGAGGATGTTGAGCATTGCTGCATCGTGATGGAGTGAAGACAGAAGCGCGGGTGGGCGCTTAGTTGCAATGTCCGAGATAGCGGTCGGATATCGCCGGGGCCTTAGTCGTCATCGGGACCTGTCTCGTATCGTGTCAGCGTCGTATTGCCCTCCACTCCTTCCTGGCCGTTACCCATATCCCCAGTCTTCCCTGCCTCATCCTCTAATCAGCAGAGAACCATGTCGGCCAAATCGACGTTCACCCCATTCGAGCTCCTCCGGCTTCCGTCCAAGACGGCGCTGGTCGAGGAATTCGAGGGCCGCAAGCTCGACCAACTCCGCACCCCCGCCTTGATTCTGAACAGGACAGCCTTCAGCGAGAACTGCAACCATGTCGCCAAGGCGGTGGAATCCCTCGGGCTCGAGTTCAGGATGCACGTGAAGAGTAAGTATCTCTATGGCCTTCTGGGCCCCATTGCTTCAGTAGGGGATGGAGGGGTGGGCAGAAGGGCAGTCGTGGGTGGGTGGCGCAGTCCCAGAGTGGGCAAAGACCAGAGCTGACAATACAGCCCACAAGACACCAGACGGAACGCGTATTCAGGCCGAATCAGTCTCCAAGCCCGCAGGCCTGATTGTCTCCACTCTCCCCGAGGCGTGGGGAATCGCCGAGTCAGGTCTAGTCGAGGAGGGCCGCGTCAAGGACATCTTGTACTCGATGCCCCCCGGCGCGGACAAGTTGGAAGACCTGACCGCACTGGAGGAGAAAATGCGCGTCCCCGTCTTGGTCATGGTGGACCATCCCACTCAGGTCCAGGAACTGGCGAAGGCGAAGAAGGCTCTGGGCCGGAAGACGTGGAAAGCGTTCGTCAAGATCAATGGTGGCGGTGAACGAGCCGGCGTGAGGCCGGAGAGTGACGAACTCGGAGACCTCCTCGAGGCGATCAAGAGTGCCGAGGGGAGTGTGGAGATTGTCGGGTTCTACTCCCATTTCGGCCAATCCTACGCTTCAGACGGACAGAAGGATGCCCAGACCTTCTTCGAAGGCGAAGTCTCCTCTGTTTCCAAAGCGGCCGCCTTTGCGCGCTCCAAGGGCCACGATGGGCGCTGGGTGTTGAGTGTCGGAGCCACGCCGACTATCCACGCCGCGTCCTCTCTCAAGTCTACCCCGCAAGTTGGGGGTGATACGCTCGAGTATCACGCTGGCTGTTATGCCGTCAACGACCTGCAGCAGTTGTCTACTGGCGTGGTTCCCGGCCGTGCTGCTATTCGGGTTCTCTCGTCCGTGGTCAGCTCGTACCCCGAAAGGAAGGAGGCGCTGTGCGATGCCGGAGCCTTGTCCCTGTCCAAGGATAGAGGGAGGGAGCCCGGGTTCGGCAAGGTTTCGAACAAGAAGGGATGGCGCGTGGGGAGGGTGAGCCAGGAGCATGGGATTCTGACGCATGACGAGGAGTCGGAGCGGGATGAGGTCCAGATTGGCGAGCGGGTCGAGATCATCCCGCAGCACGCTTGTTTGACTTGTGCTTGTCAGTCTTGGATCTATGTCGTGGACGACAAGGATCCGGAGACTGTCGCCGACGTGTGGGTGCCGTGGAAGGGCTGGTAGCATGGTAGATGTACTAGGTGATGACATATTATAAGAAGCGTTATTATGTTGCAGTAGAGACACGGCCTAGGGGCCGAATTAGATGCTGTCTATGATGGTGGTTCTAGATCTCCCTTCCTTCCCTCCGTCCGCCGTCACTCCTATCCCCTTCCTTGCCAGAGTCCGGCTAACACCAGACTCTCATCCCTCCCAAGCTTCGACGCCTCCAGCTTCTCAGCCCGCTCCTCAGCCCTACCACAGCCCGATAAGACTGCCCACGCTCCAGAACAGCGTGACGATGCCGACGGGCAGGATGCCCACGTACACGATGAGATCCTGCCACAGTCGTCGTCCCTGACGGCGCTTCTGCAGTTGCCTCTCCTTGCGAGCGAGGAGCACATCGGCTGCCGGATTCGTCAGACTCGGCGTGCGCTGGTGCGAGCCAGCCGCAGAAGACGGGTCCGGCGGCGGCGGCGCGTGGCTCGGGAAGATGATCGCCAGCGGCGAGCGCACGTGGAACGTGATGATGAAGAAGAGGGCTGCGTGTTAGCTTGCGAGCACCCAGTAAAAGCTTGCCAACTCTGAGCCACTTACAAGGGAGGAGCCAGCCGATCGCCAGTGTGGCGATGACACCGAGAAGCTCGATCTTGTTCGCGACGACGCCGCCGAGAGCCGCAAAGGCGACGACAATGGCCCAGATTCCCGCGCCGACAAACTTGCCCGCGCGGTAGCGGTCGCCGCCGTCCACGTCCAGCGCGACGAGAATTGAATCACGTCCGCGCAGGAGCCAGCTGGAGATGCTGGCGAGGACTAACAGACACATGAGGACCCGGGCAAAATTCGTCCATCCGTCATCACGCGGCAGCTGGTCGAAGGCGGTAGGCGCAGGCGGCAGGAGGTAATACGGGACAAGGGCGAAGGGGAGGGCGAGGACGAGGATGATCACACCGGCGGCGAGGATTGGCACGGCGAACTGTTGTCGCTTCACGCGCTTCAGGCTGCTGTGGATCTGCAGGGTCTGCAGGTGCGGCGTGAAGAACATGGTCAGCGTCGTGAGTCCAGAGCCGGCGGTCTTGGGCGAGAGACCACGCAGTCCACGCCGGATGTGCGCGGTGACCCCCTCTGGGGCAGACTCAGCGGCGTGCTGTAGAGTTGCCGCCGCTGCTGCTGCGGCAGTCACGATCGTCTCGCCCGCCTCGTCGGCGGCCTTCTTGACCTCGACGGTGCGTCCGATCACGATGAACGTGATGAGTGGGAGGAGCAGCGCAAAGGCGACAGGCAGAGCGCGCAGGTTCCGGAGCGAGCGTGACGGGATGAGCGCGGGTAGGATCTGCGGTCAGCCATTCGGTTCAAACGCCACATTGCAACATCGCTCAGAAGTCTTCTCTGAAACATTCGGCCAGCCAAGCCTGGCCAGCCATCGGGAACCCCACTCACGAAGATGCCGCCCGTGATCGTCCAGAAGATGCGGCTCCGTAGCAGACCGTTCGGGAGGTACTCCTGCACCACAGGATCGAGGAGGCTTGCCACCGTTCCGAGCCAGCCGATGGAGGAGCCTAGTGTCGCGACGACAACAAAGCCGCGTCCAACTGCTTGCCCGAAGCGTCCGAAGCGCTCGCCGGCGCACGCAGCGAACACCTGCTCGAAGCTGCCGACCTTGAGGTACCAAGCGAGGTAGACGATGACAATGTGGGCGCAAGCCGAGAGCGCCGCGAGAATGCAGAACGCAGGAATGAACAAGGCGACACCGGCAGGGAGGAAGCTCTGCGGTACCGCAGAGAGTGCCGGGAACAGCGCTAGCGGGTGCGCCAGAATCAGCGGCGCCACCAGCTGTCTGTCAGCTAGAGCAGCATTGACAACTCACCTCGAACAAGCTCCGATAGCCTGTTTCGTCCTGTGTCCTCCGCCGCCTTCGGCGCACTAGCGGCTCGTCAGAGTCGGCGTCCAGATCCTCGGACATTTCGTCTTCGTGGTCCATCTCCGAGAAATTGATGCTGAAGCTGCTTGTGCTGCTGGTCGGGATCTCGTCTTCCTCGTAGTCTAACGAGTCACGCCCGTCGCGAGAGCCGAACTCGATCTCGTCGTCCTCTTCCTCCTCGGAGCTCAAGCCGTCTTCGGCGTCGCTGTCCTTCTTCCCCGCGTGCTTCTTGAACACCATCGTCCCCGTCGAGGTCACGCTTGCGGCGCGAGACACTCGAGACTGGGGGCGAGACAGGTTTGTGAGACTCGGTCGTGGGGAAGACGTTCCCTCGCCTACGCGGAGGAGGTTGTCGCTGTCAGAGATGTTGGAGGTTGCGCTGTGGTACGACTTGGCACTGACGAAGGACATGCCGCTCGCGTTGGAGAAGTTGCGTGCGCGGGAGGGACCGGCATGTCCGACGCCGAGGTCTGGCCTGGACATTGCTGGGTGATTTGTTTTGGTGGTATTCCCACGGGGTTTGTTGTTGTTGTGATTGAAAGTCGTGTATAGTGGGATAGTGTGTCTAGGTTGAATTGGAGAAAAGTTGGAGAAGGAAGAAGCGAAGAAGAGTAGAGAGGAAGGGGCCGAGCGCAAATGGTCAGACGTCTGTGTGTGGTGGGGCTCGGGAGTGGAATGAATAGTTCGGTCCAGCAATGTCCTAAACGTGCACTAAAGCAGTGAGTGAGCTTAAACGCTCTGTCAAGGAACCCCAACTAACGTACAGGCACGGATGCGAGGGCTAGGTCTAATCGCAGCGTCAGATCCGATATGGCACGTGCCTGTGCGGCCCTTCCCCTGCACTTTCCTGCGACTTGGCCCTGCACTCGGCCCTGCGTAGCACGTCGCAAAGTGCGTCGGGCGCCCAGCACGCGTGCGCGTGCTATTAGCGTGTAGCGTCTGACGCGTGCACCGTGTGCCAAATGACCACGGCTGGATTTCTATTGTTCCAGCGACAATAATCGTCATCCCTCCACCGGCAGCATCCACGATCGCAACCACTCACACATTTACCCTCACTCTCGCTCGACATTGTCCACTCGTTCTCTACGCTCTCGTTTCAGAATCCAATCAAGCCGGAACCACGACCCACCATCCTCGCTGCACCTCCCACCTCAAACGCGAAACAGCCCGCCGAACACACGACCACCCGAGCACCCGACTCCGAGCGAGCCTGAAGCGACTCGGTCAATGTCGCAGTCCACCTTCAAGCGCAAGGCGCACAAGGCCTTCTTCACGCGGTGTCTCCAGGCTCTGCCGTCCTCAGCCGAGTCGCATGATGCGAACCGGTGAGTACCCCCGTCTCCTCCATTATTGGCCGCAGCTCGACTTCTCCGACGCAAGAACTGACAGCAGGATAACGATCGCCTTCTTCTGCCTCGGCGGGCTGTACCTCCTCGGCGAGCTCTCTCCGAGCGACAAGGACAGGCAAGACTGGACCGAGTGGATCTGGTCCCTCCAGTCTCCCGAGGGGGGATTCGCGGGCTCGCCGCATGCGCCGAGTGTGGCCGGCCACCTCCCATCGACGTATACCGCGCTGTGCTGCTTGGCGCTCCTGGGGTCGCCGATGGAGCGTCTCGACCGTGCGGCTCTGCGCCGCTTCCTCAAGTCCTGCCAGGCGGAGGACGGATCCTTCGCCCCCACGCCAGAGACGGAGGGCATGTTCCAGAACGACGCGAGGATGAGCTATTGCGCGGTCGTGTGCGGCACTGTCGCTGACGCCGGCACGGAGTCTGGACGGACAGACGGGTTCGACAAGACCAAGGCGGCGGCGTTCCTTCGTTCCTGCCAGACGTGGGAGGGCGGGTTCGCCTCGCGTCCCGGCGTCGTCGAGGCGCAGGGCGGGATGACGTACTGCGCCTTGTCCTCGCTTGCGCTCTTGGGGGAACTGAAGGATTCGGAGTTCGATGAGGAAGCGACGCGATGGCTATCGCAGAGACAGATTGGGGGCTTCCAGGGCCGTCCGGGGAAACTCGAGGACGTGTGTTACTCCTTCTGGTGCGGGGGTGCTTTGGCTGTGAGTAACAATAACACTAGGGGGTCATGGGGCAGTTCATGGGTTGCATGAGATTGCGGGACAAGACCTCCGACGATCTCGGAGCGGCCTCGGAGGTCCGGAAGTCCGGACGTCACGCGACCCCGACCCCGTGCCCCCAGTCCCCGCGCCCCGTCAAGCGAGGACAATAAGAAAAGCAAGCTGACAACCCAGGCCCTCGGCCACTCCGCCCTCGTCAACGAAGAGCCGAACACGGCCTTCCTGCTCAACTCTCAGTCCCCCCTCGGCGGCTTCGGCAAGGCACCCGACGACTATCCCGACCCGTTCCACTCCTATCTCGCGCTTACGGCGTTGGCGATGACGCCGGCGCGGGAGCAGTTGGGCTTGGCGCAGATCGACCCCGTGTGGAACCTCGCGCCGGATTTGAGGGATAGGCTGCTGAAGCCATGAGGAGTTTGTTGGGAGTCCATTGTATTTGGGTAAACTAGGCGTTTTCTTTTATGTCATACGATATTCATGTTGGGTGACAGCAGTCGACATTACATTTTCGTCTACTGATGCTCTCTCTCTCTACTGCGCTCACTTCGCTCGCTCGCTCGCTCGCTCGCCTCGCGGGCTAGATCTCCGCCAACCGCACGAGATACCGCTCAAAGACCTTCTTCCCATTTGTGAGGTTGAGCAGCCTCATCCTCTCATTCGCGAGATGGCCCGCATCACTCGCCTGTCCCAGCGGGAGATGCACGCACGGCACGCCAAACTCCTTCTCGAGCCAGCTCATGGTCGGCACGGTGCCGCCCTCGCGAATCTTGAGCGGGCGGCGCTTCCACACGTCCTCGACCGCATTCTCCAGCGCCTTGAAGTAGGGGTTCTCGAGTGCTGCGAGCCACCAGCTCGCGGCATGCGTGATCTTCACGTCGAGGTGGTTCGGGGACGCGAGGCGCTCGAACTCGTCCCGGCAGTACGACGTCAGCGCGTCCACAATGGTGGACATGTCCTGGTCCGGCACTAGACGGAGGGAAATGTCGGCCGTCACTCGACGAGGAATGACGGTCTTGTTCTGCGTGCTGCCAGAGGTGCGGATGTTGGCGATGGAGAAGGACGGCTCGCGCCACACGCGCTCCAGGTCCCGTAACCTGCGGCCTGAGGCGGTCGCGACCGTCTCGAGCAGGGCGCGCTCCTCGTCGCTTTGCGCGCGGACACTGTCGTAAAACCCGGGCACCTTGAGGCCGCCTGTGTCGCTCAGCTTGGAGAGGAGGTTGACCATGTCGAACATGGGCTCGTGGACTGCTCCGCCTTCCACGCCGGAGTGGACGTCGTCGCGCTGAGACTCGATCGAGAGGTTTGCGTACACCACCCCGCGCATGCCGTACACGACGCAGGGGTCTTCCTCGTCGATCCATGTCGAGTTCGAGAGCAGGATCACGTCCACATCACCGATCATCTGCCTGTGTCTGCGCACAGCCGAGGCGAAACCGCGCGACCCCGCCTCCTCCTCACCCTCGATCAACATGACCAGGTCGACGTCGAGCTCTCGCCGCTGACGCAGCGCCGCCGCCGCGCAGGCGATGGCCATGATCGGGCCCTTGTTGTCCGTAACTCCTCGGCCGTAGAGGTATCCGTCCTTGCCCGTCAGATGCCAGGGGTCGCTCGACCATCCCTTCTCCCCGACCGGCTGCACGTCGTAGTGTCCGTAGAAGAGCACGCGGCGGCGCGGCTTGTCGCAGCTTGGCTTGTGTCCGCTGAACGTCGCCAGGACTAACGGATTCTTCCCCTGATCTCCTGAGAGAAGGCAGGACTTGGCACCGAGCTGTCCCAGAATCTTGTTCAAGAGATGCGCTCCCTGCCGGCACGGCTCGCGGTGCTTCTCGTCTGATACTGTTGGAATTGCCACCAGCTTCGACAGAGCGTACAGCATCGTGTCCCCGTCATCGTCCGAGAGCTCCGTCAGCTCTGGAAGCTTCAGGTCGCGGTGCTCCTCAGGGCTCCTGGCTAACCGCGACGGATGCGCATGCACTCTCCAGATCTTGACGTAGCTGTCGTTGCCCGCAGTGACAAGGTCGTAAGCCCCGTCCCGGTCGGCCGGGACGATAACCATCGCGAGTGCCGTGCTGTCGTGCGCCTTCAGCGCCGCCGTGCAGTTGAACGCGTCGTCGATGCGGAATATCCGCCCGTCGCCGGCTCCGCTGTACACGTCTCCCCTCAGCACGGCAAGGCTGAGCACGTCGCTCGAGTGAGCCTCGATTGTCCGGATCCGCGACCCCGTCTCCAGATCCCACACGTCGATCTCACCGCCCTGTAGTCCGCCGTAAAGCAGCGAGTCGCGGTATGCCAGAGAGAACACGGCTCCTGACAGTCCGACAAACTCCCGCACGAGCTTCAGCCCGCCACCCGGCAGACACTCCCAGACCTTGACGTCGCTGTCGCCACTGCCTGACGCGAGCCACCGCGTGCCGTCCGCCCGCGCAATCATCTGCAGCGCATAGACGTATCCGTAGTGGGCGTAGAAGAGCGTTGAGTCTGCGCCAACCTCGAACTCGACCACCTCGCCACTGCGCTTGAAGTAGTCTCCGCCCGTAGTGGCCGCGGCAGTGGGGGTGTTCCCTCCCTTGCTGCAGCTGATCGATCGGCTCGGCGTGCACCTTCCAGCTGGCGTGCACGACCCAGGTGAACCGGGCGTCGACGGCGTGTCGAAAAACGGGCTCGGCTTATACCGCCCACTTCGTTGGCTTGGTGTCGGCGCCGACGGCGTCGGGTGTTTGTGGTGGTCGTGTCCTTCCCCATTGAGCAGACTCGAAATGTTGCCCTTGACAGCTGTCGGCGCAACGACGGACCGCGTTCCCCGGATGTCCTTGCCGAAGTTGACCCACTCGATGGACGTGTTCTGCGCACCAAAGTAGAGCGTGCCGCCTTTTCGGTCGTCCCAGGCCAGGCTGAAAATGTCGCCAGAGGTGTCGTCGCACGGGTGGATGATGTACAGCGGCTCAAACGTCCGTGTTGACCAGATCTGTTCGTCAGCTGGAGGCACGCTGTTGCGACAGCAGACTTACTCGAACGTCTCCTGCACTGCTGCCTGAGATGAGCCACTCCTTTTCGGGAACAACGAGCAGACACAGCACGCTTCCCTCGTGTCCCAGTAACCTGTACTCAGGCTGGAAGTCACGCCGACAGAACACGGTGATTTCGTTGTCGCGCCCCTGGCAACCCGCGTAGATGTGGTCCTTGTCGCCACTGAGCGCGAGAACTCTACTCGAGCCCACGGACAAGAGGTGCGAGTGAGTCGGCGAGTCCGTCAGGACCTGACGGGTGAGCGAGTCGGCTATTTTGATTGAGATGGTTGCGGGGTCGGGGTGCGGGAGCGTTGCACAAAGTCGGGAGTCGTAGATATAAACATGATTGAGCGTGACAAGTCAACGGACGATGGACATGTCGTTATCGCAAGATCGACCAGGAATGACGACAAGAGCAAGCGCACAAAAGAAGCAATGCGTGTCAGCACCGGGTCCGGCAGGTGTGATCTACCGCCGTCTAGCCCGATCGAGCACCAGGGCAGACGCGCGACCTCTGCACGCGGTACTCACTCTTCATTGTCTCGAGAGTTATGCTGTGGCTGGCGATGGGGCTCGAGCTTCCGGCGGCAGGAGACATGGATCCAGACGCCATCGTCGCAGGCGCTGGTCGGGACGGTCGTGGGAGGACTGGGTCGTAGGTCTGTCGAATTCGGGCAAGTGTGACGAACGCGATGGTTTCAAAAGATACCGGCCGTTACGGCACCTGAGGACGGTGTCTTGTGGTCGCCTGACTAGTGATTCTTCCTGGTTGACAATCGATGCAACGCTCTGCCGGTAGTCGATATGCTTGTTACTGTCACTGTTGTGCAAGTGTTGAATGCGGAGTCGAGTGTCTGACAGCAGCATCGATACGAAACATGGATCTTGACAGGGAGGGCTTTCTAATGGCAATCCCGATTGCATCACGCCATGCAACTTGAACCGTCAATAAGCGCTGGGCCTGGCATTGGCCACCCAGCCAATCTCCTCTGCCGCAATACAAGCCCGATGCATACACAACACTCTTCTCTCTTTCCTACATCTTCATCTCGTACATGCCCTCGGGCGGGCGCGTCGCCGTCTTCTCTGCATTTCAGCTTTGCTAAAGCGTCAGACAAGCTCACCCTTTCCGATCTGGCTCCAGTCGGTGGACAACGTCGTTCCCCCGCTTTCCGTAAAGCTCTTGATCATGGCGCGCTTCGTGTCATCGTCGGCATTCGCATAGATGCCGGAGAAGAGCTTCTGCAGTGCCGCGTCACCGCCTGCGTTCGGGTCCTTCGAGTTGTCGTCCTCCTCCAGCTCGGCGTCGACGACCGCGTCCCAGTTCTTGCGGGCCGGCTTCGACGCTGAAGGAGCCGACGGAGTTGCACCCTTGTACCCCGAGCTCGAAGCAGGCGTTGAAGAAGACGCAGCCGGAATACTGGAGAGTTTAGAGGGCTGCGCAGAACCAGAGGACAGCAGAGTCGGCCACTGAACTCCAGGCTCGTCCTTCTTGAGCGTGAGCTCGATCTGATGTCAGCTGCGAAAGCGCGGTTACAAGCTCACCTTCGTCCCCAACACCCGTTCACTGCAGTCCCCGGGGGCGATGGCACCAGCGAGTGGTCCGAGAGTAAACGACTTCGCTTCAGCGTTTTCGAGAGCCGGAAGCGACACATCGACGCTGTGCGTGTGGTAGACGACCTTAACGTTCTCGCGAGCCGGGGAAGCGCCGTAACCCTTCACGTAGATCGAAACGGTGACGTCCGTCGGAGACTGGTAGAAGTCGTTTCTGCCTTCAGTTTTGTACACACCTCATGAGCTCACCTTGGAACCTCGCTCATCGTAGCTGTTGTCGACGGAGGAGCTGATGCTGGCGAGGAAGGTCATCGAAATCGTCATCTTTCCGGACCGCCTCCACCGCGGAACCAATTTCGAATCAGCGCGTCTTCGTACCTTCCCCGCCAGATGACCCTTCAACACGCCGTCCACCTGTACCATCCTGCTGCTCGCAAAAGCACGCCCTCGTCGATGCATGGAGCAAAAGCTGACTGGAGTGGGATTCGAACCCACGCCCGAAGACTGCGAAGCTCCAAGAGGAACCTGAACACAGCGCCTTAGACCGCTCGGCCATCCAGCCAATGTTGAGCACGTGATGTGCCACGGGGGCCTGCGCGCCGGCGCCCCTACGTCCCCATCGCCCCTCCCAATGCTGCCGGAAAGCTACTTGTTCGTGAGGACTCAATTAACGAAGAACTGCTCCGTGCAGCACCGAGTCTTGGTTGACGAGGATAGCACGTCCATGACGTTGAACAGGGTAGAAGGAGATGCCAGCGCTCTCGGCATTCAAGACAGACAACAGAAGCTTAACGGTAAACGGACCTGCCCCTCCTGAACTGTGCCGCTCTTCGTCGTTCTTAGGCCAAGAAGCGGCGAGCCCGGCAAGTCATATCCTTCTAGGGCTACTGCACACCGCCGGGAGCCTGCTAGGAACGAAGGAACGCGCTGCGCTATTCCTTGTGCCCATAGGCGCGTTCGATGGCGTGATGGAAGTTTCGCCCCTGGAGGCACCCGGCGCCGATCAGTCTAGAGTGAGCGGCCCCGCACTAGATAGCGGAGATCCGGTATCTGATAAGAATGCTCTTCTTGAACGGTTGCTGGATCTGTTGCGAGTCCTCCTCTCTCCACGCATCTCATTAGCAAAACGCACAACAAGCGGTCAACACGAAGAAGGCTTCGGCAGGCACATGGCCGTCGGCTTTGACCGAGTTGGACCCTGGATGCTTGATAAGACGGGAAATGCTTCGCCGTCATGAGGCAGACATTCCAGGACCCACATCCTGTGTTTAAACATTTCTCATCAGCCCTCGCATCCCCACACCCAGAACGACGAAATGGACACTGTGCCGCTCACCGCCTCGTCCGGCTTCGAGGGGCGCTCCGCCTCGCTCCCGAAGGCAAAGGACATGAGCCACCACGTCAACCAGATTACGAAGAACCGCAGCCCGATGGCTCTGAAGGAGCTGTACCGATACGCGAGCCAGCCTGGCATGCAGGCGTTCGCGGGCGGTATTCCGTCGCCGGAGTTGTTCCCGTTCCAGACGCTGTCTGCCGAGATCCAGCGCTTCGACTCGCTGCCGCTCGAGCGCCCGCGTGTGCCGACCAAGCCGAAGAAAACGCTCATGGAGTGGCTGTTTGGAGGCAACCTGCAGTTCACGATCCCCAAGTATGCCAGCGACCCGACGGACCCGATGGCGATCCAGCTCGCAACGTCGCTACAGTACCAAGCTGCGACTGGTCCGCCCGCGCTGCCCAAGTTCCTGCGCGAGTACGTCGAGAAGGTCTATCAGCCGGGCTATGCGGACTGGGACGTGCTGGTGGATGTGGGCGCAACGGACGGATTCGGTAAGGCATTCAACATGCTGCTCAACATGGGAGACGCGGTGCTCGTCGAGGAATGGTCGTACCCCGGTGCCATGAACGCGTACATGCCATTCGAGGTCGAGCGCGTGGCGGTGCGCATGGACGGCGAAGGCGTCCGCCCCGACCACCTCGAGGATATCCTTGCCAACTGGGACCAGCGGACGGAGGGTCGTCCTCGCCCGCGCGTGTTCTACACTGTGCCGACGGGTCAGAACCCGACTGGAGCCACAATGTGGCACCAGCGCAAGAAGGAGGTGTACGCTATCTGTCAGAAGTACGATGTCGTTATCATCGAGGACGACCCATACTTCACCCTTCACTGTGGGGAGTACCACCCGCCGGGGAAGAAGCTGGCCCCGCTCGTGCAGCGCTCAATCGATGAGCAAAAGAAGGAGGGCAAGAGGGGCAACCAGGCATTCATCGACGCACTTCCGCCCTCGTACCTCCGCTTCGATACCGACGGCCGTGTCATCCGTCTTGACGTATGTCTCAAGGGAATGATATTGCTGACCGCAGACCTTCTCGAAGACCTCGTGCCCGGGCTCGCGCCTTGGATGGTTTACGTCGTCGCCTCTGTTCATTGAGCGCCTGACGCGCGTGTCTGAGGCGAGCACGCAGGCGCCCAGCGGCTTCGCGACCGCCCTGACGACCACGATGCTCACGACCTGGGGCTTTGACGGATACATCCGATGGCTGCGCGGCATCAAGGCGACATACCAGCAGCGGCGAGACTGGATGGTTGACGCTCTGGGCCATGCGTTCCACCTGGAGTTTGACGGTGACTCGAGCCTCAACCCGTTCGTTGCCGAAACGCAGTTCGGCCGCTCCGTTACTGGCTATGCCCGCCCGGAGGCTGGATCGGCGCAGGCGCAGTGGGACGAGAAGCGCGGCGCACGCTCCGCTCTCGGCCACCCGCTCATCTCCTTCATCCCGCCCTCCGCGGGCATGTTCGTCTTCGTCGGCGTGCACCTCACTCACCACCCCGAGTATGAGCGCCTCGGAGACGAGGTCCTCATGCGAAAGCTCTGGAAGCGTCTTGCCGAGCACCTCGTGCTGTTCGCGCCCGGATGGGCATTCGACTCGTGCGGCGTGCACGATATCGGCGGAGAGGGCATGGGCTACTTCCGCCTCTCGTTCTCGATCCTGCCGTACGAGACGATGCAGAGCGGCATGGTCACGTTCGCCAAGGTGCTCAACGAGTTCATGAAGGGCAAGTAAGAATGTGGCTTGAATGAAAAATGCAAATACATCTGTAGATATGCCCGGAGTACAGCGTTGTCTATGAATGGTGTGACTGAGCCTGCGACTAGCCACGGCGGCGCTTCTCGCGCTTTTTCTCCTTCTCCATCTGCTTCTCCTCTGCGCGCTCGTCGTTGAGCCCTCCCACCGCCTTGCGCATCTTGGCGTTGTACTCGGCGTCCTTGGCGGCCTGCTCGCGCGCCTTCTCGGCCGCGAGGAAGCGGTTGTCCTTGCGCAGCTCGCGCATCGCGCCCTTCTTCTCCTTCTTGTACTGCGCCTTGAGCTTGGCGACGGCGTTGCGCTCGACGTCGGGGTCGTAATGCTTGCCAGGAGCGAAGTCGGCCTCGAACTTGGGCGCGTACGTCGCGATCGGAACCGGCTTGTGGTCCTGCAGCATGAGGGGCGCGCGCGCCTGCTTCGCGAACATGACCTGCTTGCCCAGCTGCGTCGTCGCAGTCTCGATCTGCGCCTTGAGGGCAGGAGCGAGCTTGGCGACACGGATCTCAGTCATGAGCGTGTGCAGCGGCGTGAAGAGCTCAATGTAGCCGGGGTTCTCGGACGACATCGTCGCCAGGGTCGAGATCAGGCCGAGAGCAACAGCGACGAGATCGCTCTTGACCTGGTCGTTGTCCTCGGTGAGCGCAGCAGCAAGCTTGGCGGGCTTGCTCGGCTCGGCTCCCGTCTTCATCGTGATGTCACAAGCGAGGAGATCCGGGAACGCAGTGCACTTGCCGGCCGCCTTCTTGCGCGGAAGCAGGGCGAGGAGCGAGTTGGCGATGAAGTTGATGGCTTCCGGCACCATACGCTTCGACTGCGCCTCGTACTGCGTGATGACTGAGGAGAGGAAGAGACCAGAGGCAACATCCCGCGTAGAGCGGATGCGCGACTGACTGAGGTACTGTCCGATGAGGAGCTCAGCGGCCTGGGCGACGGGGTGCGAGAAGTCACTCGTGGACCAGAGCGTGCCGATGAGGCGGAGGATGATGAGCTCGGCAGCGCCCGGAAGGGTCTTCGAGTCCGGAGACGACGGTCCCTTCGTCAGTCCGCGCTGCAGGTTCTTCTGCATCAGCGTGAGCTTGGCGAGGAACTGGTGGGCGGCGGCAATCGGGTTCAGCTTAACGAGAGTGGCGAGGTGGGGGTTGAGCGACGAGATCACGTCAAATGGCGGCTCGTCCTCGGAGGCGAGGATCAGGATATAGTCTAGGAGGACCCCGAGGAAGTCCTGCAGCTTCTCCTTGTTGCCCTGGGCGAGTGACGGGTGGTGGATGGCACGGATACGGGCGACGACAATCGGGAGGGCGCTGCTGTCAAGTCCCTCGAGGCACTCCTCAAACTCCTCGACGGTCGCGGGGCACGGGAAGGTGTAGGGGATTTCCTTCACGGCAGGAGCCTTAGCCTTGCCCTTACCCTTGTCCTTGCGTTTGCGAGGAAGCTCGTCCTCGCTCTCCTCGTCTGAATCCTCCTCAGCGTCGCTGTCCAGGTCCTCCATGTCGGATCCGGCGAGCTCTCCAGCGTCGGACTCGCTCGCCTCACCGTCGACGTCCAGATCTCCATCCTCATCGTCGTCACTTCCCTCCTCGTCAGAGTCACCCTCCTCAGAGCCAGGCTCAGAATCGGAGCCGGCGTCCTGCTCAATGGCTTCTCTGGTGATACCCTTTCCGAGGAGCGAAACAGTGCCGTCCTCATCGACATCGCCCATGAAGTCATCTCCGAGGTCACCAGCCTCAGGAGCGCGATCGCCCTTGCGGCGCTTGTTGGACGGTCCATCCTCATCCTCAGAGTCCTCGCCACGCATACGACGAAGACGCTTAGCCTCAGCAGCCTCGAGACGCTCCTTCTCCTCCATGGCCTGCTCCTCCTCAGTCTTCGTGCGGTCCTTCGGCTTGGCACGAGCATCAAAGGCGAGTGATCGGACGAACTGGTCATAGCCGTCGTCATTAATCTCGTCGGCCATGGCGGGAGCAGTACGCTGAGTGCCGGGAAGCTGAACCTCGGGCTTGATGGTCGCGGTTCCGCCGGCAATGAGGGCACGGATGTCATCGAGGTTCTCGTCGAGCTCCTCACGCATCTCGGCATCCGCCTCCTTCTCCCTCTGGCGCTCCATCTTGTACTCCTTGCTCTTCGCGATGATCTCGGACATGACCTCCTGCTTCGTCTTCTTGCGCTCAGGCTGTGATGTTAGCTTAGCTCCGCGTATCCTGTAGCTCACCATCTCCTCGTCCTCCTCATCGTCGCCGAAGCCGCCGAAGTGGTTGCGCATGACTTGCCGACGGTCGATGGCGCCGTTCGTCTCCTCATCGTCATCCTCGCCGAAGCCCTGGGCGACAAAGTCGTCACCGGGAAGATCCATAACACTTCGTCCACCGTGCGTAAGACCTCCGAGAGCGAATCCGTCGTCATCGTCACCGAACAGGTTGTCGTCGTCCTCAAGGTTGAACATTCCCTTCTTGCCCTGGCCACGCTGCCTTTCACGCGTGTAACGCTCGAGCATACGGTCCTCCAGCGACATTGTCGGGTCCGATTCACCGAAACGGCGGTCACGGAAAGTTCCCGTGTGGTCCTTCAGGTTGTGCTCCTGCAGGAGAGTCTGGCGACGCTGCACGTTAGACACAGATCACACACTCTGAGCTCACCTGCTCGATACCAGCCTGTCTGCTAGCGGCGGGACGACCAACAACACCCTTCAGGTTACGACCTCCAACATCATGCTTCGTCTTCGTCTCACGCTCATCGAACTTGTTGAACTTGGCGCGGATCTCGTCGAGCTTGGCGGCTTTCTTCGCACGGTCGACGTCCTGAGACTTGCCGCCCTTCTTCTTCTTCGAGTCCTTCTTGGCACCAGATTTGCGGTTCAGTCCAGCGGAGTTGAGCGCAGCCTTGAGCTGCTGCAGCTGGGACGGAGCCATGCTGTCGTATGCGTTCTGGGGCTGGAGCGAAGCGGGAGGCAACAACAAGCCGGTCACTCAACTTTTGAGGTGGAGGCGATTCAGTACCGGTTGTAGGTGTCAATTTTTGGTGGCGATGATACGGAGATGCCGTGATCTCCACACCCTCTCGACGTCACTCGCCATAGATGCCGAGCTGGTCCATCAATCGCGCCTGTTGACATCTTAATCTAACACGTCGTAATATCAATCAGCACAGCAACACCGGATAATGCAGGCTGAACCTTCGAAGGACAAGGATCTGTCCTTTGCAAGGCTTAGTGACCTCAACTTCCATGTTGCTGTCAAGATGTGGGTGGCAAACCGGTCGACTAGCCTGAGTTCGCTGACCCCAGTGTGTCGCTAGAAGGACGGATTCCGAAGACGCCGTACAGCGACCTGTTGGAGAACGATAACCTCAGGCATACAGGAGTTCAGCAAGAGTGAGCCGCTGGATTCTTGCTTCAGCTAACATCAGCGGCTTGGCCGACCTCTACGTGACGTGCCAGCTCTGGACAGACGGCAAAGCGGAGACATTGCCGTTCCGGACATCGTGGAAGGACTTCTCCAGGACATACTTGTGAGTTGTTAAGCTCTGTAGCTCTAACTCTATGCAGATGGAACCAGACGATCGTGCTGCCTATCACGTATACGAGTCTGCTTCCGACTTCTCAGCTTGCTTTCACTATCTGGGATGTTCAAGGGCCGGGCAAAGCCGTTCCTGTCGGCGGAACAACGATGAGTCTGTTTCGACCAGACGGCACCCTGCGTAGAGGGCAGCAACGTTTGTTCGCGCACCGAAACAAGGAGGCGGACCCGCGGCCTGACACAACAACACCGAGCGAGGTGCCAACTGCCAAAGATGAGATGGGGCGGCTAGAACAGCTTGTCAAGGACTACGAACGGGGCGACATCGCCAAGATCGACTGGCTGGACCGGATAGCGTTTAGGCAAATAGAGCGGGCTCATGCGGTAGCTAACCATCGCTGACGATAGCTGACACCAGACCGAGGCCAGCAAGTCCGACAACCTGTATCTCTACGTTGATCTGCCGCGATTTGACTTCACCGTCGTCTTTTCAGAGCAGGCGAGCACCATCCCGTATCCGCCGGCTCCCGTGTCGCATCCTCTGCCCCCTCACCAGCAAGCAACCTCAGTGCCGTCCAACACCCTCACGAACGACCGGAATCTCTGGACGCTGTACGACCCTGACTCGTGGCGAGAGAACCCAGTGGAGATTAAGCACCGCAAGCTCCTCCGTAGCCAGCGCCTGGGTGACGAGGGTCGTGACTTGAAGCCTGGGCCGTCAGATCGAGATCGACTGAACGAGATCTTCCACCTGCCGCCTACAGCGTCGCTCTCGGCCAACGACAAGGACTTGCTGTGGAAGTTCCGATTCTCGCTCTTCCGCTCACCGCGATCTCTGACGAAGTTCTTGAAGTGCGTTACCTGGTCGGACGCTGAGGAAGCGAAACAGGCAACAGAGAAGCTGCTGCCGCTCTGGGGGCAGGACGTAGGAATCGATGACGCCCTCGAGCTGCTCGGGCCGGGATTCTCGGACTGTCGCGTCAGGGCGTTTGCAGTGGAGAGATTGAAACGGGCTGACGACGAGGTGAGTCTAGGCGATGAGCCTCAGTTACTGACCCTCAAGGAGATCCTGCTGTATCTGCTGCAGCTGGTCCAGGCGCTCAAGTTTGAGCACGAACCGACATCGACGACTCGCAGTCATCGGCGCCGAGACCAGGCCGCCGACGAGCGTGGTGGGAGTGGCCTCGCGCAGTTCCTCATCGACCGCGCTGTGGCCAACCCAATCCTGGGCACCACTTTCCACTGGTACCTGTCGATTGAGTGTAACACCCAGACGGCCGTCGGAAAGCTTTACGCCAAGGTTGCGTTCAACTTCCACCGCAAGCTGGAAGAGACGCCGGAGGGTTCGGCTCAGCGCGCAGAGCTGCAGCACCAGAACGAGCTCGTCGAAGCCCTGACACACCGTGCCAAGGACGTCCGAGCCTCCAAGGACGCGCGTTCGCACCGCATCGACAAGCTGCGGTCTTACATTGCCGACTCGAAGCACAACCTCTCTCCCCTGCCGCAGTCCGTGACGCTCCCTCTGGACCCGCGTGTGAACGTCAGCAACATCATCCCGGAAAAGGCTTCCGTCTTCAAATCGAACCTCTTCCCGCTGCTGCTGTACTTCCAGAAGTGCAAAGAGGAGGGCGAGGGGGAGGGAAGCGAAGGCGAGCCTGCCGGCGAGTATCCGATCATCTTCAAGGATGGCGACGACCTGCGACAGGATCAGCTCGTTATCCAGTTGTTTACCTTGATGGACCGGCTACTGCGCAAGGAGAACCTCGATCTCCGCATCAGCCCGTACTCCGTGTTGGCGACGTCCTCCGCAGCGGGCATGATCCAGTTCGTGCCCAGCAAGAGTCTCGCGGCGATCATGGCAGAGTACGGCAGTCTGCAGGCGTACCTGCGCGAGAACCACGCGGACGACGGTGCGCTCGGATCGTACGGCATCGAAGCTGGCGTCATGGACAACTTTATCCGAAGCTGCGGTATGTTGGCTTGGTACTGATCGTAACTAACAGACAGCCGGCTATTCCGTTCTTACCTATGTGCTCGGCGTTGGCGACCGCCATTTGGACAACCTCATGTTAGCGCCTGACGGGCACTTCTTCCACGTCGACTTCGGATACATCCTGGGACGTGACCCGAAGCCGTACCCGCCGCCGGTCAAGGTGTGCAAGGAAATGGTGGATGCCATGGGTGGCACGGCGTCGGTGCACTACGCGCGCTTCCAGAGCCTTTGCTACACGGCCTTCATTGGCCTGCGCAAGAACTCGAACCTCATCCTCAACCTCGTTGCGCTCATGGTTGACGCGGGCATTCAGGACATTCAACTCGAGCCGGACAAGGCTGTGTGGAAGGTAGGTTAGCTGTTGCCGCTACGCTAACCTTCAGGTGCAAGAGAAGTTCATGTTGGACCTGTCTGAGGAGGATGCGATTAAGCAGTTCGAGGTGCTCCTCAACGAGACGTCGTACCTGACCGCGATGTTCGACCGCATCCACGACTGGTGAGCTACATTGTGTCGATGTTTAGCTGACAGACAGGGCCCAATACCTGCGAGACTAGAGAAAGACTAGGATATCTTGGGACGTTGTAACTGTTGTATATGCATGCCTAGATGAGCACGAGACTGGCCAACCCACCTTCTCCGCCCCCTCGGCGACGGTCGTGTTTATTAGCCGTGCCCTGACTCCAGGGAGGGCAAGAAGTCAAAGCTTGGCATGCCGAGAACTGCAAGATCTAGCACTGTGGGGCTCAACTCTACAGGACGCCGAATCGACACATCTGTCAGGCTCGAGTTCGCCGCTGATAAATAGTCGAGCGGAGTTGGAGGTGCGTCACGGTTCCAGACTAGCAGCTAGCGACAACTTTGACGTCCTGCTCGGCTCCGGCATTTTCAGACATCGCACTGTTCTCCTGTCTGCGGCATCTTGTCAACTCCGCATCGTGCGCGACTTCACAACAAGAGCTCCTCGAGCTGAGGGCCACCCCTTATCGACACTGTACGCTCATTTTGACCTCCGTGATCGCACACGCCGACACACGCGCCGACTACTAGAACCTTAGAGCGTGGAAGGATCCCCATGGCACAGCCGGATGGTGGGCCGCCACCGCAATCGCAGTCCGTGAAAGCCGAGAGGGCGAATGGTGGCTGGAGTAACGGGGCCGGCAAACGAACGTTCTGCAGACAGGTGAAGGCACTCTTCATCAAGAACTGGTGAGTCTTCCTCGTCGCTGACTGGAAGCTGCGGGTGGAGCTGGTCAGCAAGCATGAGAGTTGGGAAGCGCTAGGCGCATGCCCGGCGGGCAGGCGGGCATCGGGTGAGACCGACTCGTGATCGGCATTCACCACCGCTGGTCGTACCTGACAGTGTCTTGACTTCTTGGCGGTCCGGATGTCATGTCCAACTGGCCGTTCGCCGACTTCGCCGCTGGCATCACTGGTCTGGGGCAGGGTCCAAGACGTCCAAGCGATGTCCAAGACTTCCAAGCGGTGCGAGCGGTGCGCAAGCACGCGAGCCTCCGCACATCCGTCGGCCGAGATCGGATCTGGCCACTGTCACAAACTCGACGTCATCGATCAAGTTGTTTACACTCCTAGGATTCGAGCTGACGACAGGATCGTGATCCTTCGACATCCCTTCCTGAACCTGATACGCTGCTTGATCCTTCCATTGTTCTACGCTGCCTTCCTCTCGAACGCCCGCTACCTCTTTGCGAGCATCGGTCGCTACGGTCCCGGGCACGTGCAGGACCTTCCTCCGCTCAAATCCGACCTCGGCGGTGAGAAGCTCGTGTACTATCTCCCACCAGATGCTGAGCCATGGGGCAGTCGGTTACTGCAGGCGACGCTACAGAATGCTGGTCTGTCCGAGCGGAATGTGAAACTGATCGGGCTCGCCAACCCAGACGTCAGCACGCACTGCCCACAGAATCTGAACGGGTTCAGCGAGTGCTTCGCCGCGCTTGTGTTCTCTCAGGTCGACCCGGAGGAACAGAGGTTGAACTACACATTGCGAGGCGACTTTGGGTATCACTCTGTTGACGTGGATAGCCCCGGTAATGATGACCAGGCATCGCGGTTCCTGCCCCTGCAGTGGGCTGTGGAGGCGAGCTTCATCCAACTCGTCAGTGGCGAGCTGCCGCAGTCTCCGCGGATATGGGAGTACACTTCCAAGACGCAGAAACAGCACGATGCGCAGATGGGGCGATGTGAGTCAGCTGATGGAGGCATGACAGCTAACATCAGCATACATGCGGGGTGCGCGGGACATTCTGGTTCTCGGCTGGGTCGTGGCGTATATCCTCGCCGTGTACCATCTCCCGGGCCGTATGGTATCCGAGCGGGCTAACGGCTTGACCGAACTTCTGACGGCGCAAGGCTGCTCAGGCTACGCACGCATAGTGTGAGCTACCCGGGTACCATCCAAGCTGACACCAGATCTTGGAGCCTCTCGATCTGCTCTGCGCACATTCTAGTGTGGATTCTCTTCGGCGTCATCTACGGCACGACGATCATGCCAGAGACAAATACGGGGTACCTCGTCGTACTCTTTGCCGTCATGGGCATCATGCTCGTGAATTGGAGCATGCTCGTCGCGGCACCCTTCAGCCGTGTCCCGTCGCTGGCTGCCATTGTCGCAGCTGGCCTGCTGGTTCTGTGGGGCGTCGTGGGACACCTTGTGGGGAGCAACGCAGCGGTGCAGATCGTGCTTGTCCTAGTCCTGCCGCCGACCTTCGTTGTTTCGGCCGTCCGTGGCATTGCCTCCTTTGAGCTCGCCGTGCGACCGACGAATATTGTCCAGAAGTCACCGGACGGTGATGCGCCTCAGATCGCACTGTTCTGCATGGCATTGGTTGTTATCGTCGTCTACCCGCTGCTGGCGCTCTGGGTAGAAAAGGCGTTATTCGAGGTGTCAAAGAGGAAGAGTGGACACGCTCCAGCCGGTGCAGACGTGCCTGCCGACATCGCTGTGCGAATCTCCCACCTCAGGAAGGAGTACGCCTCCCGCAACGGCCGGTTCCTGGGCCGCAAGCGAAGGATAGTCGCGATCGAGGATCTAAGCCTCGACATTCCCACGGGCGAGATAACTTGTCTGCTTGGGCGGTAAGCTGGTGACTTTGGGAAGTAGCTGATAACAGAAACGGAGCTGCGAAGAGCACGACACTGTATGCACTCGCACGCATGACGCCCGTTACCTCGGGCCGCATAGATATCCAGCCCCGACTACGCATGGGGCTAGCAGGACAGAAGGACGTGCTCTGGGACGACCTGACGTGTGCCGAGCATGTCCGCCTCTGGAGCGCAATCAAGGGTGGCGGGATCGGCAAGACCGACGCCGACGCGCTCTTAGACAGGTGCGATCTGGACCGCAAGCGCCGCGCCGTGTCCAAGTCACTCTCCGGAGGACAGAAACGCAAGCTCCAGCTCGCCTGTGCATTGTCCGGCGGCTCTGACTTGCTGCTGCTTGACGAAATCAGCTCAGGTCTTGACCCGCTCTCGCGCCGCGCGATTTGGAATGTGGTGGCAAGAGCAAGATCGGCAGGCACGACCGTCATTCTGACGACGCACTTCCTCGACGAGGCCGACTATCTCGGGGACCGCGTCGCCGTGCTTAAGCAGCCCGGACAGCTGCTAGCATATGACACTCCGGTGGGTCTCAAGATGCGTCCCGGCGCAGGATTCTCGATCGTCATCGAGTCCGGCGGTAATATCGCCGTGCCGAGCTTGGTTCGGCGGCTGCAAGACGAGACCGGCGTCCCAGTCACACATCGGGTGCTCCCTAATGATGCGCTCCTGTTAGACACCGGAAGCATAGACGTCCGCGGAGTGGAGGCTCTTGTGGTCGCACTCCAGCGGCTGAGGACGCAGGGAGAGCCCCTGAATTTCCAAGTCAGCAGCACCTCGCTCGAGGACGTGTTCCTAGACCTGAACGCAGAGCGTCAGGCGTCGCGCACAACGTCGCTGACTGACGATGACACTTCCACGAGCCAAGCGGCTAATGGCGAGAAATTCTACGATGCGAAGGAGGTACCCTCCCGTACCGAGGATCCTGAGGCAAGCATACCGGAGCTTGGGGCAGGGAAGGGCACGTTGTCTCTGTCGCCTGGAGCTCGACGCGGTAAACTCAGGACTTGGGCGGGGCAGGCAGGCACGATCTTCGTAAAGCGGCTCATGATCCTCCGGCACAGTTGGATCTTGCCTGCTCTGGGTGTGATCGCGACGCTACTTCTGCTCGGCATCCCTCTCAGATTCCTGATGAACCGCACGACGGGCTGCGCCTATATGGCAGATACGGAGGAGTTGCTGCCACTGTCGTATCCGAGTGCTGTGGGACTTGGCGCTCAACCTGCTGTGCTATCTTTTGGCGACTCGGGTTTGCAGCCGTGGGCCGACCGTTCCATGCTCTCATACACGAAGCGCGATAGCCGTGACCAGTGGGCTGACTACTTGGAGTCGAACATGGCGACGGAGAAGCTAGGCGGCGCTTCGTTCGCGAACGTAACGCAGGAGCAGATCGTCGCGTTTGAGGGCTCGCCGCGCCGGAACAAGGGGACCGTCATGCTGAACCTCTTCTCGAACAGCGTGCTTCAGCAGCTCGCGCCAGCGCAGGGAAGCAGATGGCGCATCAGCACGAACTTCCAGTACATCCCAGGGCAGGACTTCAGCAACACGGGCTCGTCTCTCAAGTGGCTCGTTTTCTTGTAAGCTTCGTGTACGATCTTGATCAGCTGACGGACAGTGGCATAGGCATAGCAGTCTGGCCAGCTTTCGCGGCCCTTTACCCGACGCAGGAGAAGGTGACCCTCGTCCGCGCGAATCAGTACAGGTGAGCTGCCGGGACTGCCTGTCGTAGCTGACAACAGCAACGGTGCTAACCCCGTTGCGCTCTGGACTGGCCACCTGTTGTTCGAGGTACCGGGTGTGCTCCTCGTCGCCTCCGTTGCGACCATCGCTTTCGCGGCTATAGGACAGTTCCGCGGCGTTGGGGAGCTATGGGTGTGCCTCGTGCTGTATGGTCTCAGTGCGACGGTTAACGCGTTCGTCTTTGCTGTCTTCGTCGGAAGCGTGCTCGGCTCCTGGGCGGGTGTCGCCATCTTCAACGCGATCACGTTCCTTCTCTATCTGTGAGCTCTTAAGGCGCTTCATCAGCTAACGTCAGGATCATCTACATGTGCCTCCTGACCTTTGACACGAGCTCGAAGGCGACGGACCACATCAATCTCGCGCACTTCGTCTTCGCCATCGTGTCGCCCGTGCCCAATATTGGTGAGCTTTGAAAGATGAACCGAGCTGACGCCAGTCCGCGCTGCCATGGTCAGCACGAATTCGTTCAACGTCCTCTGCGACGGCGTGGGCGGATTTACGACTGCGAGCATGGGGAGCATGCTCCTCTTCGGTGGACCGATCGTATACATGATCGTCCAAGGCTTGCTCGCTTTCGCGTTGGTCGTGTGGGCCGACTCCGGCTACCCACGCCCAAGATGCATGCGTCGACGCTCCAAGCCGCCTCCTCCTGGTCCCGCTACCGCTGGGGACTGGGATGAGGACATCGCGGAAGAGAAAGCTCGCGTAGCCTCAGCCAGCGACGCGCTCCAGGTACGAGACTTGACCAAGCAATATCGCAAGGCGAAGAAACCTGCCGTCGATGACGTGACCTTCGGCGTCGATCACGGGAACACCTTTGCGCTGATCGGACCCAACGGAGCAGGCAAGACAACAACGCTAGCCTGTATCCGTGGCGTGGAGAAGCCGAACCGAGGCGATGTGCTCGTCGAGAGTGCCTCAATCGTCGCGCGTCGGAACAGAGCGTAAGTGCCCAGCAGTACGCTTCCCTGCCCTGAGCTGACATCAGTCGCGCCGCGCTAGGCGTGTGTCCGCAGGTGAATGCGATTGACCCCTCTTTGACTGGTACGTCAACTGTCGTCGATCATGGCTGCCAGCTAACGTCAGTCCGTCAGCATCTCTGGGTCTACGGCCGCCTGAAGGGCGTCCCATCCTCAGCGCTTAAGCGGGACATCAGTGTTCTTCTTGCCGGCACTGGCCTCTCAGCCAAGGCAGACGAGTTTGCCAGTAGTCTGAGCGGAGGTAACCAACGCAAGCTATCCCTGGCACTCGCGCTCCTGGGTGACCGACCCGTAGTCCTCATCGATGAGTTCTCCTCGGGCGTCGACCCCTTCAGCAAGCGCGAAGCGTGGGGAACCCTTCGCGCGTTGACGAAGGACAGGGCAGTCCTCATGACGACGCACAGCATGGAGGAAGTCGACGCGCTCGCTGACCGCGTCGGAATCATCGCGTCGAGGCTTTTAGGTGAGTCACCGCTGCGTCATTGTTGGGCTCGGACGGTGTCGCCGCACAAACGTCGCCGCGAGAACCAAACAATGTCGCCCTTAAGCGTCCGAGCCCGCCCGACCCCGTCTCCTTAGTTGCCCGCTGACGTACAGCCGTGGGCACACCGTCCGGTCTGAAAGCGCGCTACGCGACGTACGAGGTCCATGTTTCGGCCGCCGACGCGGAGCGCGTCCTGTCCCATCTCCAGGCCGCCGGGTTCGCAGCCCGCCGGTCCGAGGACACGAATACGCGCGTCTCAGTGCCGAACGTGGGGGAGGGCGAGATCGCGTCTCTGCTCGAGGCGCTGCGCGAGACGGGCGGTCAGTGGACGATACACGAGTGAGTCATCCCAATTTCCTATCGATACCCGGATGCTTGGGTCGAGTCAGAACATGAGCGAGCGGTGGGGTCAGAATGTTCGAGAGTGTGTGAGAGTGCACTGCCGAAAGGAGAGGAGAGGGTGGCTCTACGCCACGGCGTATGGCGTGCCCGTGCGTGGAGGTGAGGATGTGGGATAGGTTCACCAGCAGATTGGTGGCTTGAATGACTCGTTACGCTGGATCGCTGGATTCGCGAGCAAATGCGTCAGAGTACGCGAGCGTGGATGCTTTGCGCGGGGGATTGCGAGCTGCGAGCTGCCGTGCACCGCAGCAGGGTCAACAATGGCGTCTTAGGGGCGAGGCAGGACGATCGGCCGAGGCCGGCTGGCGTGCATGGCGTGGCTGGCGGAGGCTAATCCGGACTTGGCCGGACCGCTGGTCGTTGGCCGCAAGCCCGCAGGCCTCAGGGGGGCTAGGCGGGCACCTTGGCACACAAACGCACAGCCAGTTAGGCTCGAGCTGTGCTTCTTTCTGTTGCAGCCAGGTCCAATTCCAGAGATTGCCCCCAGATCTGACTCCCACCCCGCCCAGCGGCACTGCGGGCCGGGCAAGTTGCCGCGCATGCTTTCAGACGACGACACGCTGACACGTTTGCAGAGCGTCGACGGAGACGGCTTTCCTGACGATTGTGCGGGGTGCGAGGGCCAAGGAGGCTGCGGAGGACGTAGGCGGGAGTCGGCGGAGACGGGGTCGACTGGGCCGACTGTGCGTAGGGCGGCGGTGATCGCTTGCGAGGGGGGGGCGCTGAGCTTCCTGCAGGGCGATGGTAGATCGATGATGCATGGCATTGTAATGAGCCCTAATTGAGGTATTTAGGTTGATTGGTGGGAGGTTATTATTGGCTGGCTATAAGAGTGCTGGACAGGATTGGCCTGGGGTAAAGCGGGGGATAAGCAATAGCTTGGGGGGAGATCGGCTACTGGGCGCATGCTGGGTGGATACGTCAGTGGCACTAGGACAGAGAGGCCGGATACTCGCGAGTGGGCCCCAGACCATAAGCCAGGGGAATCATAGGGAGTTCAGGGTAGATTGGGATCTCGTGACCATCCGGACTCCTTGAGTCATCGCTGTGTCGTGCCCTCTACTGGGCACTGGGTGCATGTGCTCACCGACCCATCCAAGCACGCCGCACGCCGACATACATCGACTCAACTCCCCGATCTTATGTCTTCCCCCACCTACCATCCCGACACGCACGTCCAGGTCACCTGAGCATCAGCCCACATATATAACCAGTCCACACCACGTCGACCCCTCTCCTCACAGTCTCACGACTATCTACAACCTCCCCCCAACAGCCAACAACAACCACAACCAACCAACCAACCGCCAAGATGACTCGTACCGAGGTGAGTTGGCTGATCCACTCGTCTGAGCTCGAGCTGACATGGTGCCTCTCCTTCGACTGTGTTCCATGCCCACACGACCATCTACCGTCTACCATCTACCATCACCTACGACTTTCCACCTACAGCGCCGCACCTCTCCCGCCGCGATCATGCGCGACAAGCACTCGCGCAACGGCCAGGTCAAGGGCGAGCACGACCGCAAGATGGGTGCCGGCGCGCACAACTGGGGCTCGCTCAACCACGAGGAGACCAACATCTACCAGGCGGGTCTCGACGCGGAGCAGGAGGGCATGTTCGACGCCGACAACATGGACATGGGSRRC